>CM053787.1:231199497-231681997 GCA_028749045.1 Cupressus sempervirens | reverse complement strand
GTTTCTAGAAGAAATAATTTGGAGGGAAAATAATATCATTTTCTCAAGATCAAATCAAATTGATAAGAGGAAAGATTTGAGTGGGAAATAAAGAACAAAGCTTCTTTATAAGGAGCTATAGGTCAAAGACCAAGTGCGTATGTGTGAGAGGGAGTTGTTCATAAGAGTGGTTGTGTGAAGAAGCCAAGAGAAGGCTAATGTGAAGTGTCAAGAAGAGGATACAATGAGGAGTAAGCACAGAGCATCAAGACTCTAATTTGATCAAGTGACCATAGAGTGCATTGGCATAACAAGTGGAAGAACTCAAGGAGATAGATCTTGAAGGGTGAACAAGTTGTCAACACTGCAAGGGAGAAAAGCCAAGAAAAGAAAAGAACTCAAGAGTGATATGAAATTTGTAAGGTTAAATTTGCAATCTTTATCAGGTCAAAACCTTTTTAATACTCTCTTACCATTGTATTAGAAATTGAAATCCTACATTGCTAGGTTAGCTTAATAGCTAGGTGGATAAGCCTCAGGAAAAAGGATAAAAGATCCCCAGGAGAAGGATAAGAGATCCTCAGGAGAAGGATAAGATATCCTTAAGAGAAGGATAGGGGATCCTTAGAGAGGGATAAAAGATTCTTTTGAGAAGGTGACTGTAAATCCCATGTACTTGGGTGAGCCTAACAACTCTATGTAAATCCCTTAACAGGGTGACATTCTAAGTTGAATGTTTTTAAGTCCTCTAATAGGGCACACTCCTAATAGGGTGTAGAAATCCTTTAATAGGGTCACATTTAATAGTGTGTAAAGCCTTTAACAGGGCAAACCATCAAAAGTGGTTGAAATCAATTACGCAGTTATTTTGTGGGTGTCATCCCCACCCCAGTTTTACCTTCTTATTCCTAGAGGGTTTCTAGGTCACCAAAATCCTTTGTGTTATGGTGTGATGCATGTTTACTTTTCATGATTGTTCAATGTTTAATTGCATGCATGATAAGAAAGCAAAAAGGATAGTACTTCTGATTCACTCTCATTTTATTAGAAAATTTGGATTGGACATTATTGGACCTTGAATAATTGATTCACCCCCCCTCTCAGTTATTCTAAAGAATTCTAATAGAATGTCCCTTATGACCTCTACAAAGTCATCATCAAGGGTACTCCTCTGGCCAATCTTTTCCACTAACCTAAGATCAAAAAATCCCCTAGGATGATAGCCATACACAATCTGAAAGGGGCTTAGGCTTGTACTTCTATTGATGGAATCATTATAGGAGAATTATGCCTAAGGTAGAATAGTATCCCATGCAAAACCATAGTCTTTAGTAAGACATTTGAGAAGGTTACCTAGTGACCTATTAATAACCTCAGTCCACCCATCTGATTAGGGATGATAAGTAGATGACATGGCAAGATTTGTTCCTAGTATTTTCCACAAGGTTTTCTAAAAGTGTCCCACAAACTTTGGGTCTCTATCTGACACAATAGAAAGAGGAAGTCCATTAAGCCTTACAACCTCTTTAAAGAAAAGTCCTACTATATTGGAAGCATCATGAGTGGACTTACAAGGTAAGAACTATGCCAATTTGGAAAATTTGTCCACAACTACATATATAATGTCATAGACCCAAAACAAAGTCCATGCTAATTGAATCCCAAGGCTTTGTAGGTATAGGTAATGGAGTATACAAACCTTGATTAGAAATTGTCCCTTTATCCCTTTGACAAATCAAACAAGTTTCTACAAATCTCTTAACATATGATTGCATTTTAGGCCAAAAGTAAGATCTTCTTACCAACTCCAATGTCTTGTCAAGACCAAAGTGACCAACTAGGCTTCCACAATGCTTCTCTTTGATGATTTTTTCCCTCATAGTACATTGAGGTATACAAAGTTGACTTCCCTTGAATAAAAAGCCCTCTTGAATAATATAATCTGAAAAATTAGTATGGTATCTATCCCCTAGTTCCATACACACTTCATAAGCTTCATGAAAGTCTTCATCAACTAGATACATATCTATCAAAGTAGAAATACAAACACTCTCCATTTGGATCTCTTGAATGGCTAGATTCCTCCTACTCAAGGCATCAACTACCTTGTTGGCCACTCCTTTCTTATGCTTGATAGAGAAGGTATATGATTACAAGTGCTCCATCCCTTTGACATGTCTATGATTCAACTCCTCCTAACTATTTAGAAAACTCAAAGCTTGATTGTGAGTATAAACAGAAAATTCTTTAGGTAACAAGTAGTGCCTCCACTTTCTAACTGACTGAACCATAACATAGAGTTCTAGATCATAAGTAGATTACTTTTTTTTTGTCTCATTAAGCTTCTCACTAAAAAAATCCATAGGCATGCCACTTTGACTTAAGACACCACCAATTGCCCTCTTACTTGCATTACACTCAATGGTGAAAACTTAAGACCAAGATAAGTTCTTGTGCTACACTTTTTTTCAACAATTGAAATGACTAATTTTCATATTTAGTCCATTGAAACTGACATTTCCTTCCCCCCCTTAATAGTATCAATAATTGGTGCACTTATCCCACTAAAATTCCTCACAAACTTCCTATAAAAGATTGCAAGACCATGAAAACTCTTTACCTCACCAAATTTTTTTGGAGTAGGCCAATTCAATATGGCTTCAACCTTAGAAGGATATATCTTTAAGTTGTGTTTGGAGATGGAAAACCCAAGAAACAAAAAAGCACACACTTTTCCAAGTTGATCTTCAACTGCTCCTCTTGTATTCTTTTCAAAACCATATCAAGATGTGTTAGATGTTCATGCTTATCCTTGCTAAAAAGTCAAGATATCATCTAGATACACACAATTTAAATTTTTATGAAAGGTTTAAGGACTTCATTCATGAATCTCATAAAGGGTCTTGGAGAATTGGAAAGGCCAAAAGGCATCACAACCTATTCAAATAACCATTCATTAGTCTTGATTTTGATTTGGTGGTAACCACTCTTAAAATAAATCTTGGAGTTGTATCTTGCATTTCCCAAGAAATCCATAAGATCTTCTATTCTAGGCATTGGAAACCTATACTTGATAGTTATCTTGTTCATGGCTCTAGAGTCTGTACATATCCTCCATGTACCTTCCTTGTTAGGAGCTAGGACTGCTGGGAAAATAAAAGGGCTAATGCTCTTTCTTATGAAGCCTTTCTCTTATAATCCCTATATTTGTCTTTTTACTTCAACATTCTATTTTGGAGTTAATTTGTATGTAGGCTTATTGGGCAGTCTAGAGCCAAGAATGAGGTCTATGCAATGACTTATCTCCCTTTTAGGTGGTAAGGTATATGTGGTCTCATCAACAATTATCCCCTTATACTGATCCAATAGGTCTACAACTTCCTTAGGATAAAATTTCCTCAAGGTTTCTTGCATTTGCATCCCCTTTCTAGGTACATTATCCTTAGTTTTCACTACAACAACAAAGGATGGCATTTTTTCCTCTTTTAGCCCTTTTAAGAACCCCTTCTCACCTACTAACATGACTATACTAGATACACTCTTATCCTTAGTTTCACATACCAATGGTGTCATAGTGTAGGTTTCTTCATCTTTGGTCAAGGTATATTCATTTTTCTTTCCTTCATGTTGAGAATTTGTGTCATATTTCCAAGGTCTACCAAGAAGAAAATGACAAGCATCCATATCCACAATTTCACATAGTACATTATCCCTATATTCCCTAATCTAAAACTCAAAATAACATTGCTCATTTACTAATGTATGCTACTCCATACTTAGTCAAGAAACTTTATAAGGATTAGGGTGTGAGATTCTTTATAGACTTAGTTTATTCACCATTTTTTTCACCATTTTTCTAGAAGCTAAATTTATAGTAGAACTTGAATCAACAATAACCTTACATACTTTTCCTTTCACTTTGCAGGTTGTCTTGAAAATTGATTTCCTTTGAAGAGGTTCTTGGGTAAGTGGCATAAAAAATGACCTATTGAACATCAAGCTTTCTCCTATCTCAAGGCCTACATGTTTTTTAGAAGATGAAATAGTATGGAATGAGGTGGTACTTTGACAATATTCATCTTGAAGCAACCGAATCCTCTTTTCACCTTAGTTGGCTACACCTATCTTTTCTAGACACCTAAAGGACTGATGTCCAACTTAGTTGCATGAGAAACACCATCTAGTGAACATATTTGTTCCTTTACCTCCAAATTTTCCTCTAGAACTAGGTATTCTTCCCCTAAAGGAACCTTTGTTGCTAGTGTTATTCTTAGTACCTTGACTACTACTAGATTATCCTCGTTGTCTAGGATAGTTCCCTCTTCCAAAAAATATGTCTCTTCCTCTAAAAATATTACCTCTTCCTCCTCTATTATTTTGTTCAACCTTCCTTAATCCTAAGGGCTAGTTGGTAACATTTGAGAACTAACTCAACTGACACCAAAGTTAACTAATCTTGAACGTTATATTTGAGCCCATTGCTGTACCTTGCTAGTTTTTTTTTTTCATTATCATATAATTTAGACCTAAGAGTTAAAGTACAAAATTTTTGAGTGTAGTTACTTACATCCATGTCCTTCTACTTGATATTATGTAGCTTCTTGTGGAGCATCACTTCATAATCCTTAGGTACAAACTGCTTCATGATTTATGCCATCATTCTTTTCCATGTAGAAATGGGTTGCTTCTCTTCCTCTACTCTTTCATTTTAGAGAATGGTGTTGGAGAATCTAAAGTAAAAGAGCACAAGGAGGTTAATATTCCTTATATCATATATTAAAATTTATTTAATACATTTATAATGTGTTTGAGTCCATGAGTTGAAATGTAAAGGCTAGAGAAGCCATTGGTAATAAGCTATCAAAATTGTGCATGTAGGTCTTAAAGTGGTCAAGAATGTCAAAATATGAAATAGTACCTTATAAAAATTAAAATTTATGTAAAATTTCCATTTAATTCCATTTTAGGGTGATTAAAGTGTCCATGAAAAGATTTGTCAATTTTAGAGTTAAACTTGCAAAAGTTGTAATGCAAAAATGCAAAAATGACATAAAATGTTGTAAAAAATGCATAATGGCTAAAAGAATGTAAGGAGATTGTTTAAAAGGTGGTTTGAAAGTTATAAGCAATAAAAAACACTATAAAAAATTATTAATGGTCAAACCAAAGCAAGAATGGAAGGAAATAGTTACTTTTGAAACAAATTTGAGGTGATTCTAAGTTGTTGTTTTGATTAGTATTTCAGTTTTTATGGTGGTTCTAGGTCTTGTACAGCCATGCATAGCCTAGAAACCATGTATAATCTATAGATTTTGATAGTGTAGTGAATACAATTTTTTTTTGGATTTGGTTTGGGTTTATTTCATGGAGAAATGAATAAGTTATGAGCATTTTGGTAAAAGTTGTTATTTGTAGACTTGAGGATATCCAACTATAGTCATATCGAAATGGTTGGTATGACCACATATTGGCATATCAAAAATTCCAATTATAATCAATGGAAATATGTGTGAATGATATTTCTTTTTCAATTGGTTTGAATCATTTTGATGAAAATTTGTGAAAGTTATAATAAGTGTCGTGAAAAACTACCATTTAAAGATATCATTGAAGTTATAATCAAAGATTTATTCTTTTAGAATGATTTATGCATTAGAAAAATTAATGGCTTAGATAATTGGAAAATAGAATCATAAGTGATAAATTTGAAATTGGTTTAGTTTCATTTGTGTTTTTGAAATATATCAGATTCCCTAGGCAGGGTTTTAAGATTTACTTCTGAATGGTTATAGTAAAATTGGGTCTTGATACAGAGATCATAACTTGTAATTAGGTTATTGGATTGGGATCAGCTTTGGATTTGATTTAGAAGGACTAATTTTAAATAATTACTCAAAAGGTTTTTTCAAGAAAGTTTCTAGAACAAATGTTATGAATGATGGAATCTGAAATAGAAACTAGGCTATGGGAATGAGAGAATATTAAGCTTGGTTGTGTTTAACCTCATGAAATGCCTCTATGTCGAATGTTTAATGTCAGTGGTATGTAGATTTGGGTTTGTTTGAAATCCTATTTACATCAAAGAAAGTTCCACCAACTTAGGTCTAGACCTTTCAACATAGATTTTTCAACTTTAACTCTCTACTTAGCAAGTATCTCCATAGCTTCAAAGTGATTCTCAAGGGCTTCCAACCATTCCATGCATGCCTCTAGTTCTAAATTCCCATCAAACATGGGTAAGTCCCCTTTTGTCTTTTCTTCCTACAATATAGAGCGATGTTACCATGATCCTCTAATATCCATGCATGTTAGAGAAGTTGTCTCCCTCTTTTTCTTCTTCTTCCTTAGACTCTTCATGCTCTCCTTTTCTTACTTGTCAAGTTCTCTCTTCATTGCCCCGTTCTCCTCTCCGACAACCCTACTCTTAGCCATTTGTTCTTTTAAATTTTTTTCCAACTCAATGTTAGTTATTCTTAGAGGAATGTATTCCCATTCTACCATCTTGTTCTTCCAATTAGATTCTAAATGGCTTTGATACCACTTGATGTAGAGTGCTACCACTAAAAGCTTGGTAGCTCACACTAAAAGCTTGGTAGAACCCCAAATTCAACACTTTAGGTAGTCTTAACCTTTCTTAGCCTTCTACACCCCTTAAAGACTATTCTCAATAGGATTCAACACAACACCAATCTTCCACACAACTTTACAAGTCTTCTTTCCCTATTAGCAACTCTAGGGATCAACAATGGTGAAATGGCCAAAATATAGAAATGGACTCCACCCTATTCTTGGGTCAAACTCACACCTAGGACCTTTCAAGGAATACTCAAGGATGAGACTTCAACAACTATTTGACTTTCACAACTCCTATTTGCAATTTTTCACTCAATAGGCCTAATTCTCCTTGTAGCTCTTTTTAGGGTTTTAGGATAGTAACTTGGTTTTTATCCACTAGGCTTGGCAAAAAAAACTAGGGTTTTGGATACCCTTTTGGAAGTTACACAAATCCTTGAAGCACCAATTCTAATTAGCCAAATCAAGCCTAGATGACTTGGAAATGTGCAAGGATGGGTAGTTGGGACTAGTTTATTGTTATAGAAGGTTTTACATAACCTTTTTCACCAAGAAATGACCACTTGCCAAACATCACAACTTCATTCTAAGGCCTGTCCAAAAAATTAATCATTTTAAGGCTAAAACCATCACAATTTAGACTAGGGCATGTTAATTTACCCCTTGGATCATCTGAACAAAATCTATAACTTAGGAATATTAAATTACATATCCTAACCTTTCAAATCCCATCAAGCCATTGAAAATTGATCGTATACATGCAGATTAGGGTCACATCTTGTTTGAAACCCTTAATTTAAGGGTTTGTAAACCTACTTGCAAAGAAAAAACTCTAACTTTCTTCAAACTAAACCGATCACAATGAAATAAAAAGAAATGGAAACTAGACTTAATATACTTTCAGATCATGCAATTGGATTTGGTCTCCCAATTCATACAAGTCCATACAATAGTAAAGTGCTTAGAAATTCTGTGTATTAGGTATGAAAAACTTGTTAAGCATACACCTTATGACTCCTGTAACTTCATAGAGGGTATTAAAATCCAAATACATCATTCCTAACTGATAACAAGTTTTTTTGAGTAGTTACATGACCAATTGTAACGTTTTGCAAAAAAATGTCAAAATTTACAAAAATTGTCAGTAACTTTTCTTGCAAAATGCAATTTTTGCACTAACACTTCCTAAGAATTAATCACTTGGTCATTTGCAACCCTTAGGACCTAGATAATGTATAAATAATCAATAAAATTTCCTAGAATCCACTTATTAGCTAAAAACATCAAAAAACAAGATCTTAAGGACTAAGGCAACTTAGGCTTATATGGCATGTAAAGTTCCTTAACCTTACAACCAAGGATAAATTTATTATAAAAATCAAAATTAACATGTTTTAAGGAGGTGGATTATCACCCCTTGTATTGCATCATGAATCTCCTTCAATTTGATAAGATGACATGTTATTCACCCAGGTGCCCTACATCAAAGGGTGAAATGGAGAGAGAGAGATTAGGGGATGAGAGAGGGTGGGATAGGGAGAGTGGAAGGAAGGGATGGAGGAAGGGAGAGAGAGGGAGAGAGAGAGACAGAGGGAGTGGAGAGAGAGAGAGGGAGGAGAGAGAGAGGGAGGGGAGAGAGAGAGAGAGGGAGGAGAGAGAGAGAGAGAGAGAGAGAGAGAGAGAGAGAGAGAGAGAGAGAGAGAGAGAGAGAGAGAGAGAGAGAGAGAGAGAGAGAGAGAGATATGGGAGAGGGTGAGATAAGGAGAGAGGGAGGGAGAATATGGAATGAGAGAGATGGAGGGATAAATGGGGGAGGGAGAGAGAGAGAGAGAGAGAGAGAGAGAGAGAGAGAGAGAGAGAGAGAGAGAGAGAGAGAGGGTGTGATAGGAAGGGATGAATGGAGAGAGAGAGATTAAGGGATATTAGAGGGTGTGATAGGGAGAAGAGGGAGAGAGAGAGAGTGTGTGTGTGTAGGGGATGGGAGAGGGTGGGATAGGGAGAGAGGGAGGGAGAAATGGAGAGAGAGAGAGGATGGGATAGGGAGAGAGGGAGGGAGAAATGGAGAGAGAGTAGGGAATGTGAAAGAGTGAGATAGGGGGAGGGGGAGAGGGGGAGAGAGAGAGAGAGAGAGAGAGAGAGAGAGAGAGAGAGAGAGGGAGGGAGGGAGGGAGGGGGATAGGGAGGGAGGGAGGGATGGAGGGAGGGAGGGGGAGAGAGAGAGAGAGATAGATAGAGAGAGAGAGAGAGAGAGAGAGAGAGAGAGAGAGAGAGAGAGAGAGAGAGAGAGAGAGAGGGAGGGAGAGGGTGGGATAGGAAGGGAGAAATAGAGAGAGACATAGAGAGAGAGGGAGGGAGAGAGAGAGGGATATGGAGAGAGGGAGGAAGAAATTGGTTTAGAGATCTTTAGCAAAAGAGTGAATATGTCCAATACTCAATCCTTCAAGGTATCCTTATACCTTCCCAAGAGTCTCTTAGAATCCTTTTGTCCACACTTCACCTTGTCACAAAACCCCAACCAACTCCTTAGAACTCCACAAAAATCCTTGCAAATTGACTCCAAAAGCCAACTTTGAATCTTAGGGCACAAACTTGGAAATAGTCACTACCCAACTCCTTGACTCCAAATAATTCTTAGAACACTTCAAGGGATATACAAGGACCAAGATTTCACTATAGTTTTGATTCCCCAACTATCACAACTATCAAATGCACTAAGAGGCCCAAATACTCCTCGTAGTACTTTAATGGGTTTTAGGGAAACAACTTGGAATTTTCCCAAAGAACTTGGCAAACATCTTATAGTTTCAAATACCCTTTTAGGACTTCTATCTATTCTCCAATTCTCAATTCTCTAACCTACTCTAGTACGCCTGAAATCACATAGGCTTCTTAGGCCTAATTGCCTAAAAGAGGCTTGGAACACCTGACAAATAGCAATAATGGATTCCTAGGCCCAATAAGTTATTTGGGAGGTCTTCTCCTACTTATCTCCACATGAAACAATCATTCCCCAAGTTTGAGGCTTCCATCTCTTCATTTACCCTACAAACCCTCACTAAATTGGTTGGACACAAAAGAATATTCAACCTAGGGCTAGATCATAGGACCTTCAGATCTTTTGAGAAAAATGTGCAGCTTAGGAATTTATTAGTACATGTCCTAACCTTGTAAAATCTAGGAGGTCATTGAATGCCAACCATGGAGTTACAAGTTAGGACAAAAAATCCATTGGAACCCTCAATTTTAGGATATGCTAATCTAGTCTCAGAAAAATAGTGGTATCTCCCTTCAAACTTAACAAAAATGAACAAAATAAAATGCTATGGAACCAAGATTTAGAACTCTAGCCAATCATGATATCAAATCCAGCTACCCAATTTGTACAATTCTGTACATGTAGTAAATGCTTAGAAAATATATTTATTTCTCCTTAAAAATGGTTTGTCGATATAGTACTTCATACCTATGAATGTTTCTAGGGTGTAGATTCCTACATACATCATTCCCAAGGTTCACAACTAAAATTTGAAAGGTTTGGACCATTGGGTGAAAAGTTACATTTTTTGACAAAAAGTTGTCAATAAGAAAAATTGCTAATAAATAACTTTTACAACTTTTCACTTAAGACCTTTTTACTTGATCATTTATTGTTCCAAAAACCTTATTAAAGTATAATGACATAAAAAGCATATTAATGACTCCTTACTTAAAATATTCAATTTTAGGATCCTTTTGGAATAAGTGAACTTAGGCTTATAAACACACCTCAAGTTACTTGACCAAACATAAGATCATTTCTTATTACACATATAAATGAGACTAAATAAATTTGATGTATGTATCACTATATGTCTTCCACAAGATCACCATATGCATTGATCCACTTTGTTGTTGGTAGTATCACCTTGGTGCCTGTTGACATGGAATTCTGCACCCCTACTTGAGATATGATCCTCAAGTGACCTCCTATAACATGAAAAAGACCTTCAAGTGTGGGACTTGTTCTTTGACATAAAATCTCCAAAGAAGGCCAATTTCCTTACAATTAGGATGTGCCTAAGTTCTGTTGAGAGGAAAAAAAGAGAAGGAGATGTAGGAAAGAAAACTACCAAACCTAATTTTAAGTTGGTGGGGGGGAGGGGGGGGGGGGGGTTTGATGCACCTAATTGAGATGGTTACAACTCTACTCATGGATGCAACACATCAATGCAAATCCCAAATACATAGATCCTAACTCTATTCTACTCATAAAGAATCACATGTAGTTTTAGAACTGATCGAGTGCTCAAGGGAAATAATTTCATAATACAAAAATCATCAATAGTTTGAACACAACATAAAAACCTCAAAGACTAGAAAGAAACATTCAAGACAAAGAAAAATACATGCACAAGTCATGAATGAAAAGAAGAGGCAAAGAATTGAACTATTTCATTAGTGGAAAGCAAGGAATATAGTTGTAGAGCACAAGGCTATAACAAGTAGACATGATAGAACAAAGAGGAACCCTCAAAACATATTTACAAATTTTCTTTTATAGAGTTCAGGCATAATGCTAATATTTTCATTTATTTCAAACTCCAACTAGGTGGTGTTCAATTGTAGAGGAGAGCAATAAATGATGAATAGTGTAAATCATGATCATATGTACATCCCCATACAAAAAATCTAATGTTTATGGGCAAAATTTAATTTGAATAGACAAAAGTAGTAGCCATAACCATTCTAATTGGGTAGATGGATAAGCAAGGTGGTGATGGAGTTCCCTTTGCATTTACCAAGCATGGAGAATATCAATAGGTGGTTGCAATTGATCAAAGGATCCAATTTCCATCACTAAATTTCTATTTTCATGTTTGCAACTATGCCAAGTCAGATATGTCATTGAGTCTACTACATTCAATCATAAAAATTTGCCACATGGCCCAATATCCTTGAAGTATCATTCCATCTCATCCATCTTTCCATCTTTTATGTTGACCTATGCCTTTGCTCATTCATGGCTTCATAACCTATTTTCTTCATTATCTCCTCAACCATTGTGACCCTATGATCAATATGAGATTGGCCCTTTGTATAATTGACATAGTTTAGACTTAAAAATATTCTAATCATGCAATGATGTAAAATTAGTTATCTTGCCTTTGTCTCCCTATCACAGGTTGAAATTGAGGATGGCATCAAATGTCTACAACCCTGCGATTGTTGTAAACTTCATTGCTTGTGTTTCCTTTAACCGTGATCACTCTATCACGACTATCTTTTTCTTCTTTCATCTAACCATTGCAATCATGCGAAACCATCAGACTAACTACTATCACATTGTTGTAGCTTAACTATTAAATTTGATGTTTAACCCTACAAGTGAGAAATCAAAGAAATCATTGCATTACATTCTAAACTCTGGTTAACCCTTAACCTCTTGTAATAGTGTGAAAAAATCCATTTTGTAGCATTGATACTTGAATTGATAACCCAACTTTTCACCCTACAAACAAGCGATGAAGAGGTTTCACTATCTCACAACCTTGACCTTAGATTAGGTTTGACCCTCTGTGATGGTGCAAAAGCACATGAAATTTTTCTACTAGAGTTAGACTTCACATGGTCATAGCTAGATTCTTCTTGAACTCAAAATTTCTTGCGATCATGCGATTGGGTTAAGCATTCCATCACAACTAAAATATGAATGTTAGCCCTTTCAAGTTGCAAAACTATGCTGACATTGAGCTTGATTGTTTCGTGCTTTTGCAACCTCCTTGATAGTTAAGTCTTAACTACCTACAACTAAGTGAAGAGAGATAATCACATAAGTTATAAGGCTTAAGGATATATAAAAGAAAATTAAATGATTTTTTTCATATCCCCATTGGATTTCATGACAATAAATAAATGGGTCAAATGAATGTGATTATGATTATCACCCTGGATAATTGAGAAATTAGGAAGGGGGACAAAAAAAGGTTAACAATGACCTATATCATAATACTATGGCCAAAAGACACTCAAGTCCCTTGAGTGGGAATGTTTACAATTTCTCAAAATGTTTATCCTACCATGTGATCAGATATTCATAATATGTATGGTTTCTAGTCTTCTTGTTGATCCTCTTTTCTAAGATACATTCAATACTTGGAAGGTTTTATCTTGGTAGATCTTGAAGCACATCTTTAGAACTTTAATCATAAATGTCAGTATGACTAGAAGTCTTCTATGCATAAATATTAGATACATTAGATATTGGTGAAAGGCCTATATCAAGAGGTAAATCAATCTTGTATGCATTAGGACCACATTGTTTGAGAATTTGGAATGGGCCAATCTTTTTCATATGCAGTTTGGTATACTTTCCTTTAGGTAATCTTTCTTTCTTAAGGTGGACCATAACCATGTCCCCAACCTTAAAATGTATTTCTCCCCTCTTCACTGCAATCTCTCTTTGACCTGTTGGCAAATATCTGTCATAATTTTAGCAAAATCATCTACCAATGCACTCCTTTGACCAATATTTTTTATAGATTTGAGTTCAAAGACACCCCTTGGATGAGAACCATAAATGATTTGGAAAGGACCAAGGCTTGTAATTTTCTGTACAAAATTATTATAGGAGAATTCAACTTGAAGTAAGATAGTATCCCATACAACACCATATTATTTTGTCAAAAACCTAGGAAGGTTACCTAGTGATTTGTTTATGACCTTAGTTTTCCCATGAGATTATAGGTGATAGGTAGATGACATAGCAAGGTTAGTTCCTAGTATCTTCCATAGGGTATGCCAAAATTTCCCTACAAAATTAGGGTCCCTATCTGAAACAATGGTTAGAGGTAGTCCATGAAGTCTTACTATCTCGTTAAACAATAGGCCTGCAATGCTGGAAGCATCATGTATTTTCTTACAAGGTAGAAAGTCTGCCATCTTGGAGGATCTATCCACCACTACATATATAATGTCATATCTAGATTTGGTCCTAGGAAAACCTAAGACAAAGTCCATGCTGATTGAATCCCAAAGTTTTGTAGGTATAGGAAATGGTGTATATAACCCCTGATTTGAACTTGTTCCTTTAGCCCTTCGAAAGATCAAGCAAGTCTCCACAAAATTTTCGATGCTAGTCTGCATTCTAAGTCAAAAGTAGAATCTTCTCACTAATTCCAAGGTTTTGTCAAGGCCAAAGTGGCTGTCTAGACTCCCATGATGTTTTTCCCTAATTATGTTTTCCCTCATAAAGCACTAAGGTACACAGAATTGACTCCCCTTAAGAAAGATTCCTTCTTGGATGCTATAGTCTACAAAATCAATGTGATACCTATTCCCCAATACCACACAAAATTGGTAAGCTTCTTTGAAATCCTCATCATTGACATACATGTCTTTCAAAGAAGTGATACCAACACTTTCAACTAGACTTTTTGAATGACTAGGTTCCTCCTAGTTAAAGCATCAACAACTTTGTTAGCCACCCTTTTCTTGTGTTTTATTGAGAATGTGTATGACTATAAGTACTCCATCCATTTGATGTGCCTTTGGTTTGATTTCTCCTATATGTTCAAGAAACTCAATGCTTGATTATCAATGCAAACAATAAATTCCTTAGTTAGTAAATAGTGCCTCCATTTCCTAAGGGATTGAACTATTGCATACATTTCTAGATCATAGGTGGAGTTTTTTTTTTCTTCATTAAGTTTTTCACTTAAAAAGGCCATAGGCATACCCTCTTGACTCAAAACAATACCAATTTCCCTCTTGGTGAAGACCTTGTTGAAATCAGGTAAAACTAGTGTAGGTTGCTGTGCTACCATTGTCTTCAAGTATTCAAATGACTAGTCTGAATCCTTAGTCCATTTGAATTCACATTTTCTTCCCCCCTTTGTAGTATCAATCATAGGAGCACTTATCCCACTAAAACTCTTAACAAAATTTCTATAGAAACCAGCTAGGCCATGGAAGCTTTTTACCTCACTAGCTGATTTTGGAGTAGGCCAGTTCAATATGGCTTCTACTTTTGAGGGATCCATCTTTAGGTTGCCCTTGGAGATAAAAAATCCAAGAAATACAAGTTTCTCCTATAAGAACACACACTTGTCCAAATTTTTCTTTAACTACTCCTCATGTAACCTATTCAATACCATATCAAGATGCATTCGATGTTCTTCTTTATCTTTACAAAAAATTAAGATATCATCCAAGTAAATAACAGTAAAAATATTTATGAAAGGTTTGAGGATTTCATTCATTAACCTCATAAAGGTGCTTGGAGCATTTGGTAGGCCAAAGGGAATCATAAACCATTCAAATGATCCTTCATTGGTATTGAAGGTAGTTTTCCATTCATCCCCCTCTTTGATCCTTATCTAGTGGTGGTCACTCTTCAATTCAATTTGGAAAAATTCTTTTCACTCCCCAAACAATCCATAAGATCTTGCATTCTTGGCATTGGGAACCTATATCTGATGGTTATTCTGTTTAGGACTCTAGTGTCCATACATAATATCCATGTACCTTCTTTCTTGGGAGCTAGTACTACTAGAACAACACAAGGGATGACACTTTCCTTATAAAACCCTTTTCTAATAAGCCTTATATTCACCTTTCCACTTCTACATTTTTCTCTAGAGTCATATTGTAGGAAGCCTTATTAGGAAATGTGGAGCCAAAGATGAGGTTAATAAAATGACTAATCTCCCTCATAGGCAGTAAGGTATCTATCCTTTCATCAGAAATTATTCCTTTGTACTAGTCTAATAGGTTTGCAAATTCCTTTGGGTCCACTCTCCTAACTATCTTTGCTATTTTTTTTGGTTTCACAATTATGGAAAAACATGGGACATTCTCCTTCTCTTTTAAGAATTCTTACTCCCCAACTAGGGTCACACTATTACTTAAGGTTCTTCCCCCTTCACTCTCAAGCAAGGGTGTCATAGTATAACTTACCCCATCCTTAGTTAGAGTATACATATTCTTTTTCCCTTCATGTTGGGTATCAACATCATACTACCATGGTCTCCCTAAAATGAGATGGCATGCATCCATGTTGGTTACTTCACACAAGACCTTGTCTTTGTACTCCCCTATAAGGAATTCTACCCAACATTGTTCATTTATTGTGGTTTGTTGGTCCTTATTTAGCCAAGACACCTTATAGGGGTTTGGGTGTGAAAATTTCTTCAAACCAAGCTTATTAATCATCTCTATTGATGTTAAGTTCTTTGTTGAACCAAAATCAACAATAACCTTACAAACCTTGCCATTTACCTTGAATTGTGTCTCAAATAAGGTTTTTCTTTGGGAAGGCTCCTTTTGTAATGGCATCTTCAAGAGTGTTCTATTGAACATGATGCATTCTCCTTGTTCTAGTTCAATAGGTTTGGAAATTCTTGAATGGGAACAGATCACACTTTGACAGTCCTCCTTTTGTGCAAGTTGTACTCTCCTATCATTTCTTTAGTGGCTTGTGCTTGGACATCTAAATGACAAGTGGCCTACTTGGTTGTAGGAAAAACATATGCTAGTGAACACATGAGTTCCTCTTCCATTTGATCTTTCTCTACTATTATCTCTATGTCCTCTGAAGTGTCCTTGTCATTCTCTTGATTTCTTGACTCTCCTTGAGGTCTTGGTGCTGACCCCCTTCCTTAGAACCTTCCCCTACCTCTAAAATTAGTTCCTTTCCCTTTATTCTGATCATTCTTCATCTTGATTTTATCTTATATCTTGAGAGCAAGTTGATAACACTTGTGTATTGATTCCACAAATGCCAAAGTTAGTTCATCTTTTATGTTATACTTGAGGCCATTTATGTACCTAGAAAGTTTTTTTCTTTTTATTTTCATATACCTTAGCCCTAAGAGTTAATGGATGAAACTCTTGGATGTAGGTACTCACATCCATGTCCCTTTGTTTAAGGTTCTATAATTAATTGTGGATCATCACCTCATAGTCATCAAGAACAAATTGTTTCCTTATCTCTACTATCATCCTCTTCCATGTGTATATGGGTTTCTTTTCCTCTTCCATCCTCTCATTTTAAAGGAAGTTCCACCAACTCAAAGCTGGTCCCATCATCTTAGACTTTTTTGTCTTCATCTTCTAGCTTGCAGGGATCTCCTCATACCCCAAATAGTTTTCAAGGGCCTCTAGCCACTCTGTGCATGCTTCTGGCTCCATATTCCCATCAAACATGGGTAAGTCTCCCTTGTCCTTCTTCCCTACCTTCTATAGGGCTGCTATAATAATTCTCTAATCCTCAAGTACAAGAGGCAGGTCATCTTCCTCCTCTTCTTCTCCTTTAGACTCTCCTTGGTCTCCCTTATGCACTTGCCCCTTCACTTTTTCAATTTCTCTTCTCATAGTCCTATTTTATTCTTGCATGGCTCTACTCTCAGCCATCTAATCTTTGAAATTTTTTGCCAACTCTATGTTAGTTATCCTCAAGGGAACATCCTCTTCTTCCATTTCATCCTTCCATTAGATCTTAGTGGGCTTTGATATCACTTGGTGCAGGTCTTTAGCAAAAGAGTGAATGAGTCGAATATTCAATCCTTCAAGGTATCCTTATACCTTCCTAAGGGTCTCTAAGGCTCTTTTTACCCACAATTCAAATTCTCACAAAATCCCAACCAACTCATTAAAACTCCACAACAATCCTCACAAATTGACTCCAAAAGCCATCTTTAAATCTTAGGGCACAAACTTATAAATGGTCACTACCCAATTCCTTGACTCCAACCAATGCTTGGAACACTTCAAGGGATATACAAGGACCAAGATTACACTATAGTTTGGATTCCCCAACTATCACAACTATCAAATGCATGAAGATGCCTAATTACTCCTAGTAGTACTTTTATGGGTTTTAGGGAAACAACTTGGAATTTTCCCAAAGAACTTGGAAAACATATTACAATTTCAAATACTCTTTTATGACTTCTATCTATCCTCCAATTTTCAATTCTCTAACCTACTCCAGCACCCTTGAACTCACATAGGCTTCTTAGGCCTAATTGACTAAAAGAGGTTTGGAACACCTGGAAAATAGCAAGAATGGGTTCCTAGGTCCAAGAACTACCTTGGAATGTCTTCTTCTACTTATCTCCACATGAAAACATTATTCCCCAAGTTCTAGGGTCCCATCTCTTCATTCACTCTACAAACCCTCACCAAATTGGTTGAATGCATAAGAATATTCAACCTAGGGATCAATCAAAGGACCTTTAGATCTTTTGAGAAAAATATGCAACTTAGGAATTTATTAGTATATTTCCTAAGCCTATAAAATCTAGGAGGCCATTGAATTCCAACCATGGAGTTACAAGTTAGGACAAAAAATCCATTGAAACCCTCAATTTCAGGGTATGTTGATCCACTCTTAGAAAAGCAGTAATATCTCCCTTCAAACTTAATAAAAATGAATAAAGTAAAATTCTATGGGATTAGGATTTATAACTCTATCCAATCATGACATTAGACCCAGTCACCCAATCTGTACAATTTTGTACATGTAATAAATGCTCAAAAAATCTATTTATTTCTCTTTAAAAATGGTTTGTCTATATAGTAGTTCACACCTTTGAATGTTTCTATGGTGTAGATGCCTAAATAAATCATTCCCAAGGATTAAAACTCAAATTTGAAAGGTTGGGACTATTGGGTGAAAAGTTATATTTTTTGATAAAAAGTTATCAACAAGAAAAATTGCTAATCAACAACTTTTACAACTTTTTTCTTAAGACCTTTTTACTTGACCATTCATTCTTCCACAAACTTTAATAAGGTATAATGACATAAAAAATATATTAAAGACCACTTTTTACTAAAAATATGTAATTTTAGGATCCTTTTGGACTAAGTGGACATAGGCTTATAAACACACCTCAAGTTCCTAGGCCAAACATAGGATCGTTTCTTATTACACACATAAATGAAACTAAACAAATTTGATGCATGGATCACCATATGTCTTCCAAAAGATCACCATATTCATTGATCCACTTTTTTTTTGTTATTATTTTTTAGAAATAGATAATACTGAGAGGGGGGGGGGGGAGGGGGGGGGAGGGGGTGAGTCAGTATTCTACAAAATTTTTCCCACAACTGAATATTGTTAATTACTTTATAACTTGCATACAAAACTAAACCAAAAATGATGAGTAGTAAATATAAACATGCACATAGATAACTCATAACACCATTATTTTTTAACTAGGGAATCCTTGGCCAAGTGAAAACCCCAATGGGGATGATACCCACAAGATGATTTACTAAACAATAGGACCCTATTAAGGATATTGATCTTGTTAGGAGTCTATGAAGTACATATAGTGTCTCGAGTCTTTATTAGGACACTAGGCCTTGTTAGAAGCCTCAACCCTATTAGGATTTTCTTCAACCCTATTAGGAGTTGCTAGATCAAATACAATGTATGCAAGAAGAGCCCACTACTCTAACATGCAATTATACAATTCAGTTCTTCACAAGAATAGATATACATACAAATACTTGTTGTCTACTATACTTCACACTTGTTCTAATCATACATTATAATTTTCATCACATAAGGCTCACAAATATTTCAATCTCTCTCTACAATAGTTTGCATCACATAACACTTTCTCATCTATCATAGATAGCACACTTAACTACACAAAGTAAGATCTTTACTTATACCTTCCATAATTACAAAACTCTGCTCAGTCGGCCTTCACGTGTTCACATGCTTGACATAATATAAATAGCTTATTGATTAATATCCACATAGTTGGCTCATCATAACTTAGTGATTATTTCATAACCAAAATATCCATAGTTCTCTGCTATCCTGTGTTCTGCATTGTAAAACACTTGCACTAGTATTTTAATCACAACTCATGCTATACAATCCACACACATTTTCACATTGGCACACATAATCATGAAACTATCATGAAGCTTCCCTCAACTACACATGAGCTAACTCACAATGGGTCATCCATACACTCAACATTTGTTCTCTATGGCATTGTAAATTGTCTAACACTTAGATAATTTTCTAACTCTAAATGCATAAATGAAAATTTGAATATATGTTGCTATAAATGAAAACCATCAAGAAATCTATCTAGCCATATTCCAAACAATCTCCCCCTTTGGCACTGATGAAAAAATTTGGAAAAACTGGCTAAGTCCCAAAATTATGTCATACATAACAAAAACGAAAAAAAGTAACTACATACAATTGCCTTCAAAACATAACAATTTTATTCATTTTTGATAGATCATTACATTCCTTATCACTCCTTTACATTGATACATACATAATCTCCCCCTTACATATACATATACATCTATATAATTTTCCTTCTACATAATACTGCCCCTTTGACATCAATGGAAAAGATGTCAAAAACTGTATATAAATTTTTTTGGGTGTTCTACTGCCGATCAACTTGTTAATCTGGAAAAATAATCTGCATAAACAACCTTTAATCTTTCTATCTCTTTCATCTATTTCTCCTTTACCATCTTTGAAATACTGATTAGTGCACAAAGTGCATAGGATGCCACTTCAACTACACTCAAGTACGTATAGGCAAACTTGTCATAGGAAGCCTTAGCTATAAGACATTCCTCAAGTTTCCTTTTCAAAATGATGATTTTTGATGACAAAATTTCTCTAAGACTAGAGAATCTCCTTCCTACTTTCTCTTTATAAAATTCCATGTTTTTGATCATACTATGTATCTTCTCTACTTCTGCTCCATAGTCTTCTATACTAGATTTTGGGAGTTATAACTTGACAAAGAGTGTTTCAAGTTCACTTAACTTACCTTTTATCTGACTCTCAAAGTTTGCAAGGTACTTATATAACTGTACACATTGTCCATAGAATATTTTCCTTTCATCAATATGCTTTCTCAATCCCTTGATGTTGCCATCAAGTGCCTTCAGATCATTGTGCACTTTGTGTTAAATAGTACTGCATCATATCTTACCTGAGCTTGTGTTGAAGCTACTTATGTTTCCTTATCAAAGGTTTTCACCAACTCCATGGCCTTTGACTACAAGTATAAAATAACTACAATTATAGTAACTATCTGAAATGTCCCTTTACTAATTTTATATGATATTTCAAGCCTCTAATCAGATCTTTAAGATCAAACAACCAATATTTCAAAGATCCACCAATTTCTCAATAAACCCAAAATCGGGTATGCCGAAAATAGTGCCAAAAACTTCACAGCTTCACATATTATTAGAAAATCTAAAAGTGGATTTTTTTTAGAAATTTCAGCAGCATAACAGCCTAAAAAATGATATTTTTAGATCTGTATAACATTTACACAATAGCTCCCAAATGAAGGATAAAAACAATGCTCATCGGGCTCCCGAAAACAACATAGAATAGCCCGAAAACACCACAAAAATACTAATAATCTATCACAGAAGTATAATCGAGACCAAATACATATATTTAGCTCTATTTTAACATCTAAATGTTTGATATACAGCAGCAACCCAAACTGATATGAAATACTCAACCGAAAACACCAAACTCTTAAAAAAAAACACACCCGAAAACTCACAATCTGCACTGTTAAGCACAAAGGCAAACTCTGCATGAGCATGCACATGGAATGGCTTCAAACCCCTATCCTTATCCTTCTTGGAAACCTAAAAACTCCCATTCTTGGGTCTCCTTCTCCACAGGTTTGGCAGCCTCTGAAGAACAACAAAGCAATGCGCAAAAATCAAATTATGGAATCAGCCCAAATTGCCTCCAAACCCCTTAAAAGAGGGCATAACCCTAACTCACATCAGGGAGGGGTTAATAAAAAATATTTTAATAATAATTTTTATTTATTAGTCCATTAGCTTCCAAATATTATCCCCTTTTTCTGAAACTTCACCTTTTTGGGCCTGCCTGCCTTAGCAAAGATTATTATTTTTAATTATTTGAAAAGGGGACATGACAAGTCCTCCCCTTCAAAATATTGCTTGTCCTCAAGAAATGGCAGAAAAATAGACCAATCAATCCACCTGGATCCCAAATGTAGTCATGAACAATACTATCATCAATTAACATAGGCTCCTGCAATATCCTCTGCAATATAACCAAGAGGAATCCATAATCAAACTAACAATTACTGCTCAACCAAACTCCAAAGTCACAACTTCCACAGTTAGAAACCCATGAGACACAAACTCTTAGAACATCAAAACCCAAGTAAAGTGGACAAATCAAACTGTCAACATAGTAGATACCATCAATGCATTCCACTAGCCTATATGGAATGTATGATCCAACTCTGCAACAATGGTGAATGCTCCCGAATGAAACTGTACCAAGTATGGAGAATCCACACACTGTACAACTCCTATGGTCAACACAACTCTATAGATCATCGACCACTATCTCATAACCATAACTCCCATGCACCCCTAATGGTGAAAAGCCATCACAAGATAAACAACAAGAATTGGAACCCAAACCAAATTTGCCTGCCATCAACTCCTCAGCACAAGGATCAAATGCAAATTGACGTACATACCTTGCAATATAATGTTGATAAAAAAACCAACCCCAGTCAATAGCTCACCATGGACAAGTGATACAACCCACTATGACTGATCACCAGCTAAGTCAGGAGATGTCATAGCCAAAGGAGTAGAATCAATAACAACACCCACTAAAGCATCACTTTAAAACTCCTGCTCTAAGTCACATATTATCAAGCTGTCAACTGCAGAACCTATCGCCATGTTGTGCCCATCACAACTCTCATCCCGAGGCATCAAACTATCCCATAACTGATGATAAGCACTAGGAACCAAAGTACATCTCTGTATCATCATCTCATCAACATGGTCATCAAAGGTAAATTGATGAGCATACCTCAGAATGTAATGCTAATAGAATGCACCAATCTTAGTCAGTGGCTCAGACTGTAATCCAGATGTAACTAACTGCAATCGATCACTAACCAAGTTGGAACTGACTACTACCTCTAAAGACATCACCAAGGGAGTAGTATTACTAGCAGGAACCATGCCAACTGTCGGCTCACCAACATCACACATGGTCTTTGATACAACATCTCTAGTCTTCATGCCATTAGTGTTGGAGGTCACCACCATGTTAGGCATACCACAAAAATTTGCTACATCACCCAACTCAATTGAACCTGACTCTAGTGGGGATGAACCTGATATGCCAATGTTAGTATCAAGGATGGATGCATCCCCATCTCCACTATCTTTGACAATCTCGACCATGGACATCCTCGAATTATCAGACACCACAGCTTGTGACTATACAGAATCTAATAAATACTGTAGTTTCTCTAACTCCATGGTCACCTTAGCCAAATGAAACTATGATTCCTTGAAAGCCAACTGTGTACTTTGAAGAATCTCAGAAGTCACCTCAAGCTACTGAGTAAGCTCACTCACCTCATCTTCCTTGGCCAACAATGCATCATATACTGTACTACCCCACTCCATAAGATAATCTCTGTTGGCTACCAACTGCATATAATCCTATCTCAGAATTTGGATAGCCTCCCATAAAGAGTGGAACTCTATCAAGGAAAGATAACTGCCTCCCTGCTCATCACTAGTAGGAGAACCCCATCCATAAACTGCTAACAATTGATGAACAACATCGAAATGTTGGCAAGCGATAGCAATGTCTTGCTCACTAACTCTCAACTGATTAGACACATGATGGCACTGGCTTGACTGTCTCCTACAAACCTCCTCTGATGCACTGTCTAAAGGAGTATCCTCAAAGTTACTAGTCCCTAGAGTATTACCATCCATATCCTGAAAATCAACTCTAAAGCTCATATCAACATACGAAGTATCAAAAATTGTAGCACTGCTATCCAACTCCTTTGTACCCAAGGAAACTAAGTCTTCAAAACTGCCCACTACATCCTCCTAGATGTCATCAATGCCAATATGATCCTAGGACTCATCTATACACACTGCAAAATATGAAAGATCATCAACACATTCCAGCAAGTATGGTCGACTAGATATATGAACAAAACCCAATATCAGTGTATAAAAACTAATACCAACATTGGAAAAGCTGCGAGCACAAGAAAAGACAACATCGTGCAATCTACTAATCAAATCCATGATAGCACCCAAACAAACACTGTTACCAAAAAGTGTTAAAGATCTCCAGTCAACTGAATCCCAAATGCCAATATAACTATCTTGAGTGCATATTCGTAAACTAGAATCAGCTGGTAAATCAAGCAAACTCCTCACCTGAGTAATATGACCAATACCAACTAACTTCACATACCTGTCATGATGAGATAATGAAGTCACAATACTATCTTTGTTCACTTTCAGCTGGCTAGACAAATCATATGAAGTACTACCAGCCTCAACCTCATGTGATGAAGCATCTAACTGTGCCTGGTACTCTTTCTTAGCAAATTCATGAATGCTCAATGTTTGCTCATCTCTACCAGGTATCTCACCATCATGCACAACAACATCCTCATAATCATCATTTGAACCCACTATGCTGTAGTCACTTCCTATTGTAACTATACCATCCTGAATACCTGTGATATCACCCTTTAATGACATGTATACAATTGTCTCAATTTGAGTATCAAGTTGACCATTACTATCAATCTGCGTAATATCCTTTCTCACTACGTCCTATGGTGGAGTAGAATTTGAGACCTTTGCTTGGCTATAAGCTAGTTTCTCAAAATCCTCATGCAAGTTCTTGGTAATTGTGTCATTTGCCCTATGAGAAAAGCTGCCAAATAGAAATCCAATCAACTTATCCACCTTAGGTGGGTCAGACAGCATGTCATTCATCATAGGGTGGTGCTTAACCAACTATTCAGACATGTCATGGCTTATTTTCCTAAGTTTATCTTGAATGTCTAAATAACCATCCTTTCTACTGTTTTGGCTCTGGATATCAATCGTCCAAGATCGTGTCCTCTGAGACTCTGTACTATACCTGTCCATTCTAGATAAAGTAGAGTGTAACCCCAATATGTTATAACTTCTTCAAACACCAAGAACTAACATGCAATTGATTAGAAGTAGCATGCAACCATAGATTTTGACATGCAGTTGATTAGAAGCAACATGCTGTAAGAAAACTTGGCAATAAAGAATATAACCATTTCCACATAACCCATAATAGATTTGAAATAAACACGAAATTAAAATCCACATGCAAGAGAATAGACAACATACCCACAAAATTGTGACACAAGATATACCCTGGGAAACCCTCATTGAGGGAAAAACCCAGCCTCCAAAAGCATCCATCACCATGTATTATTCAGCAAAAATACCATTGTCATACAACCATGGAAGCCTTCATGGCCATAGCCACAACTGAGCAAACTATGTGAACAAGCATGAATCCACACATCCCATGCCATACTTCCAACCTTCACAAATGCTCCCTTGGCTAACCTGTCAAGCCTTGTCCTGCTTGACTCTTGCCTTTTTTTTTTTTTTTTCTTCTTGTCACTCTTTTTTTTCACTCTACAACAACTACCCTTGTGGCTGCTTATATAGTAGCAAGTCCCACAAAACCACTAAGTGGTATTACATAAACCATGTGCTAAAACCATGTGCTACCTAACCCACTGACCCCACATTTAATATTGGGCATTTAATTCTTTTCCCCAATATTAAATAATTACATGAAATATTTTCACAATGTTACAATACAACTCATCAAGAATATTCCATGGGAATCTTTACATGTTGCACGTCCATCTAGGCACAACATTACATAATAAAAATAAAATAATAAAATATAACAATATTATGCAATGTGTGCAACACCCATTATCTCAACACATGCAACCACCAAATTCACCAAGAACTAACATGAAAATGATTAGATGTAGCATGCAACCATAGATTTTGATATGCAGCTGATTAGAAGCATCATGCAACCACCAAATTCACCAAGAACTAACATGCAAATGATTAGAAGTAGCATGCAACCATAAATTTTGACATGCAAGATTTGGGTAGTTGTCAAAACTGACATGCAAACTTCTACAAACCCTTAGGCTGGCAAGATCATAGCTTTGATACCACTGAAATGTCCCTTTACTTATTTTTTATGATATTTCAAGCCTCTAATTATATCTTTAAGATCAAACAACCAATATTTCAAAGATCCACCAATTTCTCAATAAACCCCAAATCGGGTATGCCGAAAATAGTGCCAAAAACTTCACAGCTTCACATATTATTAGTAAATCTGAAAGTGGAAATTTTTATAGAAATTTCAGCAGCATAACATCCTACAAAATGATATTTTCAGATCTGTATAAAATTTACACAACAGCTCCCAAATGAAGGATAAAAACAATGCTCATCAGGTTCCCGAAAACAACATAGAATAGCTCGAAAACACCACAAAAACACTAATAATCTATCACATAAGTATAATAATGACCAAATAAATATATTCAGCACTATTTTAACATCTAAATGTCTAATATACAGCAGCAACCCAAACTGATATGAAATACTCAACCGAAAACACCAAACTCTTACAAAAACACACACCCGAAAACTCACAAATCTGCACTGTTCAGCACAAAGGAAAACTTTGAATGAGCATGCACATGGAATGGCTTGAAAATCCTCTCCTTAGCCTTCCTAGAAACCTGTAAACTTCTGTTCTTGGGTCTCCTTCCCCACAGGTTTGGCAGCCTCTGAAGAACAACAAAGCAATGCACAAAAATCAAGTTCTGGAATCAGCCCAAAATGCCTCCAAACCGCTTAAAAGAGGGCATAACCCTAACTCACGTCCAAGAGGGGTTAATAAAAAATATTTTAATAATAATTTTCTTTTATTATTCCATTAGCTTCCAAATATTATCCCCTTTTTCCAAAACTTCACCTTTTTGGGCTTGCCTGCCTTAGCAAAGATTATTATTTTTAATTATTTGAAAAGGGGACATGACACTATCTTTTGCATTATTTCTAAGACTTTAGTTAATGTCTTATCCAAAGACTTTATTGGTTTTTTCTTCTCAAACAACTTACATAATGTGCTCATCAAGCCTTTCTGATCTTCATCATCTGATGTCACTACTCTTGCTACTGATGGACTGGCCACTAATGCTGCAACATATATAGTTATTGGAGCTACATAAGGTATTTCAACCTCATGTTGGAATACTACTTATCCTATTTCTGACTCCACATGTTTCAGATTAGGAAAGAATGTTGATTCCTGCATCACAATCTTCCATTTCTGCTTGAGTTTAGAGTCCTCATTTGATTTCTTCCTTATCTCTTCCTTTGTCTTCTTTCTTTCCTCTTCCTCTTCCTCTTCTTTCTTTTTATTCTCTACCTATTCCTTCTTTTCTTCTTCTTCATCATTAGAATTGGTGTATTATGTGATATTGCCAACAATAGTTTGGCCAAATGCTGTAAAAGGATTTTATTTTGTATCTACAGTTATGTGCATACCATCCACTTGCATGCATTCGATACCCATAATGATATGTGGTGGTGAGAGTGCTTATTGTGTCTCTTCTACTTCTTCCTCATCACTAGAAGGTATGCATACTTCTACATACACTGGACTCTTAGGCTTTGATTAGTCACTACCCTTAGGCACTGTAGTCATATACTTTACAATTACCTCCTCAGTTTCTTTCCTAACATCCTCATAATTGCCTCCCATCAAAAGGATTGCTCTTCTTTTGTTCCTCAACAAGGGCTCAATACCTTTCAAAATTCTATCTGATTCCTCCTTAAAATTAACATCATAGAGTTAATTTATCATCGTGATCCTAATATTCATATCTTCCTCTAATATTCTCCTTTTCCTCTGGTATCTTATTCTATATATTCTCAAACCTTTTGTTCCTCAAAATCATGTTCCTTATAATGGCATTTTCTAACTGCCTTCTATCCATATTACTATACAAATTATAATATTTATTCAACTCTACAAAATTTTCATCATTAATAATTTGCATATTTAGATTTTCTACCTTTGGCTTCGATGTTTTCTTTCCACCTGCTATTCTTCCTTCTTGCACATTCCGAATTACTAGTCTATCTTCTATTTCATCCACTGGTTCCTCAGAATCACTATCTTGCACTATTTTTCTTCTCTTTCCACATTTTCTAGTGGTTTTCTTGACCATTTTCTTGGTTGTTGGAGTAGGTTCTTGCTTCACCTTCACCAATCTTTCTAATATCCTTTGTGTAATAGATGATTCAACCTCTAGCTATCTTCTAGGTTGATCACTCCTTGTTGTGACTAGTTGCATTGGTACAACTATTGCATATGGTGCAATTGGTTCTTGGACATATGGTTGTGCCTCTATCACACCCTCTGAAGGTCCTACAATTGCAATGGGAGTTGTTTCCAATAGTTTAGTTTGTCCACTAGCCTTTGTCTCCAGTGTAATACCTTTTATTTTATTAAACTCTTTCCTAGTCATGTCTGATTCCTTAAGGATGGAATCTATTTCTCTTTCTACCTTTCTTTTACTTTCTTTGTTGTATAGTTTTGAATAAAATATTCTCGTCTTCTCCTCATAAGTACCCCATCTAGGGCTTTCTGTATCCTTCTTTGATTGGAGTATGATCTACACATACCATTCTATAAGCTCAATACTCATTCATATCCCATAGGCTCTATAAATTTAACTCTGGGAACTACTACTTCCATGCAGGTGTTGTCAATTTCCACCATGAAGCTCTTCCTTGTGCTTCTCTACCATAGAGGGAGGTATCCTATTCCTCTATTTCATATTAGTCTAAAAGTTCTTCATCATCCTATCAATGTCATCATCTTTGACATTTTTTGGTTTTGACTATAGCATTGAGTCACCAATTTAATTGCACACTCACTGCTATCCCAACTTATCAATCTAGGAAAATTTCTTGTAGCATAAAAAGGATAGATGAGTTATTAGGGACTCATATATGAAAAATACATTCTTAGTTTTCTTAATCTTTGCAATGTTATCCAACAATTGCAATTTGATAATCTCGCACAAATTCACCTTTCTTTCTTGCATAGCCATTACATAAGTTGCATGAAAAATCTAGTTGGTATAGAGTTAACCCTTGATCCATGATTTAACTTGTACCCTAATATCTTGGTTAAAAAATTTACTCCTTTATCTTGAATGAAGTCCACCTTCATGTTTCTTCCATTAAACTTTGTATTCAGGTTTCTCTCAACCATCTTCTTGACATTTTTCTCATTAATAGGATTGCATCCTTCACTACTTAAACTTATGACCTTGTGAGTTAGGTCATTTTCAATAAAAATCTTCTCATCTTCTAACCAAAATATATCATAATGTACCCTACTCAAAATTTATTTGGGTCCAACTATGATTGTCAAACTCCGTATAAAAAATATACTTCACTAGATTCAAATTCTCTAGGTGTGCATACTCAAACTTAAAGGATAAGTCATTGTTACACATCTTTCCCAAATACTCATGAATCTCTTCATCACCTATGCTCTCAATCTTACAATGGATGTAACTTCTGATATCCTCAACATCTAACACATTTTATAGTCTTTCACTTACATCATACACATTCTGACTTGCCATTTTAACTGTAATGAAAATACTGAAAAAATTGGATTCAAGCTTCACAAAATACCTTAAAATCACAATTTAGGGCTTCTATAACTTTCTTCTTCTCAAACTTCACTTCATACTTCAGTTTTCTATGAAATCACTCTTCAATTCTCTCAAGACACTTCTCATAAACAAATGATATATACAATCTTGCTTTCAATCCTTAAATCATTTCAAATTGCACAGTGCATTAAATGTGTATCTACCATAGATTCAAATACTGTCTCTATATACTAGTAAGTTTGATTTCTCAATTCCTAGTCACTGCAATCATATTAGGACTTTTATAGTTGACCATAGCCTTCTCTCTATGTCCTTAACCTCTTATTAACTTCACAACTTCCAATTCTCTCTCTAACATCAGTTCTGGCCAAATGATGCACTGCCACAACTAAAACTACTTAATTCAGGTAGGATGGGTCACAAACAATCTGTGACTTCAATGTCTTATCAGATGCATCAAAAAACTATACCTCCAAAACTATATATGAGATTTCTAGATCTTTAGCTATCATAAATGCTTCTTTGAATACATCAACATGTTCCTTAATAGCTTCCTTCTAATTGCTACCATTAACATTCTTTTTGTCATTTTTGTTATTTGAATTTCTATTAATGTCCCTTTTTTCCATTTTGCAATATCTTTTTGTGTGTCCAAATTTATTACATAACTAATATATAGGTGTGTTTCTCCTTGATTAGTCCATTCTAATTCTCAAGTGCTCTCCAATTCCTTATAATGTATCTAGGATTGTTACACTTATAATACACAAATGTGTTCTTCTCTCCATTAGATATCTCTCCATCATTGGATTTTTTATGTGATCTTCCTCTTTCATTACTTGTAGGGTTAGTATTCCTAGACATTCTACTATTTGCATTATTACTATCAAACTTAGGTTTCTTACATTCTATTTCCTTATGTCCATATCCATGACAATTATAACAATGGAAAATAGTAAATGGGTTTAGAATACTTACCTGTGCAATCTTTTTTCATGTGTCCAACCTCATTACATATAAAGCATCTAGCTTTGAACTTACATCTTTCTTTCTTGGGTGGTTCATCTAGCTTAGGTTTATCAACTTGCTCTATTTTCTTAAGTTCGTCAGGTTTAGCTAACAAAACAATTAACTCAACTTGCTTTGATATTTTAGTAGATGTGCTTGATTATATCTTACTCATATTAGATTCCTTAGGGGATTAAAATAACTGGATTTGATAGGGGATTCAATAATTGGATTTTGTTCTCTTCTGATTTCAACTTTCTTGGCTGATTTCTCTCCAATTAGATATCCAAGTCTTGTTTTGTCATAAGAAGGTCACTGATGAAATATCTGTTGATCTATCTTTTCACTATTGGAATAAATTTTCTCAAACTACTACTTAGCTTGTGTCAATTCTTCTTTCACAATAATGTTGTACTTTTCTAACTCAACATGTTCAATATTGATAGTATCTAGTTTAGATGTAAATTGCCTTAACTAAGATCTAAGATTTGCATTCTCAGTTTTAAGTTCAGGTTCATTCTTGCCACCATTTTTCTTAAGACTCAAGTTCAACAATTTTTAGTTCATGTTTCAAGATATCTTTTTCCTTTTGAATATCTCCTACCTCATCATTATCACTAGTCTACATAATTGATTCCTTGCTAAATTCTAAATCATCAATGTTGTCTTTTAACTTGCCAACTAAAACTTTCGCATCTTCATACCTATCTTTTAGTTTATCTCTTTCTTCAATAAGAAGATCAATTTGTTCAAGAGCTTCTTCAAGGTTTTTATTCAACTATTCCATATCTTCAGGGATCTTACTTAAGCTATTAAACTTATTCAAAGTAACTGTGATTTTATATCAATTGTTAGAAATAGATAATACTGAGAGGGGGGTTGAATCAATATTCTACAAACTTTTGCCTATAATTGAATATTGTTAATTACTTTATAACTTGCATATGAAAGTAAACCAACAATTCTGAGTAATAAATATAACCATGCACATAGATAATTCATAACACCATGATTTGTTAACTAGGGAAACCCTGGCCAAGGGAAAACCCTAGTGGGGATGATACCCACTAGATAATTCACTAAACAATAGGATCTTGTTAAGGATATTGACTCAAAATCACAAAATTAAATCCTAATAGCAATATCACAATTTTACTTTCTGTGGAAATTATCTCCTACTTATCAATTGATAAGCTTAAGGGGCTTTCTAATGAATGGTTCATAAGGCACAACACTTGGTGAAGGTTTTATAAATGGGGTTGCAAGCTTTGGGTTTAACCATGGAGGAAACTCCGTAGTTAAGCATGCTTAGGCTAGAGTAGTATTGGGATGGGTGACCTCTCGGGAAGTCCTAGTGCTTCACCCCTGTGAGCATCGCCTAGATCCAATGAGTGCTAAGTGTTCCATTTATTCTCATGAGAGATGGATTCATGTTGAATCACTACTCTTGAAGCATGGGTTGATGAGTTTGACTCAAAATCACATAGTTAAATCTTGATAGCAATATCACAATTTGAATTGCTATAGAAATTATCTCCTACTTATCAATTGATAAGCTTAAGGGGATTTCTAATGAATGGTTCATAAGGAACATCACTTGGTGAAGGTTTTAAAAATGGGGTTGCAAGCTTTGGGTTTAACCATTGAGGAAACTCCATAGTTAAGTGTGCTCAAGCTGGAGTAGTACTAGGATGGGTAACCTCCTAGGAAGTATCAATGCTTCGCCCCTGTGAGCATCTCCTAGATCCAACGAGTTTGACTCAAAATCACACAGTTAAATCTTGATAGCAATATCACAACTTGACTTGTTGTGGAAATTATCTCCTACTTATCAATTGATAAGTTTAAGGGGCTTTCTAATGAATGGTTCATAAGGCATAACATTTGGTGAAGGTTTTACAAATAGGGTTACAAGCTTTGGGTTTAACCATGGAGGAAACTTCGTAGTAAAGCATGCTCAAGCTAGAGTAGTACTGGGATGGGTGACCTCTTGGGAAGTCTTGGTGCTTCACCCTTGTGAGCATCACCTAGATCCAATGAGTGCTAAGTGTTCCATTTATTCTCATGAGAGATGGATTCAAGTTGAATCACTACTCATGAAACATGGGTCAATGAGTTTCAATTACACAGTCAAATCTTGATAGCAATATCACAATTTGACTTGCTATGGAAATTATCTCCTACTTATCAATATTGACCCTGTTAGGAGTCTATGGAGTACATATAGTGTCTCAAGTCCTTCTTAGGAGACTAGGTCTTGTTAGAAGCCTCAACCTTGTAAGAGTTTCTTTAACCCTATTAGGAGTTGGTAGAACAAATACAATGTATGCAAGAAGAGTCCACTGCCCTAACATGCAATTATACAATTCAATTCTTCACAAGAATAGATATACATAAAAATACTTGATGTCTATTGTACTTTGCACTTGTTCTGATCATAAATTAGAATTTGCATCACATAATGCTAAAAAATCTTCAAGTTCTCTATACAATAGTTTGCATCACATGACACTTCCTTGTCTATCATAGATAAAACCCTTAACTATGCAAAGTAAGATCTTTAACTTATAACTTGCGTAATTACAAAACTCTACTCAATTGGCCTTCATGTGTTCACATACTTGACATAATATAAATAGCTTATGGATTAATATCCACATAGTCAACTCATCATATCTTAGTAATTGTTTTGTACCCAAAATAATTCCTAAGGCCATACAATACAATCCTTTGTTGTGCTCTATTTTGCACTGTAAAATACCTGCATTGGTATTTTAATCATAACTCATGTCATATAGTCTGTACAAATCTATGCACTAGTACATATAATCATGATATTGTCATGAAGCTTCCCTCAACTATGCATGAGACAAATCACAAGTCATTCGTATACTAAACATTTTTTCTCTATGCTACTGTAAACTGTCTTATACTTAGACAATTTTCTAACTCTAAATGCATAAATGAAATGTTGAATGAATGTCACCATAAATGAAAACCATCAAGACATTTATCTATCCATATTTCCAATAGTATCACCTTGGTGCCCTACACCAGAAATGGAGAGAGAGAGAGAGAGAGAGAGAGAGAGAGAGAGAGAGAGAGAGAGAGAGAGAGAGAGAGAGAGAGAGAGAGAGAGGGTGGGATAGGGAGGGAGGTAGGGAGAGAGAGAGGGAGGGGGGGAGTAGGGAATGTGAGAGGTGTGTGTGTGTGTGTGTGTGTGTGTGTGTGAGAGAGAGAGAGAGAGAGAGAGAGAGAGAGAGAGAGAGAATTTTCACATAGTGCATACACACTATAATGCATACATGCTTTAATGCATATGCACTTTATAGTGTGCACACACTATAGGGCGTACACATTATATGAAAATACCAAATAATGGTTAGAAGGAAAATTTAGGTCCCTACTGACTCATATTATCTTTTTTGTCAGTTTTGTGTTCTGATGTTCTGACAAAGAACACGGGTTTCATGGTATTGGAAGTTAGCAAACACCAAATTCATTCATTGGAAGTACTATTTGAAGGGTGTTTAAACATTCTTTGTATAGAAAAGGTTAGTGCACTCCTTTTTAAATACTCTTTGTTAATATAGAGACAAATTTCATTATAATTTTAGAACTTGTTTAATATATAGTGAATTCATTGAAATTTGTATGTTTGAATGAATTGTTATTTGGAAATGGTTAGAAATTTTAATATATGAATTTATTATAATTTTACAAGTTGTCTAAAATATATTGTGTATTGATTGAAATAATTATAATTTGTATACGTATTTGAATTATTTACTTTTTACAAATTGTAAGTACTTCAAATGTTTGAATAATTTGACATATAGAAATCATCAACATGCCAAGGAAGAAACCAAAAACTCAAACAACAGAAGAGAGGGAGAGAGATTTGGATATTAAACTACTACATGAATAAAGAAAATTGCAATACAATAATGAAGAATTGTCTTCCAAAGAGGAACATGAACCACCAATACAAAGAAATGAAGACAAAGAATTAGAAAGATAAAGAGAAAAAAAATGAGACTTTTACGCTCAAGAAGAAAATTGAATTGTGAAGCTACATGATCTTCTAATGTTGGAGTCATATCATCATCTCATGTTGAAGACTTGCCAATTTCTATGTTCGATGATGTACACAATCTATCATGTCATGTTGAAGGTACAACATCAACATATCAAGTAGGTGATATTCCATCTTTTGTATCTTATTTCCAAGGCACATCATCTATGGTTCAAGGTACTCAAATCACTCAACCTTATGTTGATGTTAAAAATGTTGAGGGAATGGAAGAGATTATAACACTTTCTATAATTCATTTTAGAAGACCAAAATATTTGATTTATAGTGATACTAATATTTTGAAATCAATTCTTGACAAGATTAGCAAGCATATTTATCAAAGAAAAGTTAATCGTATGTGGAGATTATGCTTTGAAGAATTAAATGTGACATGTCAATGCTAATTATTGTTGAAATGATGAGAAATTTGAAATTTAGGCCCATCATGAAGATTCTTGGGCTAATAATGATGGATGATTCAAATGAAAAAAGCATTGTAAAGAATTTAACGAGTCCATATGAAAAAGTGGGTTCTAAATCATACACCAAAGATAGTAATATCACAAGATGTGTACTTGCATCAATTATAGTAAGTACCCAAATAAAGAAAGATTGACTCATGAGAAAGACAAACTGTAGATGCTCAAAAATGGTTCACATCTACGTTATCATCACTTCTCCATACTAATTTGTTCCATTTTCTCTTTCTACTAACTTTGATCTTTTGGCCAGATTGACCATATTTCGTCATTTGTATCCCCTTTCACATCAATTTCAAGTCAACTTAGAATCATATCAAATCAACTCGAAATCACCCCAAATCAACTCAGAATCACTCAAAATCAGTCCGAATCAACCCGAAACATATCAAACATCCCAAATCAATCATCATTTATCTACTCCTAGGCATTGTTGTGGCTTTTAGTGTCCTGGAAACTTATCAACTTACCAATCTTATCAATCTGACCTTAGTACTGTCATGGCTCTCAGAACTAGGTCAAAATATCATTCATGTCATTCAATCTTTGATGTTGTTGAGGCTTTCAATGTCAGATCATGGAATCATCAACCATTTTAATAATATTGACAGTGTCCGTCAATGTTATTATGATCAAACCTTATCAATCAATTTCAATCCTGTAGCATTTACAATGTTAGTTAAATGTTACATATCAATTAATTCATGTCATGTGTCCTTGGCATGTTATCAATTTTCATCTATCAATCAATTTGACCATGGCTTTGGTCTACCTTTTCATCATCTTATTCGATATCCATCATCATCACATTTTCATCAAAAGATAATGTCGCATTCATTTAATCAATTTGGCCAATCATCTAATAATTTTCTCCATAGGATTAAATAGCCCATAATTTAATTCTATTATTCTCACTAATTATTCTTCTTGATTATCATCCTCAATTAATTAATTGATTCATTATATGCAAACCATGGAAATTTACAATTTCTTAAGTTCTATTTTTCATCATTAATTCCATTTTCTACTAATTCTTATTTTGTGGAATAAAAGGATTTTTAATTCAAATGTTCCATAAAATATTTCATCATCATGACACTTGGATGTGACACCTCGTGGATTCTCCTTTGACACTTGGCTGAGATTTGTCATAATCAAATATTCTTATCTCTTATGCATGTCCCTATTTGGCTTATTCGTCATAGATTCTTGGCTTTAAGTGGGTTGAGGAATCTTATGACGCGTCATAGATTCTCTTCCAAATTTGACTCTTGTGTGTCATAGAATCTTAATTTTGGCCTATTCTATCATATGCATCATAGGAATTATTATTACCTCTTACACATGTCCCTATTTGGCTTATTCGTCATAGATTCTTGGCTTTAAGTGGGTTGAGGAATCTTATGATGCGTCATAGATTCTCTTCCAAATTTGACTTGCATGTGTCATAGAATCTTACTTTTGGCATATTCTATCATATGTGTCATAGGAATTATTATTACCTCTTACGCATGTCCCTATTTGGCTTATTCATCATAGATTCTTGACTTTAAGTGGGTTGAGGAATCTTATGACGCATCATAGATTCTCTTCCAAATTTGACTCTCGTGTGTCATAGAATCTTACTTTTGGCATATTCTGTCATATTCGTCATAAGAATCTCTTGCCACATCGCATATCTGTGGGTGAAAAATCCAATGCTCTCACCCTACATGAAAATTATAAAATGGACACTCTTCCTCTTATTTCGGATCCGAATGCTTAAGTTTTGAAAATCCAAATCTTTGAATCCTTTGAGTCTCTACTTCTTTGCATGTTGCATTCTTTCTCTCAAGCTTAAAATCACACTTCTAGTATTCTCATGGCATTATCCATATCATAGGCTTTGGCTTCAATCTTGTGTGCACTATAGGCAACTTTGGAGCTACAATCATTTGGAGAAGAAAGAAGAACATGGGAGCTACAAACGGAAAAGGGAGTTTTTAATTATGTTTTCTTTCTTTTGATTAGTTTGGCTTTCATGGTAGACTAGTGGGTGCTAATACATGTTTATTGAGTTTGTGATTTTCTCATAGTGTGTTATGCATTTAACCCATTTTTATAGTCCTACATTTGGTGAACCCAACGTGAACATGCATATCTAACTTGGGTTTTCTTGTTTGTGCTTGTAGGTGCAAGGAAGGAGCTCACTTGGAAGGGTATAACGACTATCTGCTCTTCCTTTTCACACATAAATTAATCAGGGGGTCCAATAAAATTCTTATATGCTATTGTTTCATACATTCTATTAGCTTGCTGTCCTAGGGCGCACTCTGCTCTGTCAGGGTATACTTGGGACCCCTAGGAGCAGTTTTAGGAGCCCAGAAGACACCAAAGCCTCTTTTTGCTGTTTCTAATTTACCAACTATGCCCATCTGGGCCCCAAATACATCATTGATGCAGTCTGCACTGTTTGGGTGCACTTGGGAGTGTAGCTCTAAAAATTTTAGTTTCTGGGTCCTGACTAGGCACCCATTTCCCCACACCCTGCACCTGACTTCCCAACTGCGCCATAAAACTACCAAATCTACCCAACTAGGCCCTAACTACATCATTGATGTATTCTGTACTGTCTGGGTGCACTTGGGGATGTTCAGAGCCATTTTGGCCTTCTAGGGATCAATTTGCACTGTCGGAGCACACCTAGGTTCACAGTAAGCACATGCACCAATCAAAATCTACATTTCAAGTTCCTATCACTCTCTAGGACATGGATTATGTAATTTTTGTGTTACTGATGGTCTATTTGCAGCATGTGGGAATCATGGGATGAAGACATGATCATAAACTACTAATGCTTTGTTTGCAGGACGTTGTCGAAGACTTTGTGTGTCTTTCAAAACTATGTGTGTGGATTTCCTAGATTAGATAACATTTCGTTTGGTGCTTAAAAAGAACCTTTTTCTTTTTTGCCTGGTGTGTCTATGGTGTTAGATCCCTAGGAGTTGCATTGGATGTATCCTCTCCCCTCACCATTCATGGATCTTGGGTGTAAGAGAAATCCATGTAACTTCTATAGGAGGCCTACTTGGACCAAGATACTCAATATTGGGTATGCCAAGAGACGACCTCAGAGTGGTAATGGGCCAAAGCCAGGTCAACATTCTAGCTGCTATATAAAACTTGATTACAGTGAAAGTTGTGTCGGCAGTATTGTTGCATGATAGCTCTCCTCCAGTACCCTTGTGGTGCGTCAAACCCCAATTCTCGGGGCTAAGAGACCTTCTGTGGAAGTTTATCATTAACTTGGCGAACAAAATGCCCTTACTAAAAACCATGTTTTGGTGGCCAAAATCCTTTCTATCCACTAGGTCAAGGGGTCACCATGCCTATGAAGACATCCTACATTCTCTTGGTCCTTAGTAGAGGCAACAGTCCCTTGGGAAGTCATGTCCCTTGGGAAGCGGATCTTGGTAGCCCCGAGAAGTGAGTGCACTGTCAGGGGGAGCCTGTGGTGCCAAGATCCTAGGTTGTCCACTCTGGATAAGCACGACTAAACTTTGGTTCAAGTAGGAATTCAGTGGATACAGTCCTAAAAGCCTAGGTTGTGGTGTGTTTGTTAACTTTTTACAATAGCTATTCTTGTCTTAATGTGTCTTGCATGTGTGTAAAACATAATCAAGATAAGAGCCAAACTTTTAAATTTAAACTTTGAATATCATTTGAACTTGTCAAAACCTTACACATTGCCAAAACATTTCAACCTTATCAAACTTTGCAAACATTGATTCAACACACTCGAACCTTGGAAAACATGGCAACTTGTGCTCTTAAATGTGGTTGGCAAAATGTAAATCTCACACTTGCATAGATTTCACTTGCATTCACCCTAGTCTAGGATTCATTCTTACATCATATAGACTTCATATTGAACCTTTTAGTCCTCATTTAGTATCTATTACTTTTCATATTGCATCCATTTAGGTTCAATTTTACTTTCCTTAGTTTTTGCATTCCCATCTCAGAATTAGCACTTTGCATTCACCACCTTGCATCTTTGCATGCCTATTCATCATCTTGACCACTTTATCCATCATTCTGAGTGTCCTAATCATCATTTTGAGCATCCAAACTGGCCCTAACACTATCCTCTACCATTTACCTCTCTGTGACATCAATCCTGAAACCATAGTTTCTAGAATTGCCTCAGTTTCAGCCCAGCTTACCAAATGCGTCCAGAAACTACCAACTGTACCCAATTGGGCCCCAACTATGTCATTGACATAGTCTACACTATCTGGGTGCACTTGGTGGTCCTGAGATCTAGTTTTGGGTTCCAGATAACATTTTGGGGCTTTAACAGTGTCCTTAGGTACCTGGTTAGCTTCCCTTGCACTAGCTTGCCAACTGCGCCCAAAAACTACCAATTGCGCTCAAACTGGCTCCAAGTGCATCAATGATGTAGTTGGTACTATTAGGGTGCACTTGGCACTGCTAGGGTGCACTTGGGTACCTACATGACCATTTGGGGCCTCCAAACTGCACTTTAGGACCCCAAAACTGCATCTAGGAGCCTCTAGACCTCCCTGTTCTGCACTTGACCCAAAACTGCATCTTGCACCCAAAATCCCCTTTTCCATCATAGGAATTGTCCGTTCACATATCTGCTCAGCATCACCACCATTTTGAGTCCTCTAAACATCATTTTGAACTCCCAAAACCTTTGAACTTAGTAAAAAAATCTAAACAAAGTATGAGTCTTAGAGTATCTCCTAGCGTTGACGGATAATGGATCTTGACTAGTCTTTTTATCTTTGCTTATTATTTTCTTTGGTCAAAATCTATCTATGTCTTGATAGATTTGACCTTGTCATCTTTTATCAATTTGATCTTTTCGTCTTTTATCAGTTTTTTGTCAAGATCCAAAGTCCTTTATCACAAGGTTAAACTCTTAGGAAAAATACTTTCAAAAGGTTTTATCTAAGTTCAAAACTTTCCATATACCCTTGTCATAACATAATCATATCCCTAGCATTACCAAATGTCATTTTTGCTTACCCTAGTGGTATATCCCCTTCATATTGCATTGATCAAAATCCTTAACATCATTTTCACTACCAAACCCTATCAAATTGTCCATCAACCAAATTACCTTCTTGAGCATTTACCCTCATTTTGCATGTCCCAAATGTCATTACGAACCCTAGAAAATCATCCTTTGTATGATATACCTTGCATACATCGACCTTTAGTACCCTTAACAAGTCCAAAACATAACCCTAATTGTCATTTTGCATACCTTAGAGTCATTTTCATTCCCTCTAGTCAAACCTCAAAACATCACCTTGCATTTGCATTTGCATAACATTCCTAGGAAATTTGCACTTTTCACATCAAAAAAATAATTCATTTATAATTTCCTTACATTTCATAACATTCCTAAACAATTAAAAATCACAAAAACACTCATATCTTGCATACCCATCACTCTTTGCACTCTTAGGTATCATGCCAACACTTACTAGGAGACAAGCAGCTCAGAGACCAAAGGAACTCTATCAACCTTTGTTTTCTAAGGAACAAGCACAACCAAAACCTCATCCAAGACTAAGAAAGAGAAAGAAAATCCAACAAACCTTTGACAAAGACCAAATCAAGGCATCACAACCATTACTATCAGACCCTTTGAATATGTATCCACAAGATCCTCATAATCAAGCTATGGCACAACAAACCTTGAACAATGCACCTATCATGAGATTTCCTCCAAACACTTCCTCGACACATGGGATGGTTCAATGGAGTCCTAACTTTGAACCTATATTCGTGCCAATGCCACTAGGAGAAGGAAGTGTACCAACCTCACCTGAAGATGAACAATCACATTCATTTGAATTCAGCCAACCTAACACATAAAACATACAACAAGGTATTGTATACCTAAGTGATGACTCTGACACTAATTATGACATCACTGATGAGGAAATGGCTAGGGCATGTCAAGACAAAAGTTTTCACAAGAACTTCAAACGTAGGGCAGCTCAAGAAATTGTCAAATTTAATCCAAACTTGGAAGGTCCTAGGTCCAAAAATCAAACCAACGCAACAATTGAAAACATCCAACCCATGATAAATTTGGACTTAGACAAGGGAAAAAAACCTTTGGATTTTTCAAACACAATAATGACACCTATAAGATCCCATCAAGAACCAACAATTAAAATCCTCCAAACTACATTTGAACACATCAATGTCAACCCCTTGTTTGATGAAATACCACCAATCCCTAAACACCCCAAAAGGACATTAAGACTTGATTTTAGTCACATGATGCAACAACAAGATGCACCTAAAGGGACCCATGCTCTAGGGATTCCAGACATACTTTCTTTGGAGGAAAATCAACAAAGTACACCTTTGCTCCTAACTTTACCCAGTGCTACGACATCAAACACTATGGAGCGTCTCATAAATACAACATGTGAAACATCAAGCGCAACCATCCCTATGAACACACAAAGGAAAAGTCTTATTGACATTACACTCATTCCTAATATAAATGTATCTCATAGTCAAGTCAATATGATGTTGCAAGCATGAACATCTAAAACACAAAGGTACCAAAACAACAATACAAACATGACGTTCAATTCTCAAGGACTTAGTCAACCCCCACGACAACAACAACCTACAATGGTACAAGGACTCAACACTTCCAAGGCACAACCAAGTCTACATCTACTTGACACACATCCCAAATATCAACAACAACATCAAATGCAACAACAAAAACCACAAGTGGGACAAACATCCAACATTCCTAACACACAATTCCATGCGGACCCACTTGACTTACACGCAATTTATCAAAAAGAATTCCAACAACAACAAATGATGTTTGCTAAACAACAAGAGAAACTCAAGCAACAATTGGAATACCAAAGACGCCTTGAGCAACAAATTGCATACCAGCAACATTTTTTACAACAACAACATGTGCCACAACAACCTCAACAAATACCTCTAGAACAACAAGCACGCACATGGTCTCACATACAACCAACAGAGGTATCCCAACAACAACCACAACACACGACACAACAACAACACATGGTACAACAATTGCATTCAATCCCACAACAAATGCCACATCAAATACCACAACGAGTTCCCCAACAATAGGGACCTTTCTGTCTTCGAGGTGCCAACATACCTCCACCACCTAGTGACACCTCATCAGACTCATCAGACACAGAAATGTCAGAACCAAGTAGACATAGTTCTCACCATAGCAAATGGTCTACTCATAGACACAAAAGACTTGAAGGAAAGACCATCATGCAAAAACCCAATGAAGAACTATTACAACAATTCAAAAAACTTTCCAAACAAGTTGAGGCATTGGGAGTCCAAAAGAAACAGGCTCTATATATAGAAAGGGACCTACGTCCTAACCCATTCGATAAAAGTCTATATATGCCTCCATTCCCAAAACACTTTTAAGCTCCAAGCTTTGAAAAATACTGAGGAAAAGGCAACCCTATTGATCACATCTGAGAATTTTGTGCTTCATGCATCGAACTCAGTGATGAGCCCACATTCCTTATGAGATTGTTCCCTCGTTCTCTAGGTGGGCCTGCACTTGAATGGTACTCTAAACTTCCTGGTAATATTAAATCTTGGTCAGAACTAGAAGACAAGTTTATCTCCCACTTTTCCTTTAACATCGCAAATGAGGTGACACTTTCGGATTTGTGCTCAACTAAACAAAAGATAAGAGAATCATTCATCACATTCTTACTGCGTTGGAGAAAATTAGTTAGTCAATGCTCACTAGACATTCCTGAAGAACAACAAGTAAACTTGTGCATTGAAAACTTAGTCCCAAACTTAATGTATGAACTCAAAATCAAGAGCCCAAGCACCATTTCTAAACTGATGAAAAAAGGGGCTAGTATTAAAGATGCTCTTATCCGTAAGGGAATCCTCAAGACAAACAAGGACAACACCAATACCAACTCGTCTAATGACAAGGCAAAATTTTTCTCCAAAAATAAGAATGTGACTAATGATGGCATTGTGGATGCCCGCATGATTAGTACAACACAACCTCAACTGACTTTGAAAGGTGTAAACCCTACAAATTCACAAACTCCTAATCAAACAACACCTCAACAAATAAAAATTGCGACTTCCACACAAGACAAAAGACATCCTAGAACCAAGGATAGAAAATTCACACCATTGGGGATACCTCTTGAAACTGCATTACAAAAGTTGCTAAGTAATAACTTCCTACAATTACCCCCAATCAAAGATGAACCATTGACTAAAGCTAATTGGTGGGATGAAAAAAAGTATTGTGATTACCATCGCACCAAAGGACACAAGACTTCATCATGCTTCCAATTGAAACATGCAATACAAGACCTTATTGATGATGGTGTCATCATAGTTGATCCATCACTATTAGCATCCAACTCTGATCACACTATTTTCAAAGATCCTTTGGGTAATAATGAGAAAGAGAAACCCTCAAGTTCAAACTCAAACTCACAAGGTAATGTGAATTAAACACACACCGGCTATGACTACACCATCAATTACTTTAATTAGTCTGAATTTTGCATATCCACATTCACATTGAAGGCTAAATACCCTCGTTGTGTTGTCACTACATGCCATAGAAATATTACCCTACTTGGCACCCTAGCTAGACCTACTACTTCTACTAGACCTATACCCCCATCTAGACCTACTGCTCCTACTTCATCTGATTATAGACTTGTTGAACAACGTGGAAAAACCCCTCCACAAATATCCATTTTGGACCTACTACGTGCATCCCTCCAACACCAAAAGATCTTGGATCAAGCCCTTAAAGAGTCATTTTCCCAGATAACAGTGATGTTACCCAATTCCAAGCCATGGTTGGGAACCTATCTGCGTCACAACATATCACTTTTTCACCTAGAGATATTCCTAAGCAAAAACCTAACCATAATGATCCCCTTTATCTCAAAGTCTTCATCCATAATGCCAAAGTCAGACGTGTCTTAATAGATGGAGGAGCAGGACTGAACATCTGTACTCTTAAGGTTGTCAACAATTTGGGTTATTTTGAAGATGATATAGATCCATCTCGAAGAGTCACAATAAAAGCTTATGATGATGGTGAATGCTTCTCTAGGGGCATCATCACATTACCTATTAGAGTTGGTCCAGCTACTGAAGACACATTGTTCCATGTCCTAGACATCAAAATGAATTGCAACATGATACTAGGATGCCCTTGGATTCATGCTATGAAAGCAGTCCCTTCTACATATCATCAATGTTTGAAGTTTTCCTATCACAACATAGAGGTTACCATCCCTAGTGATCCAGATCCCTTCCAGTTCTATGCTAATCTTAGAGGAACCACTACATTCCAAATCCCAACAAATAATGAAGCACAACCCACAAATCCCTCTAAGTATGTGGATGCTGATATACTGCTCAGTAAAGCCAAGGAAAAGATGAAGATTGAAGACAATGGGTATGGAGAGTATTTTATGTCTCAAGTCTCTCACATTAGGGAGTCACCACTTTCTCCCATCAGTACAAAGAATGATACTTCTATCAATGAGAATACATCCATATGTATTTAGAAAGCAAAAGAAGAACGAGAACCCACTTTGATATCCCCTAGCAAGTATGGACTTGGGTTTACCATCATGCAGAAACAACGCTATGATGGCTATAGTGGTCTTGGATCTCAAAAACAAGGAATCATTGAACCTATCACTATAGAAGGACAACCTCCTAGTTTGGGGCTTGGATTTAAACCATTATGAATAGGTCCTCCTAGTACCACGGTACCTACATGTAAGACTAGGGACGTTTCGAACAATGAAAAGGCATATGAGGATATCCCACTTGAAACCAACAATCCCTTAGCCTTTAAGCATAACCCCAATGACCCAGTTGAATTAGTTACCCACATATCTACCTTCAACCAAAGCCCATTCAACACTGATGATGACATCTCCTCAAGTTATCCTAAACCTTTGGATTGGGACCAACGTGGACCACCAATTTTTGATCAATTCGACGATGATGACACTCTTACACTAGAATTTGAAGGCATTATGACTAAAGATCATAAAGAAGCAGTTCCTCCTAAAGAGAACTTATTGGCATATTTTGGTGAGCCTACTCCACCTTCTAGTTACAAAGCAAAAAGAGAAAGAAATAACAAGCATAGGTCTCTCAGTGAAAATTGAAAGGCACCATTAGACCATAAAAAATCAAAAGCTAAGTAGCTCCCAATGATACAAAATGAAAAATATGATGCCATGAATATCAATGTTCCAGTGTTCAACATGCCACAAAGTCTTTTGGAACTCTCTCAATCAGCGTTCATGAGAAAGTTCATTGGTCTCAACCCTCCCTTATATCCCTTTGTTTATCCCCCAATCCAACTACCTAATTTTTCCTATAACCAAAATTAGTCCTTTATCCAACAAGCCTTTGCATATGTCATCATCAGTGACATCCCACATGACATTTCTATTGACCCAATTGTCCTTGGATGCCTTGATTCACAAGATATAGACATTGTCTTACATATGGTACACGATGGTATATCTCGAGGCCTTTCTAGTTGTTTGATTTTATCTACAAACTCGGAACAAATCCTCCATAATTATGGTCAGTCATGGATCCAAAACTCATCAGCTAGTGGCACCAACAATAGATATCTTCTCAACATTTGTCAGTGACATTCTTGATTTCATCTAAAAGTCCTAAAAAAATATCAAAAAAATAGCAAAAAGTAATGAAAAAAGAAAAGAAAAAAGTGAAAAAAGTCATGAAAAAATGGATGCCTTGATGAAAACTTGGTAAACAGGCATCTTGGCACAAAAATTTGAGTCAAGAGAAAAATTTCGTCCAAAAGTGAAAACCTGGCAAACAGGCGCTTTGGGCAAGTACCATGGTGAAAACCTGGCAAACAGGCACCATGTGTAATTAGTGTCGCTCCTCCATCTATCAGGATTCCATCTGGTCTTTTCCCCCTCTATCATTCCTTGATCATACCCTTCATATTGCAAGACATCCTTGGTTCCTTATCATGGCTCACAAACTGGTTAATGTCCTTCATTACCTTGCTTAAGTATCACCTGTCTACACACACACTCTGTCATTGGCCTCTATACATAATTTGCATCTTGTCTGGGGGCATATTACCTACATGGTGCATAAGTTTGAATTTGAACTAGGGGAATACCTCTAAGTGCTTTTTATCCATTGGATCTATCGCATAACGGATTGGAGCTAACACTTGTGTATGCTTATACGATCTTGAAAAAATCCCTAAAAATCATAAAATGTCCTGAAAAAATCCCTAAAAATCATAAAATGGTTGAAAAAAATCTAAAAATCATAAAATGTCCTGAAGAAATCAGTTACACAAAAACATCAAATATCCTCAAAAACCCTAAAAATCACAAAACCCATCAAAATTTTGCAATAAAGCTTGTACATGTTCACTATAGATAACCACCCCTTTTGCATAAACACTTGCTCTTTGTAGACTAAAAATCAAAGCACTACACTTCAGTACCAATCACAATATCTATGCAGTAGGAACCAACAATCAATCCAACGTGTCACTATGAACTTATCAACTGAATCCACAACTAGAACTATCACATCATCAACATGTCAAACACCATCTAAACACCTAAAACACTAAAAAATAAGTAATAATGGACAAGGATAGCTGTTGGCTCACGTTGTTTAGTGAGTGATTTATTTTTTGCTTTGTTTTTCTTTGATCATGTTCCTATGCCACTCGATGATATAAAACTAATCTATGAGACTGGCCGGGATGGTTCATGGTCATATTTTTCCATTTCTATCTGTTACAATGTACCTTTGAGAGTTTGGGGCATGTACATATGCCTTAGGAAGGACAAGGTCATTCTCTGTCTACATTGTGCTTGTTTACACAAAAGGCTTGCATTTGCGCTCTGGCCCTTTATGCCATGATGCGTTGCATTCCATTGCCATATTAAAATAAAGCTCCATTTGACATATAGTGCACTTTCTAGAAGAAAAAGTCTTTCCATCATACTAACATCTCCTCGTCTCATATTTATTCTTCATCTAATCTTCTATCACCATAATCATGTCTTCCAATTCACCAAATCATCTTCATCTTGCATTCATGCATTCTTGCATCATCCTACGCTGTCAATCACCTTTATGTGGCTTTCCACCTGGTTCAACCTCAGTCTGACATTTGTCTCATCATCTTCGACCAAATATGACCATTTTTCATGATTTCCCTCATGCTCTGACATCTTTTCATCATTTTGGCTCTGATTTTTATTTTGTCAATTGCTATGGTTTTGTCTTCTTGTTGTCGATAAATTGACTTATCATATTCTTATCTTAGTCAATTTCTCGAGGGGGCACCCATATATATCATCCCTAGTGGGGCATGTTGTGGCTTTCTCATCAGTTATTCTTTGATACAACGCTCTAAATCACATTGTATCAAAGAGGGGCAAAATGTAGACGCTCAAAAATGGTTCACATCTACGGTATCATCACTTCTCCATACTAATTTTTTCCATTTTCTCATTCTACTAACTTTTATCTTTTGGCCAGATTGACCATATTTCATCATTTGTATCCCCTTTCACATCAATTTCATGTCAACTCAGAATCATATCAAATCAACTTGAAATCACCCCAAATCAACTCAGAATCACTCGAAATCAGTCCTAATCAACCCAAAACATATCAAACATCCCAAATCAATCATCATTTATCCGCTCCTAGGCATTGTTGTGGCTTTCAGTGTCTTGGAAACCTATCAACTTATCAATCTTATCAATCTGACCTTAGTACTGTCATGGCTCTCAGTACTAGGTCAAAATATCATTCATGTCATTCAATCTTTGACGTTGTTGAGGCTTTCAATGTTAGATCATGGAATCATCAACCATTTTAATAATATTGACAGTGTCCATCAATGTTATTATGATCAAACCTTATCAATCAATTTCAATCCTGTAGCATTTACAATGTCAGTTAAATGTTACATATCAATTAATTCATGTCATGTGTCCTTGGCATGATATCAATTTTCATCTATCAATAAATTTGACCATGGCTTTGGTCTACCTTTTCATCATCTTATTTGATATCCATTATCATCACATTTTCATCAAAAGATACGGTCGCATTCATTTAATCAATTTGGCCAATCATCTACTAATTTTCTCTATAGGATTAAATAACCCATAATTTAATTCTATTATTCTCACTAATTATTCTTCCTGATTATCATCCTCAATTAATTAATTGATTCATTATCTGGAAACCATGGAAATTTACAATTTCCTAAGTTCTATTTTCCATCATTAATTCCATTTTCTACTAATTCTTATTTTGTGGAATAAAAGGATTTTTAATTCAAATATTCCATAAAATATTTCATCATCATGACACTTGGATGTGACACCTCGTGGATTCTCCTTTGACACTTGGCTGAGATTTGTCATAATCAAATATTCTTATCTCTTACACATGTTCCTATTTGGCTTATTCATCATAGATTCTTGGCTTTAAGTGGGTTGAGGAATCTTATGACGCGTCATAGATTCTCTTCCAAATTTGACTCTCATGTGTCATAGAATCTTACTTTTGGCATGTTCTGTCATATGCATCATAGGAATTATTATTACCTCTTACACGTGTCCCTATTTGGCTTATTTGTCATAGATTCTTGGCTTTAAGTGGGTTGAGGAATCTTATGATGCGTCATAGATTCTCTTCCAAATTTGACTTGCATGTGTCATAGAATCTTACTTTTGCATATTCTGTCATATGCATCATAGGAATTATTATTACCTCTTACGCATGTCCTTATTTGGCTTATTCATCATAGATTCTTGACTTTAAGTGGGTTGAGGAATCTTATGACGTGTCATAGATTCTCTTCCAAATTTGACTCTCGTGTGTCATAGAATCTTACTTTTGGCATATTCTGTCATATGCGTCATAAGAATCTCTTGCCACATCGCATGTCTATGGGTGACAAATCTAATGCTCTCACCCTACATGAAAATTATAAAATGGACACTCTTCCTCTCATTTCGGATCGGAATGCTTAAGTTTTGAAAATCCAAATCTTTGAATCCTTTGAGTCTCTACTTCTTTGCATGTTGCATTCTTTCTCTCAAGCTTAAAATCATGCTTCTAGTATTCTCATGGCATTATCCATATCATAGGCTTTGGCTTCAATCTTGTGTTCACTATAGGCAACTTTGGAGCTACAATCATTTGGAGAAGAAAGAAGAACATGGGAGCTACAAATGAAAAAGGGAGTTTTTAATTATGTTTGCTTTCTTTTGATTAGTTTGGCTTTCATGGTAGACTAGTGGGTGCTAATACATGTTGATTGAGTTTGTGATTTGCTCATAGTGTGTTATGCATTTAACCCATTTTTTTGGTCCTACAGAAACAAAACATTGAAAATTGATAGAGGTATTCTAAGGAGAGCCATGGTAAGGCATGAGAGAATGGAAAATCCGACAAAAAAATAATTATGGACATTTAGCAATATAATACAATGAAAGGATAAAGAAATTAGTGAATCTATGAAATCTTTGATTGAAGATATTTTGAAAAATAATGTGTTTTTTCCCTTATCAAAGAGATGTTGCAAGAAGGAGGGTTGGTAGCCGAAATCATAGTCCACATGCGAAACATTTTTTGAACTCAACTCAGACACAATTTTTTACAAAATTTATTGGTGTGTATCCTCAAAATTGAATAAGCCAAAGATTTTTTTGAGATGGGTAAACCTTTTTATGTGAAGATAAATCACACACTCACAACTTGTTGTTGTAGGATATATATTGAATTTTCTAACCATTTTGATGTTTTTAGGCATATATGTGTGTTTTGCATTCTAAGTGTGTTTTGCAAGATTGTGACATAAATGAGCCACCTAGATCTTTAATGGAATTCATATCCAATATTTTATGTGAAATAAGAGATGTTCAACAATTTTACAAGATGTCATGCTTGGATGGTACATGCAATCTTTTAGTTCTTTGCAACTTTTATCAACTTGTGAACATATGGATAGTGCACATGCAATTGGAAATCAAATAGTAGATTACAAAAATTATAAGGCAATGACATATGCTCTAAAAGATGGGAAATAGGGTAAAAGATGTGATTTAGTCATTGAAAAGATTCCAATGTATGAGTTCATGAAGATTTTTTGTGAAAATATTATTTATGAGTATTCAATGCATACACATAGAGCTCAATGGCTAGATTTGCAAGGATGAATTTCCACTAGATACCATTATTTTAGTTGTAGGCTTCATAAAGAACTACAGATTACAACCAGAAATATGAGGTGCAATAAAAGTACTATACCTCTCAAAAGGTTTCCATATTTGTTCACATAACATTCATGCACTCACCTGCAAGTATAGGGGATGGCATGAAGGTATTGAGGGAGTACCATTTTTACATCAGTGATGATCGATCACATTCTATGGAGTTTGTACATGGTTGTTTTCAACTATTTTATCTTAATTTGGCTAACAGGGGTGTACCATATCGCCAACACATTATTTGGTCAAACAATTACGCATTTTAATTTAAGAGAACACAAATGTTCTATTGGTTGAGAATGATGTATAGATGTTTAGAATTCAATATATGTGGAATTGCATAGAGTTTGGTCATAGAAAGGGAGAGCATGATGGTGTAGGTGTATGCATCAAAAGAGCCCTAGCTCATGAAGAATTGAAGTATAAAGATGGAGCAACAATGACAGATGAAAAATCCATCATCCAATGGTGTAATGCTAAAATGGGTCTAGATATAGAAGGTGAGTCTATGGTTCATATTTTTTTTGGTTGATAGATAACACTAAATTGCACCATATGAGGATTGTTGCACACTAGCAGGATCAAGTGAGTTGCACTCTTTAGAAACTCTGATGTAGGTTCATGGAGTATCCACACACAAAAAATTAAATACTTTTGTCCATCATGTGCAGAGGAAAATTTGGATGAATATGAGTCGAATGAATGGGTGGAAAAATGGGATATATAGGTTTTTGACCCAAATGACACCTATTATCCCTCCCAAACACTAGAAATGGTAGAGATGGATTCATCCATTGACTTTGACCACTTGTCTGATCTAGTGCAACTTAGTAATATATATATATATATATATATATATATATATATAGAGTTACATATTGAATATATATATCTATATATATACAGTTACATATTGAATATATATAGATATATATGTAACTTTGTAATTCTTACTTAAGTATTTGTTGAATTAATGAGCGCATTATGTACATTTATCACTACAGGGCATATTTTTCCATTATTGTACCTAAAGACAATGAAGAAGGAACATATTATTATTTGTATCATCATGTCTAGGCCAAATTTGTTTTGGATCACTCAGTTATAGATTGTGAAGGTTTAGAGTACCATATAGGTGTGATGTTTGTAACCAGTACATGGCTTAGATGATATTATATGAAGAACCCTAACTTGTGGTTACTTGAGGATTAGCGAACATAGATGAAGATTCTTAATAGTTCAAGCCTTTTTGTCACGTAAAATGTCCACTTGAACAAATATGGAGGAAAACCACATAATAAGATGATTTGGAAGGTTTGTGAGGCATACCACGAGGCTTTACTTGAGAGAATAAAATATAGCAAATCCAACTAGTTCATTAGATTGAATATAATTACAAAAACATTTGATGTAATATTTATATTTCATATATTTTTGTGGGAAAGACTGGAGGTTTTCTTTCTTAGCTCTTTCCTATCAGTGCCTTTTAGAGCCAGGTTGTACATGAAAATTAATATCATTATGAAAAAGGTATGAATATTATTGTCTATTTGAAATATTTGTTAACTAATCTTAAATTAGATGCATTATTGTCTAGTTGAACAATTTGTTGAATTTTCTTAAATTAGATCCAATCTTGCAATTAGATAATTTTAGATTATTCGGTCTTTGATTTATTTCATTTTTAACTACACATTTCTTCTATGTTACTTCCTTGTCCTATGTATTGACCACTAAAATGTTCTCAGGCACGTTGAACAAAATTGACCCTTAGAGTCACTAAATTCCATATGGAATAAAACTTTGATAAGGCATATCTTAGAGTTCATGCCAGATATTAATGTAATGTCGAGTGCTAGAGGATTGTGTTGTCGACACCTATGCCTACAATAACCTCTCTCTCTTTTTGGAGATTTGATTCCATTTTGATTTTGTAGACCCATCTCGGGTGATGCTGAAACTTATAGTGTTGGTTAGTACAAAGTTGCCAACTAGTGAATCTCTCTAACCATTCATCACAGGATCAAACTATTTTCTCTGTTAGCTTTAAATGGTTGATTTAACCCTAGTCTAGCCAAGCTCATTTCATCTTGTTGACTTCTCGAACATTCTTAGGTACACTAAATGAAACTATCTTTTATAGTCACTAAATGCCATAGGGAAACAAACTTTGACAAGGAATATCTTAGAGCTTGTGTGAGGTAGGGATGCAATGTTGGGTGCTATAGGATCATGTTGTCGACACCTACAATAACCTCTCTCACTTTTTGGAGATTCAATCTCATTTTGATTTTGTGGCCTGATCTCAGGTGATGCTCTTCGAATACTTTAGAATAATTGAGAAGGGGGATGAATCAATTAAACAAGGTCCAGATGTATAAATAAAAATTTTCACATCTTAGTGAACCCATATAGCATTCATACTCATGCATGCATCCATAAGATTACACAATCACTTAAAACTTGAGGGCTACTGTCAAATCAACTTGTAGAAATGTAAAGCAAAAAACATAACAGATTCATCAACACACTTGACACAATGATTTACGTGGAAACCCAATTTGGAAAAAACCACCAATAACATGCTACTCCTTTTTTACTCTTCTGAAGTGATGCCCTATGAAAAGCCAACTCTATTAAAGGTTACAATACACACTGTTAAATGTGACCCTATTAAAGGATTTCAATCACTCTGTTAGGAGTGAGCCTTGTTAGAGGACTTAAGGCCATTCACTTGGAATGCCACCCAATTAAAGGAATTACAAATGACTGTTAGGTCAACCTTAATCTAAAGGATTTACCCTAGACTGATACAATTATTAGAGAGTAATAGTAGAGCTTTGATCTAATACAACTTAAAACTTCTCTTATAGATTATATATCTCTATTTAGTCCTCAATTCTACTTGGCCTTAATACTTTGTAGCTCTGATAGCCTGTTCAGCCTTCAAACATTCATTTCCTTAAGCCTTCTTACTTAAAATTCCATTGTAGACTCTTCTCTCATGTCATTGATGAAGCAAAACCCTTGACTCCTTGTCTCCCTTAAGTTCTCACACATGAAAACTTTGCTTCATCACTAGATATTCCCATAAATAGGAAATTAAGATATTTTTCCACTCATTTTCTATCATCCAAATTTAGGGTTCAAAAGGATTAGGTAGGATACAATATATCTACCTTATATCTCATATCTCTTCTAGAAACTTCTCCTAGAATTCACTTCAAATTCACCTTAAAATGATTTACATCAAATTTTGTGCCACCAACTCATTAAACTTATCTTCCACTTGGTTCACAAAATCCAAGGAAACAAACTTGTCAGCTCTGATTCATCAAATCTTTGATCTTTTAAATAATGCAATAGCTTTTCATTATCAACCTTATGATGCTCAACACATACTATGTTGCTCAACATCCACTATGAAATTACTTGACACCTACTAAAGTTTACTATTGTTTGACATCAACTAAACTTTACTTAGCATCAATTGTTTTGCTTGACATACACTAGAATGAACTTTTACTTCACTCCTACTATTTTTTTGCTTGGCTTGCTCTATCTTTGCTTGGCACCTACTATGCTCTTGGTTAAGCTTGGCAAACAAACTTTGTGTAACTTGCTCTTCTAAATTTTTTAAGTGTAACCAACCATTGTAACCTTAAGTAGATTATAAATACATCATGTCATCATTGTCTTAACTAATCCTTGTACTTCATTACATAATCATAACTTAACCTTTCCTCTAGGTGCTATTATTACCTCTTATTGATCAAATCCTCTTCATCAATCAACTAAGTGATAGTACTTGAATCTTATAAGCAATTGTCTTACCAAAAAAATAGCAAGTTTGACATTAGTGACAAAATAATGATTGAAACATATATTCTTCTTCAACAATATCCTTCTTTTTAATATCTTTCTCAACAATGATCTTTTCAATTAGATCTCAACAGATGCTAAAACTTGTAGTGTTGGCCAGTACAAAGTCACCAATTGGTGAACCTCCCTAATCATTCATTTTGGGATTGAACTTTCTAATTTGTTAGCTTCGAGTGGCCGGGTAAACCCTAGTCCCAAGCTTGTTCTATCCTATTGACCATTTCAACATTCTTGAGCATGTTGAATGTAATTGACGCTTAGAGTCACTAAATTCTATATGGTAGTGAAATTTGATGGAGTATAGGGTATGGATGCAATGTCAGGTGCTACAAGATTGTATTTTTGAAACTTACAATAGCCTCTCTCTCTTTTTGGAGATTTGATTCTATTTTGATTTTTGTGGCCCCATCTCAGGTGATGCTGAAACTTGTAGTGTTGGCCAGTACAAAGTCACCAACTAGTGAATCTCTCTAACCATTCATCGTGGGGCTGAACTGTCAACTCCATGAGCTCTAAGTGGTCAGGTAAACCCTAGTCTAGATCTTATTCCATCTTGTCAACTACTTGAATGTTCTCAAGCACATTAAACAAAATTGACCCTTAGAGTCATTAAATACCATAGGACAATGAAATTTAATGGGGCATATCTCAGAGCTCGTGCGATGTATGTATGTGATATTGGGTGCTATACAATCATGCTATCAACACATATAATAAAGTCTATCTCTTTTTGGAGATTCTATTCTATTTTAATTTTGTGGCTCCATCTCGAGTGATGCTGAAACTTGTAGTGTTGGCTAATACAAAATCACCAACTTGTGAATCTCTCTAACCATTTGTCATGGAATCAAACTATCTTCTTCATTAGCTCTGAGTGGTTGGTTAAAGCCTAGTCCCAAACTTGTTATGTCTTGTTGACTACTTAAACATTCCCAAGAATGCTAAATGAAATTGACCCTTAGAGTCACTAAATGCCATAGGAAAGAGAATTTTGACAAGGAATATCTCAAAGCTCATGCAAGGTATGAACGCAATTTTGGGTGCTATAGGATCTTGTTGTTGATGCCTACAATAACCTCTCTCACTTTTTTGATATTTGATTCAATTTTAATTTTGTGGCCCCATCTCGAGTGATGATAAAAATTGTAGTGTTGGCCAGTACAAAGACACCAACTAGTGAATCTCTCTAACCATTAATCATGGGATCAAACTATCTACTCCATTATCTCTGAGTGGCCAGGTAAATCTTGTTCACAAGATCATTCCATCCCATTTACTGGTCAAACATTCTCGGGCACGTTGAACAAAATTGACCCTTAGAGTCACTAAATGTCATAGGGCAATGAACTTTGATGAAGTATATCTTAGAGCTAGTAAAAGGTATGGATGCAATGTTGGGTGGTATAGGATCATGTTAACACTTATAATAATCTCTCTCTCTCTCTCTCTCTCTCTCTCTCTCTCTCTCTCTCTCTCTCTCTCTCTCTCTCTCTCTCTCTCTCTCTCTCTCTTTGAATATTTGATTCAGTTTTGATTTTTCAACCCCATCTTAGTGATGCTAAAACTTGCAGTGCTGGCTAGTATAAAGTTGCAAATTGGAAAATCTCTCTAACCATTCATCATGAGATCAAATTGTCTACTCTGATTGGATGGGTAAACCCTATACCCAAGCTCATTCCATCCTATTTACCACTCAATTATTCTTGGGCATGCTGAATGGAATTGACCCTTAGAGTCATTAAATGCCATAGGGAAACACACTTTGATAGGTCATATCTTAGAGCTTGTGTGAGGTATGGATGCAATTTTGGGTGCTACAAGATCATGCTATTGACACAAACAATAATCTCTCTCTCTTTTTGGAGATTTGATTTTGTTTTTATTTTTTGGCCCTATCTTGGGTGATACTGAAACTTTAGTATTGATTAGTACAAAGTTTCCAACTGATGAATCTTTCTAACCATTTGTTGTGGGATCAAATTGTTTTCTCTATTAGTACCGAGTGGCCAGGTAAACCCTAGCCCCAAGCTCATCCCACCATATTGAGTGCTCAAATGTTCTTGGGCATGTCAAACATAATTGACCCTAAGAGTTACTAAATGCCATAGAGAAATGACCTTTGATGAGGCATATCTCAAAGCTTGTGCAAGGTATGGATGCAATGTTAGGTGCTACAAAATTATGTTGTTAACAGCTATAATAACCTCTCTCTCTTTTTTGATATTCTATTTTGTGTTAATTTTGGGGCTTCATCTTAGGTGATATTGAAACTTGTAGTGTTGGCCATTACAAAGTTGCCAACTAGTGAATCTCTCTAATCATTCATTGTGGGATCAAACTGTCTACTCTATTTTCTCTAAGTGGTCATGTAAACCCTAGTTCTAATTTTGTCCCACCTCATTGATCATTCAAACATTCTAGGGCATGTAAGATGAAATTGACCCTAAGAGTCACTAAATATTGTTTGTCGATACTTGTTAGAATGAAGAAGATAAAAGAAGTTGAAGATGACATCCTAGGGATATAGAATCCATCACCATATAAAGGAGGTCAAAGATAGTGTAGTCAATGCATAGTAGATAATGACACACAAAATATATGCAAGAAAAGATTCAATAACCATAGCTACAAGAATCATAAGAGTATATATAATGTGTTTCAATGAATGGAGATCTCAAAGAGATAGATAAGCAACCAATATTGATATCAAATTCCATTAATACATAAAAAACTTTATTTCAAGTCTTCTTGTGTTGTGAAGATAAATTATATATAAAATCTTGACATGTTTATGATGACACGAATATTCAAGCTTAGAAATTTACATAATGTAGCCAACTCAAGATTCAAATTTCAATGTTAATTATATAACAATAACAAGAATTCAAGTTTGGCTATTTTCATCCCAACAAAAACTCCAAATAAGTTACTCATAACAAAAAGTAATCATAACTTGTACAATCTAAATAAAAATTAATATCATAGCCTTATTCCCATGTCAAAAGATACTATAAAAGCTTATTATAATGATTTCTACCCATATTTTGGATGTAAATTAGATTAAAATGAAATGCATGAAATAATTAAAATGTAAACTAGAAAAATAAGATATATTTTATGATAACCAATAATGTCATACAAGAACAAACTGATACATCAAGGTTGTAAGTCTAACAAAGTCATGCATCAAATATATGTCATACATCAAATAAATAATGTCATTATACATAAAATATATGTTGAATATGTCCACTAACATAAAATTCAAGAAATATGTTCACTAATGACTATACATGTGTCCATCCCTATATCTTCTCATTCCCATGAGGGACAGAAACAAATCCCTAGAGGTCTTCAGTCATTGTGTGGAGGGAGATGATGGGGTCTTCCTCACACACTCACTTGTCCTCTTGTTTAGGCTCCTCTCTAACTAGAGCTAATAAAAAAAAATTATATATGAGTCAATAATTATTATACATTAAATTCAAATATATGTACACACAAAATTAATTATTTTCTTACCACCATCAAATAATCACTCTTTACATCCACCTAAAAGGCTCATGAGCGATTGAGAATAGAAAGGCCCTACAAAAATTCAATCAATATAATCACTCTATCATACTTATAAATACCATTTGGAATTTTAATACTAACTATTATAAATATCAACTAAAATTATGAAATTTTTTTATACCTCAGTCAATAGCTTTGAACTAGCCATCATGAGAGCAATTCCATGATTGATGGACTGGCGAAGATGAGGAGGAGTTTATGATGTCAACAACTAAAAATCATGTAATATAATTTAAATATTTTTTAATATAATATAATATAATCAAATGAATTAAATTAACATGAAACAAATGTACCTCTACGAAGCTCGTATCATACCTAGGCTTAGAGTCCCTTGTGAATGTCGATGGTCCATTAGAGAACTAATGCACATGGATTATTTTTTTTGTCAATCCTTCATATTATTAATTAATAAATATATGTATTAATTGAAATTATTAAATTGATACATACCCATTGACTTGTCGACAAGACATAAAATGGGGCTGGGGGATTTTTACTAGGGCCATCAACACTCTTACCCTGAATTCTAAAGAATGTCAAGACATGCTAATTTATTAGTCATTCATTGTACATAAGAAATGTAATCAAATTAGTTTAGTATAACTTTAATTTACCTACGTGTCAATGCCAAATGTCTCACTTAGGAAGTCATCAATGACTCTAACATGACTGTGAAACATACATAATGATCCACATGATGTACACATGTGACCACAATGTAAAGAAGGCTCCTCCTCAACTAATGGACTGGCACAATAAATGAGAGTTTGTATCAAATTAATTATAGTTCCTAGAGTATTAGTCTCTACATATTCTTTCACAACTCAGGAATAATGACATGCTCAACCTATGACTTAACAATAGGTGCTCTAACTATATTAGGGTCACAATGTGCCCCTAGCCTCTCATATGATGAACTCCCACCTCTACCCTCAAAATCTTGCATGTCAAAATAATTGGGGATCTCCTCAAGGAAAAATTCATAATACAATCTCTTTAAGAAATACATTGGAACCTCATGATTATTGCAGGGAGGGGAATCAAAGACCATCCACCATCTATCCCAAAAGTTATTTTTAATATCATTATGGATGTACCAGTGGATGGGGAACCTTTTAGTTGTAGTTTTAACAATTTCTTATTCTCCTATATTTTTAAACAATGCACATATGTTACCTTTTGTTATGTCCCTTTTTTAACATCTTCATAGGATTATTTTTTTTCATAATATCTTCTTTGTTCTTCTCACTTACCATTCCAAATATCCAACTCACCACTAACAGAAGCTACCTAGCTCATAATGGACTCAAGGGAGGATGTCAACTTTTCTCTCATAGGATTAGTTTTTCCACAAGATTTTAACCTACCAATGATTGCTTCTAATTGAGTTTTCCCTCTTTTTATTTCATTAATTATATTGTTGTAGGTTCCAAGAGGAGGTCTTTCAATCAATGGAGGTTGCAGAGGTTCTTGCTCTTCCTCATGAGGATTTTCATTTTGATTTTGTGGTGGATTTTGTTGATTAGGCTAGGGATTTGGTGGTTGATTATTCACATTTCTTGATAATAAACCAATTTCATTTTTAAAAAGTAAAAAAACTTGAAGAAACAAAAAAAAAAAAAAACACATAAAACAATGATAAAAACATACAAAACAATGCAAAAACTAGGTTAGAAGAAATATTTGATGAACTCGATCTTGATCTCTAGTGATGAGGAGGCATTTTGAGGAGGAGAGTGATAATGTTTTTTACCTTATAGAAAATGTGTGTGCACTGTTGGGGGGTAGAGAAGGAGACAACAAAAGAAATGGGAGAAAATGGCATGGGTTGCAGGTCACAACCCTTCAATATGATTTCACATAGTGCACACATGCTATGTGAATTCACATAGTGTGTGTGCACTATAGGAAATTTTCAAAAATGAAGATAGGTATCATCTTTTTGGCACCACAATTTGGTGCATTTTCCATAAGGAAACCTCACCATAAATCCCTTGTCCATTAAATCATAACCAACTCTTTATTTTGACAATAGAATAGAGGAGGTAAGAGGTCATGTATCACTTATTAAGTTTGCCCAATCTATATATTGTTGTGGTTTCACAAGGTACACCCCATTTCTTAGGAGAAATAGGGACACCCTAGTTTATTGTTGCATTTCTAGACACCTACTTTAGTGTTTGAGTCTTTCTAGGGTTCTATCTAGAGTCTAGGTCCTACTTGGTCCTCTGCCTGAAGAACCCATTACCAAAAATTGACAATTTTAGAAAGAAATTATTGGAATTCTTTTAGATTAACTGAGAGGGGGGGTTAATTAGTTAATCAATGTCCAAATTTCCAACATAAAACTTTTCACAATTCAATGAACCCATATAACATTCTTAACCATGCATGCATTAATTGTGTGTTAACTAAAATTGATATGTTATTGTTAAACAAACTGTTGGGCGGTTGTTTTACATGAGGTCAATGGCAGGATTCCATTGTGTAGTTCCTCTCTTGAAAAGCTAATCTTTTGGGATCAGCTCTAAGGTTTAGTATTTGAGTTGCGACGTACCAAAATCTACTCAGTTGAAGATAAATGTGATTATTCATGAGGAGGCCTTTGGTGGTTCTACTATGATCTTAGAATGAAGTAAATATATTTTTTGTCTCAAAATAACACACAAAAGGACAATATTTTTGTATTTTTTGATTTTTCAATGAATGCAATCTAACCATGCAACTAAAATGAGTTCCTATTCTAACAAGGGGTTAGCAAAGCAAATAACATGAAAGTGAAGTAACTTGAAATTGAAATCCTAAATGGACATAAGCTACAGAAAATAACATGTTGCAAGTTAAACTTTGGAAGAAATCGGTAGGAAACCAATGAAAAAAGGAGCAACACTTCCTAGAATCTACTGATGCAATCATTGATGGGAAATTTTAGTAACCGAATGATATTTCACTCTTCATCAAATTGCAAGGCTATGGAAAGTGTGCTCATGCAAGAAAAAGAGTTATGTAGGCACAATTTGATGATCTCTCCTCAAGCTCGTTATGTCAGAAAAATTCATAAATTTGTAGCAAACACCAGAACAAAAAGATCACACAACCAGAAACAATGTAATAAACCTTTGGCTCAATCACAATCTCATGAATAAAATCCACAAAAATATGACACATTTAGGCAAGAATGATTACACTCCAAATGTGAGCACCAAAAGCATAATTTTTATTACATAATAACGACAACCCTTGTTACATTTTACAATGGGGTATTTATAAGAAATCATCTCCTCAATTTGTGTTGAAAGTGAGAGATATCTTCATGCAATAAAATGCTTTTAAAACATTAAAAAAACTAAATATATACAGACTAACAATTAATCTAGTCCTTGGAGGGACTCCATCCATATTTTATTCATTAATTAGATGTATGAGCCCTTTACATGTCAAAAACAAAGAAAGCATGAGAGAGAAAGTAGGAGGAAGCCATCAGTCAAAGTGGAAGTACATGGAAGTGCCAAAAATAGAAGCTGGTCCTTCACTAGGTGTGTGTCAAAGTTAAACTGCCGTTAGAATGCACTCCCGATGCATGGAAGATGCTATTTTTGGAATTGATAGTTAATTGTTGGTGCACTTTTGAATTGTGGAGCTGAAAACCTACATACCTATGCACTTGCAAAACTATATGAAAATGCAGAGCTATAGACCTGTGGAGCTACATGAAAATGTGGAGCTGTAGACCTCGACAAGGACAAAATCTAAAAATTTTACTGAGTGTCAAAATTGAAAATTTGGTATCTGGGTTTTGTTCTTCTTCATCCCAAAGCTATGTTTAGATGTTTTCCCTTGAATTTCTCTATCATCTCAATAATTTTTGCCACATTTGGAAGATCTAGAGCCTCCTATTTATCCTTTACCTTCTGTCTGTAGTTGTCCACCTCAATTTGAGTCTCCACAAAATCTTTGAGTTTGGTGTCCAACTCTAACAATGCTTCCTCTATCCTAAAGGCTTGCCTGATATCTTCACCACTAGATGCTTCTTCTAATGTCTTCTTGACATTCTCTACTACTACCTCAACTAGCGATAGCTTCTCTCATTCTTCATCTCCAAAAATGTCCAAGCATGCATCACTGTACAACTTTTCTGACTCCAAAATTCACCCCTAGGCTTGGTCCTTGAGCCGATGGATCTCCTCATGTAATGTTTCCATTACTTTATTTCCATCCACTATCTTCTCTATCCAATCATCAATCAGGTCTAGATCTTCTTTGATATATACATCGATCAAAGTGCGGTACCTTTGCCCTTTTATGGCTTGTAGAGTTTGAAAATCCTTGCTCCATATCCATACCTCATCCATGATACTGAAGTCCTGCCTCAAAATTGCTATGATCTTATTCACGTTCTCTTGCATAGCATGCAATAACTTCAAATTCCCTATGATTGTGGTAACACCTCTATCTTCAAGGCTTTCTTGTCATTCCTGACAAGCTTTTAAGAATGGATTGAGCTGTACACCTTCCCCTTCTTTCAGAATGGTATTCAGAGTCTACTTAGGGTGCTCAGGATCAAGAGGACCAACAACTTCAGCTAGATATCCCTTTAGGATCTCAACTTGCCTTCAAAGAGTTCAGAGTTCAATCTCATCTTGCTCTATGTGCTTGAGAACCTCTTTGACTCCTATAGTCATCATCTATTGAGCTAAATCCCATGTAGGCTTTCCTAACATAACATCCTTCACTTCATAATCCTCCATACTAATAGCTTATGCATCTGTACCTTCAGGATGGAGAGCCACTTGTGCATATAAATCTTGGTTCCTGTGTGGTAGTGAAAAATGCAAATGGCGTTGCATCATGTAATGGAGACTCAGGTTTGTTCAAGATCTCTACATTATCACAAATATTATCCTTTGAAGCATGGAACTGAGGCTTTTCACTCCTCATTATCTCCTTTCTAAACCATCTCAAAATGTGTTTCTTTATGACCATAGCTCTTGACGATGAAGGGCTATGTTCAACTACCTCCCCCTTATTGCTTTTTCTTGAAGTCACCTCCTTATGCGAGGACTCTCCTTCTATAACTTCAGTCTTCGTAGATCATGTGGCTTGCTCCTTAACATCTTGGGAAGCTATTATGCATATTCTACCATCTGTCCCTTTTTTGACACTTCATCAGTAGCCTTCGGCTCTAGTTGCTCTTGTGGTGATTGTTCCTTTTGAACTTTTTCCTCTTCTGAACTTGGAGGTGGGGGAGTTACTGAACCCTTATCTACCACAACAATATGTGGTGGAGATGGAGGAGTAAGATAAAGATGCTATGTATCTAGTGGCATTTGTGTCTAGTTTTCCTATTGGAGTTCACCTATAGGGGTGTCTCTCATCTCATCCCCAGCCAAATTTGTACCCACAGGCATGAAATCAAAATTCGTCATGGAGAAAACATCCTCACCTTCTTCCATTTGCTCATTCACCCAGTGCTACGCTTCAACTTCTAAAGAAGAGAGTTCTAATGGTTTTACATGGGTGGATGGTGGGCTACTAGTGGCAGTCTTTCTTCTTTCTAACTTTACAACTTTTGCTAACTAAGTTCTTCTTTGTAGGGGTACCTGTTCCTCCTCCTCTTCTGATTCTATTTCTTCCTCATCTTCTTCTTCCTCTAGAATAGTTTTAGGAATAGATAGATTAGGTACTAATCTTCTGCTAATCCTTTTCCTTTTCTTCATCTTAATCTTGATCCTCTTGTGTTTCTTGGAGATAGAAGGAGAAGAGGGCTCTTCTTGTACAAGAGAAATGGAGGCTTCTAGAATCTCTCCCTCTTCTGGTTGGCTTGACACAATAGGAGGCAACTGAGGTTCATCTTGGATTTGAGAGGCTCCAATACCTTGGGACTCTTGTGAGCTCTATTCATGCTGCCAAGAAGACACATGTTCTACAACCTCTTCTATCTGAATCCTCTGAGGTGATGTTCTCTTCCTCTTTCTCTTCCTTTTGGGAGGGTGATAATATCCCATTGGGTGATCAAGCTGGTAGACTATGTCTAGCCTAATAGGAGACTGGAGTACAAAGATATGAACTATGACCTTCCTTTGTTTACCCCTTTCTCGGTGAGCATGTGCATGGAAGATTACAGTATCATGAGATCAAGTGGAAAAGGTTTCTTGATCCAATCCTTTATTATTCTAATGTAATTCCTCACTCGATGATTGATGTCATCTCCTTCCTCTCTGTAAACCTCTACATTTAGAATGGGTCTTTCATTGACCTTATCTACATTGAACAAGGGATCTAGTAATACTTTGGAGTCTTGTAGGCTTATCTCATTAGGGATATTAAAATGGAGACCCTTTTCTACAAAATACAAAGTCATCCTACAATAGTCCCTGATGCAGACATCGTAGTGATTTTTGGCATTCATGCAATGATCTTCAATGGCATCCTCATGATGGAAGTCCTTTCCTGCCAAGCTTTCCACTTTACCAATATTGTCAAATTATGGCCTAGGAGAGTTGTATTCTTCAAGAGGATAGTTCTCCCATTCAGACTCAAAGGTTAGAATATCTTGTTTTTGGTTCACTTGATATGGCCCAATGACCAATGACCATTCGTAGTAATATCTTATTTGCCTATGTATCTTCTGATAGGCCAACTCAACTTTCCCAGTGACCTCCAATAGTACCAACTTGTCACTTGGGTATCTTGAAAGCCTCTTAGGATTGATAGATACACCACCCACCCAAAGATACGTGAATGTCTTGAACTAGATAAAGTAGGCTCTAAGAGCCGTGATCTGTGCTTTAGCATCATCAGATAACCTCTTCCCATAGTCTACCTCAATGATTTGAATGATTACAAAAATGAATGCATCATTCACAATCCTGTACTCCTTGCTCTGTGCTGAGAGCTTCTTCTTCACCAATTGAGGGGAGACTATTTATGGCCAAGCATTGGTATCCTACATACTGCCTTTCTTGTACAAACTAGGATAGTTTGTTGCCTTCACTGCAAGTAGGTACACCATATAAGAAGTCATAGAAAACTTCTTCTTGTCCTTCACCATCCTCAATTGATCACATAAGTTTTCACTTAGTGTGGTGGCCCAATCTAGTGGTATCCTTGCATGTCTGATGGTCTCAATGAAGTTGACCATGAATGTAGTGAGATGACTCACTGCAGGTAAGCCCATGACTCTACTTAGGAGAATGATAGAGTATCTGATGTCATCTTTCATGTATCCTTGAGTCATATCCACTTTGGTGGTTATCCTTCCCTAAGGAGGCTTATCAATCAGGTACAAGGATTGTATAATGTCAATGGCCTCTTGTTGATGCTCCCTATACCATCTCTCAGTCACTTCATAAGAAATTCAGATGAACTGGTCCACTCTTGGTAGGTGGAAAACCTTCTCAGCTTTATTAGGTCACAAATCCAATACCACTTCCCCTGTGATGCTATTGACCACCCTCTCATCAAGAACAAAGTGCTGTGATAGTGCCATGATTAGTTCAGCTGATTGCATCAACATGGGATGTGACACTACACTCACTAATCCAGAACGGATCAATGCAGATACCAAGGATGACCTCTCCATTGGCTTTTTACAAATTCTCAGGAAATCTCCTAGATCCATATGTTCGAGGTCGGTATCTCTAATCTCAGCATAGTCATTGTGGAATCTTGATTTGGAAGGTACCCCTTCAAATTTGAATATGACTGGCTTGGGTGCTACTTTGGATGTGGACACCATTTGGTTATGTTACCTGCACATTGCAAGAGAAAGCATTTTTTAGTCCATAGATAGTGTAAAAGAACGAAAAGAAACATTAAAAAAAAAAAATGTTCCCCTTTGGGGATTCATTTATTTTTTATTTGAAATTTATTTGTTTTTATTTATTATTATTATTATTTTTTAAATTTAATTTTTTTTTTATATATACATATTTTAAAAAAAAACTTTTATATTTTTTATTTTTAAAACATTTTATATATTTTAAAAAAATAAAAAAAATATTTAATAGCAAAAATAAAAAATGCACATATGCGCCAAAGTGCACACATGCCAAGGCTCGTGCATCGAGGTGCACAATGCTAAGGCACGTGTAGAGTCCAACGCGGGTGGCCAGTGTAGGTGCACGCGGCATGGGTGGGGTACCGACGTGCGAAGTGTCAAGTGGCACCCAAGATGTGCAACACCGAGCGTGCATAGCATAGGCAGACAGTGCCATGGTGTGCCGTGGAGATGGAAGGCGGGAGGGGTGCTCACTGCACTCGTCCTCTTCTGCACAATTGGAAAAAAAATGAGGAGGGAAGGAAAGGGAGAGAGTTTTTATAACCCTTCTCTGCCCCCCCGCCATGTGCCAAGAAAGACACATACCATGCCTCGGCGCGCATGCGCGTGGGTGAGTGGGGCTTTTTTTTTTGTAATTTAAAAAAAAAAATTGTGTTTTTTTCAATTTTGACTCTAGAATTATAACTTTTAACTAAATTTTCCTCTCCTGACTCTTGAACTGTGAGTTTGGAAGTTGAAAAATGTAGGGGGTCCCCATTCCTAGTGAGAAATGGGGCATGTGTTGTGAATATCACAACAAATAGCCCCGAAAAAAAGAAGAAATGACCTAGGCATTTCTTCATCAACAAACATTCCTCCAATGTGTGTCAAACACCAACTAAACTTTGAACATCTTGAGCTTCTTTGAGATGACTCTTCAATCAAAATCTTAGAACTTGAAACCTTCAAACTCAATGTGTGTGCATTGTGTATTCATTCCCTTTGACGTGTCCAAATGCAATCAATCAAAGTTTTTTGACAACTTGAAACAATCTTCCACTCCTCCTAGCTCATTCATTTGGAATCTCTATGAAGGCTTATTTTATCAATCAATTGCTCGACCAGATGAGAGAATTAGTTCAAGGGCTCTTGGTGAGATGCCACATTTTTTTTAAAAAAAATTGGCTTTTGAATAATTGCTCCATGTCATTGAAAAATGTTACTTATGATGAAACAATACTTTGAATACAAGATACTTCATTTTGTAAAGGTATCTTTTTCCATTTGAGATCTTTAGAATCCTTCAGACTTAACACTGTCTTTTCTCTCTCTCTCTCTCTCTCTCTCTCTCTCTCTCTCTCTCTCTCTCTCTCTCTCTCTCACTCTCTCTCTTTTTCTTTTTTTTTTGTATCTTGACTACGGTTAGACTGTGTAGCTAGAACATCAGTGTCATTTCTTGGATTTGATCCCTTATGAACATCCCTTGCATTCCTCTTTTAGAACTTTTTAGAAAATCTCATGCAAAAAAATGATCTTTGCAACCTTTCGAGGAGACCCCTCCTATTTGAACTAGTCAAAGTTTGTATCATCTTTAGTCATCTTTGAATTCAAATTGGACAACACTTAAAACAATCAAATATTTAAATTTACAAAGTGTTGAGAACTTGGTGATCTAGGCCTCTGATTTCCAAATTGAGCATCCCCTATTTCCACAAGAAATATCCGTTGCTTGGTTGGTATAAGACACACAATCATTTAAATATTTTGATAAAGAAATACGTCTTCCTAAAATTACAACCAAGAAGTGGTTAGTGAAATCTTAAGAGAAAATCTCAAGTACACCTTACTGTAATGATCCCATCTTTTGGCCTTCACGTTCTCCAAAGTCTAAGTGGAGGATAAGAAAAAATTAAATTAATTTCTTATAAAGTCATTCAATTTAAAGTTGACTTTTTATTTAATTAATTTAATTATTAATTACAAGGGAGTAGCTTCTAGGGTATGTATTAATTATTGGAAGGACGAAAGCCTCTCGATTTAATTAATTATTTCCAAGGAGGAGTTTTTAGGGTATGCATTAATTATTTGAAGGAGGAAGCTTCTAGTCCTTGCAATTAATTAATGTTTTAGTTCCTTCCAGAAGGATGAAGAAAAGGATAAATAGGGCTGAAAGTCTCATTGTTGAGCATGGGATTATTGTATCGGATGATTGTGAATTGCATTTGATAAGAGTTTGGATGTGTGAATCACATATCTTTCTTGGCATTAGAGGACGTTCATCCTCTCTTGTAACATTCTAGACGTCATTCCCTTAGGGTTTGGCCTTTTGAATACATCTCTTTGTACTTGATTTCCAAAGGCCAAACCCTAAGGGAATGACGTCTAGAATGTTACAAGAGAGGATGAACGTCCTCTAATGCCAAGAAAGATATGTGATTCACACATCCAAAATCTTATCAAATGCAATTCACAATCATCCGATACAATAATCCCATGCTCAACAATGAGACTTTCAGCCCTATTTATCCTTTTCTTCATCCTTCTGGAAGGAACTAAAACATTAATTAATTGCAAGGACTAGAAGCTTCCTCCTTCCAATAATTAATGCATACCCTAAAAACTCCTCCTTGGAAATAATTAATTAAATCGAGAGGCTTTCGTCCTTCCAATAATTAATACATACCCTAGAAGCTACTCCCTTGTAATTAATAATTAAATTAATTAAATACAAAGTCAACTTTAAATTGAATGACTTTATAAGAAATTAATTTAATTTTTTCTTATCCTCCACTTAGACTTTGGAGAACGTGAAGGCCAAAAGATGGGATCATTACACTTACCTCGATGGACTGATGAAAATTTGAAAGGAAACACATGACTAAAAGAAAACACGCATCATGAAAGAAAACATACTTGTAGAAATAAACACACTTGCAGGAATGAAAATCTAAGCTAAATGCGGAAATGAAAATCTAACTATTTTTTTTTTGTCTTTTAGGCTTCAAAATAATGTTTAAAAGTGTTTTCTCCTAGAATTTTTGTGATTTGATAAGGGCCTATCCACAAGCATTGGAACTTGGTATGACTACCCAACTTTTCTTTCGCCTTATCCCAGAGCATAACAAGGTCAAAAATCCTAAATGATTTGATCATGGCCCTATTGTCAAACCATCTTTTCAGAATAGCCTGATGTTTAGCCATGTGCTCCAATGTAGTTGTTTGTTTTTTATCCATCTCTAAGAGATTCATCAATCTAATTTGTACTTTGTCAGCATCTTTAGCATACCCACTCATGAATTTCAAAACTAAAATTCTAAGATTAAGTGGGAACACTGGTTTTTGTCTGTAAACAAGCAAATATGGAGAAGTCTCCAAGGGATTTTTGACTCTCACTCAATCTATCCATAGGATGTATTTCAGTTGTGTATGCTAATCCCTAGGATTCTCCTTAAAAAATCATTTTATTACTATGATCAAGTTCTTGTTTGTAGATTCCACTACCCCATTTCCTTGTGGGTAGTAATTTGAAGAAAACTTGATAATTACTTTGTTTTCAAAGGCCCATTGGGTCAAGAATGTGGATGAAAATGTAGACGCATTATCACACACAAGGGAAAATGGCATTCCAAATATGGTAACAATGTGTTCTTCTAGAAAGTTAGTCACCACCTTAGCAGTGCAATTTCTAAATTTCTCTGCTTTCGTCCATCGTGTGTAGTAATCTGTAGCTGTAAGAATAAATGCATGTCTAGTTGATGATGGTGGGTTCATAAAGAAATACCTCTTTCTAAAATCAGAACCAAGAAGTGGTTAGTGAAATCTTAAGAGAAAATCTCAAGTACAAAATCCACTCAATTGAAGATAAATGTGATTATTCACGAGGAGGCCTTTGCTGGTTCTACTATGATCTCAAAATGAAGTAAATCTATTTTTTGTATCAAAATAACACACAAAAGAACAATATTTTTGTATTTTTTGTTTTTTCAATGAATTCAATCTAACCATGTAACTAAAATGAGTTCCTATTCTAACAAGGGGTTAGAAAAGAAAATAATGAAACTGAAAGCAAATAACTTGAAATTGAAATCCTAAACAGACATAAGCTATAGAAAACTACACACTGTGAGTTAAACTTTGGAAAAAATTGGTAGGAAAGTAATGAAAATAGGAGCAATGATTTCTAGAATCCATTGATGCAATCATTGATGGGAAATTTCAATAACCGAATGATATTTCACTCTTCATCAAATTGCAAGGCCATGGAAAGTGTGCTCATGCAAGACAAAGAGTTATGTATGCACAATTTGATGATCTCTCCTCAAGCTTGTTACGTCAGTGAAATTCATAAATCTTTAGCAAACACTAGAACTAAAAGATCACACAATTAGAAACAACACAATAAACCTTTGGCTCAATCACAATTTCATGAATAAAATCCACAAAAATATGACACATTTAGGCAAGAATGACTACACTCCAAATGCGAGCATCAAAAGCATAATTTTTATTGCATAATAACAATGGCCCTTGTTACATTTTATATTGGGGTATTTATAAGAAATTGTCTCCTCAATTTGTGTTGAAAGTGAGAGATATCTTCATGCAATAAAATGCTTTTAAAACATTAAAAAAAACTAAATATATACAAACTAACAATTAATCTAGTGCTTGGAGGGACTCCATCCATATTTTATTCATTAATTGGATGCATGAGCCCTTTACATGTCAAAAGTAAAGAAAGTATGAGAGAGAAAGTAGGAGGAAGCCATCAGTCAAAGTGGAAGTGCATGGAAGTGCAAAAAATAGAAGGTGGTCCTTAACTAGGTGTGTGTCAGAGTTAAACTACTATCAAATGCACTCCTGATGCATGGAAGGTGTTATTTTATGAACTGATAGTTAATTGTCAGCGCACTTCTAAATTATGGAGTTGTGAACTTGCATACCTGCACACCTACGAACCTATATGAAAATGCGGAGCTATGGACTTGTGGAGCTACATAAAAATGTGGAGCTGTAGACCTTAATAGGGACAAAATCTCAAAATTTTACTGAGTGTCAAAATTAAAATTTTGGCATCTGGGTTTTGTTCTTCTTCATCCCAAAGCTATGTTTGGATGTTTGCCCTTGAATTTCTCTATCATCTCAATAATTTTGGCCACATCTGGAAGATCTAAAGCCTCCTATTTATCCTTTACCTTCTATCTGTAGTTGTCCACCTCAATTCAAGTCTCTACGAAATCTCTGAGTTTGGTGTCCAACTCTAACAATTCTTCCTCTATCCTGAAGGCTTTCCTGATATCTTCACCACTAGATGCTTCCTCTAATTTCTTCTTGACATTCTCTATTACTACCTCAACTAGTGATAGCTTCTCTCATTCTTCATCTTCAAAAATGTCCAAGCATGCATCATTGTACAACTTTTTTGCTTCCAAAATTTTCCCTCGAGCTTGGTCCTTGAGGCGATGGATCTCCTCATGTAATGTTTCCATTACTTTATTACCATCTAGTATCTTCTCTATCCAATCATCAATCAAGTCTAGCTCTTCTCCATTATATAGATCGATTAGAGTGCGATACCTTTTCCCTTTTATGGCTTGTAGAGTCTACAAATCCTTGCTCCATATCTGTACCTCATCCATGATACTGAAGTCCTACCTCAAAATTGCTATAATCTTATTCACATTCTCTTGCATAGCATGCAATAACTTCAAATTCCCTATGATTGTGGTAGCACCTCTATCCTTAAGGCTTTCTCGCCATTCCTGACAAGCTTTTAAGAATGGATTGAGTTGTACACCTTCCCCTTCTTTAAGAATGGTATTCAGAGTCTGCTTAGGGTGCTCAGGATCAAGAGGACCAACAACTTCAGATAGATATCCCTTTAGGATCTCAAATTTCCTTCGAAGAGTTTAGAGTTGAATCTCATCTTGCTCTATGTGCCTGAGAACCTCTTTGACTGCCATAGTCATCATCTATTGGGGTGAATCCCATGTAGGCTTTCCCAACATAACATCCTTCACTTCATAATCCTCTAGACTAATAGCTTTTGCATCTGGACCTTCAGGAGGGAGAGCCACTTGTGCATATAAATCCTAGTTCTATGTGGTAGTGACAAACACAAATGGCATTGCATTATGTAATGGAGACTTAGGTTTGTTCAAGATCTCTACAACATCAAAAATATCATCCTTTAAAGCATAGAACTGAGGCTTAGCACTCCTCATTATCTCCTTTTGAAACCATCTCAGAATGTGTTTCTTTACGACCTTAGCTCTTCATGATGAAGGGTTGTGTTCAACTTCCTCTTTCCCCTTATCACTTTTTCTTGGAGTCACTTCTTGTTGCGAGGACTCTCCTTCTATAACTTTAATCTCTGTAGATCCTGTGGCTTGATCCTAGGCATCTTGGGAAGACTATTGTGCATATTCTACCATCTATCCCTTTTTTGACACTTCATCAGTAGTCCTCGACTCTAGTTGCGCTTGTGGTGATGGTTCCTTTTGAACTTGTTCCTCTTCTAACCTTGGAGGTGGGGGAGTTACTAAACACTTATCTACCACTGTAATCTATGGTGAAGATGGAGGAGTAGGACCATGTGTATCTAGTGGCATCTGCATCCAGTCTTCCGATTGGAGTTCACCTGTAGGGGTGTCTCTGATCTTATCCCCAACAAACTCTATAGCCACAAGCATGAAATGAAAATCCATCATGGAGAAAACATCATCACCTCCTTCCCTTTGCTCATTCACCTAGTGCTCCACTTCATATTCTAAAGAAGAGAGTTCTAATGGTTTTAGTTGGGTGGATGGTGGGGTACTCATGGCACTCTTTCTTGTTTCTACCTCTATAGCTTTTGATAATTGAGTTCTTCTTTATAGGGGTATGTGTTCCTCCTCCTCTTCTGATTCTATTTCTCCCTCATCTTCTTCTTCCTCTAGAATAGTTTTAGGAATAGATGGATTAGGTACCAATCTTCTGCTGATCCTTTGCCTTTTCTTCATCTTTATCTTGATCCTCTTGTGTTTCTTGGAGACAGAAGGAGAAGGGGCCTCTTCTTGTAAAGAAGGAATGGAGGCTTTTGGAATCTCTCCCTCTTCTAGTTGGCTTGGCATAATACGAGGCAACTGAGGTTCATCTTGGATTTGAGAGGCTCCAATACCTTGGGACTCTTGTGAGCTCTGTTCATGCTACCAAGAAGACACATGTTTAGCAACCTATTCTATCTGAATCCTCTAAGGATATGTTCTCTTCCTCTTTCCCTTCCTTTTGAGAGGGTGATAATATTCCACTACGTGATCAAGCTAGTATACGGTCTTTGGCCTAATAGGAGATCAGAGTGCAAAGATAGGAACTGTGACCTTCTTTCCTTTACCCCTTTTTGGGTGAGCATGTGCATGGAAGATTACAGTATTAAGAATTGGATCAAGTGGAAAAGGTTTCTTGATCCAATCCTTTATTATTCTAATGACATCCCTCACTCAATGATTAATGTCATCTCCTTCCACTCTATCAACCTCTGCATTTAGAATGGGTCTTTCATTAACCTTATTTACATTGAACAAGGGATCCAATAATTCTTTGGAGTCCTGTAGCCTTATCTCATCAGGGATATTCAAATGGAGAGCCTTTTCTACTAAATGCAAAGTCATCCTACAATAGTCCCTGATGCGAACATTTTTGTCATTTGTGGCATTCGTCTAATGATCTTCAATGGAATCCTCATGATGGAAGTCCTTTTTTGCCAGGCTTTCCACTTTACCAACATTGTCAAAGTATGGCCTAGAAGAGTTGTATTCTTCAAGAGGATAGTTCTCCCATTCGCACTCGAAGGTCAGAATATCCTATTTTTGTTTCACCTGATACGACCCAATGACCAATGGCTATTCCTAGTAGGGTCTCTGTTGCCTCTGTATCTTCTAATAGGCCAACTCAATTTTCCTAGTGATCTCCAATAGTACCAACTTGTCACTTGGGTATCTCAAAAGATTCTTAGGATTGATAGATGCACCACCCAACCGAAGATACATGAGTGTATTGAAGTAGCACTAAGCACGCATAGCGTGAGCACACGATGCCATGGTGTGCTGTGAAGATGGAAGGGGGGAGGGGTGCTCACTACACTCCTCCTCTTTTGAACACTTGGAAAAAAAATGAGGGGGAAGGAAAGGGAGAGGGTTTCTATAACCCTTCTTTGCTTGTTTTCCCCCCCCCATGCACTAAGCAAGATGTGTGCCATGCCTCGGCGTGCTTGTGCATAGGTGAGTGAGGTTTTTTTTTTTTTCCATTTTCTATTTTTTTTTGGGTGTTTGGTAATTTTTCAAAATTTTCAATTTTTTTTGTTTTTTTCAATTTCAACTCTAGAATTATAACTTTGAACTGAATTTTCTTCTCTCAACTCTTGAACTATGAATTTGGGAGTGAAAAAATGTAGGGGGTCCCCATTCCTAGCGAGGAATGGGGAGTGTGTTGTGGACACCACAAAAAATAGCCCCGAAAAAAGGAAGAAATGACCTAGGCATTTCTTCATCGGAAAATATTCCTCCAACATGTGTCAAACACCAATTGGACTTTGAACATCTCGAGCTTCTTTCAGATGACTCTTCAATGAAAATCTCAGAACTTGAAACCTTCAAACTCAGTATGTGTGTGTTGTGTATTCATTGCCTTTGATGTGCCAAGATGTGGTCAATCAAAGTTTTTTGACAACTCAAAATAATTTTCCACTCGTCCCAGCTCATTCATTCAAAATCTCCATGAAGGCTTTTTTTATCAATCAATTGCTTGACTAGATGAGAGAATTAGTTCAAAGGCTCTTAGTGAGATTCCACATTTTTATTTAAAATTTCTAGCTTTTGAATAATCACTCCATGTCATTCCAAAATGTTACTTATGATGAAACAATACTTTGAATACAAGATACTTCATTTCACAAAGGTATCTTTTTCTATTTGAGATCTTTAGAATCCTTCAGACTTAACACCATCTTTTCTCTTTTTTTTTTTGTATCTTGACTATGCTTAGACTATGTAGCTAGAACATCGATGTCATTTCTTGAATTATTTACCTTATGAACATCCCCTACATTCCTCTTTTAGAAATTTTTAGAAAATCTCACACGAAACAATGATCTTAGCAACCTTTCAAGGAGATCCCTCTTGTTTGAACTAGTCAAAGTTGTATCATCTTTTGTCATCTTTGACTTCAAATTGGACAACACCTAAAACAATCAAATCTTTAAATTTACAAAGTGTTGAGAACTTGGTAGTCTAGGCCTCTAATTTCCAAATTGAGAGTCCCCTATTTCCATAAGAAATATTTGCTGCTTGGTTGTTATAAGAAACACAATCATCTAAATGTTTTGATAAAGAAATACCTCTTCCTAAAATCGGAACCAAGAAGTGGTTAGTGAAATCTTAAGAGAAAATCTCAAGTACACCTTACTCCCCTAGACTGATGCAACTTTGAAAGGAAACACACGACTAAAAGCAAACACACAACATGAAAGAAAACATACTTGTAGAAATAAACACACTTGCAGGAATGAAAATCTAAGCTAAATGCGGAAATGAAAATCTAACTAATGTTTTTTTTTTTTTTTTTGTCCTTTAGGCTTCAAAATAATGCTTAAAAGTTTTTCCTCCTAGAATTTTTGCGATTTGATAAGGGCCTATCCACAAGCATTAGAACTTGGTATGACTACCTAGCTTTTCTTTTGCCTTGTCCCAGTGCAAAACAAGGTCAGAAATCCTGAATGATTTGATTGTGGCCCTCTTTTCAAACCATCTTTTCAGAATAGATTGATGTTTAGCTATTTGTTTTCATCCATCTATAAGAGATTCATCAATCTTATTTGTACTTTGTCAGCATCTTCAGCATACCCACCCATGAATTTCAAAATTGAAATTCTAAGATTAAGTGGGAACACCCGTTCTTGTCCATAAACAAACAAATATGGAGAAGTCCCCAAGGCATTTTTGACTCTCACTCGATCTGTCCATAGGGTGTATTTCAATTGTGTATGCCAATCCCTAGGATTCTCCTTCAACAATCATTTTATTACTATATCAAGTTCTTGTTTGTAGATTCCGCTACCCCATTTCCTCGTGGGTAGTAATTTGAAGAGAACTTGATAATGACTTTGTTTTCAAATGCCCATTGGGTCAAGCATGCGGATGCAAATGCAGACCCATTATCACACATAAGGGTGAATGGCATTCCAAATCTGGTAACAATGTGCTCTTCCAGAAAGTTGGTCACCACCTTAGCAGTGCAATTTCTGAATGTCTCTGCTTCCATCCATCGTGTGCAGTAATCTGTAGCTGTGAGAATAAATGCATGTCTAGTTGATGATGGTGGGTTAATTGGACCAATGAAATCCAACCTCCACTTAGTGAAGGGGCGTATCTCACATACAGGTTGTAAGGTTATTGACAAATTCCTTTCTCTGTTAGCACTAGTTTGAGAGATATGGCAAGAACACACATGCTCAAAACTATCCTTGAATATCGAGGGCCAAAAGTGACCCGATCTTAAAATCATGTGAATTGTTGCTTCTACTAAGCCATGTCTTGTACATACTTGTCATGGAAGTGTTCCAAGACCTCCTTTTCTTCTTCACAACCTAGACACTTCAGATAAATCCCTTAATAGTTTTTCTTATACAACTTGTTGTCATGCAACATATAAGATTCACACTTCATTTTAAGCCCCCTACGTTGTGAACTATTCATCCACTTGGGGCATTGATCCTATAGGAGATAATAGAAAATGTCTTGGTACCACACATCTGTCACCACTCCTTGGTTAATATCAACTTGTGACACAACCATCCTTTTTTGATCATGCTTATCTGTCTCATCATCAAACTTGAAGTCCTTTTCATCTCCATCTTGGTTATTAGCTATCATTTTTTACAATCCTTGACCTTTGACTAATCTCATAGATTGAATTTTGAGATCAAATTCTTGAACTATGGCCATCCACTTTCCTCTCCTTTCACCAAGTTCATTCTACATCAAAAGCATCTTTACTGCTGGATCAGGTACAATTGAATACACCTTACTTCTGATTATGTAGTGACAAAACTTCTTTACTACCTTGATCAACACAAAGGACTATTTATCAAGGTTTGAATATTTCAACTCTTCATTCTTCAAAGGACAACTCATAAAAGAAATTGGTCTCTCATCTTCCTTCTCTCTTTTTTGTGTCAAAATCCCTGTGCAAGAGTGTTCAGAAGCAAAGGAATAGATCTTGAAAGGTAACTCATAATCTAGACTTACCAAAAATGGGGTTGTTGAAATGGCAACCTTGATATCTTCAAATGGCTTCTTTATCTCGAGCACCCCATTCCTTCTTAGCCCCTTTCTGGAGTAAGTCATTAAGGGGATGAACTATCTCTACAAATCCACTTATGAATTTTCACACAAAGTTTATCTTTTCGAAGAAAGACTTCAATTCCTTCTGACTGTGTGGAGGTGCTAACTTCTAAATAGACTCAACTCTATCTAGATCAATGGAGATTCTAGCCTTAGAAATAACATGTCCCAGGAGCTTTCCTTTAGTAACGCCAAATGAACATTTCTTGGGATTGAGAGATATGTTGTATTTACAACATCTATTGCATACCTGCCTTAGATCAGCAATATGGTTACTTTGATCTTTTGAAAAGATAGTCAAGTCATCCATGTAGATAACTATATAGCTATTAATCAATCCTTTGAAAGGTTCATCTATCACATGTTGAAATGTGGCTTCAATGTTAATTAGTCCAAAGGGCATCCTTTTGTAGGCAAAAGTTCCCCACTTCATTATGAAAGCCATCTTTAGCCTATCTTCTTCATCAACCATCACCTTATTATATCTCGAGCAACCATCTAAGAATGACATCATTTTTGAACCATTAACAATTTGCAATACTTCATCTCAAGAGGGTAGAGGATAGTTATCCTTTTGAGATGCTAGATTCAAGTTATGAAAGTCAACACAAAGATGAATCTCTCCTATCTTCTTCCACATGGGAACCAAATTGGCCACCCATGTGGAATGGAAGATAGGAAATATGATCTTAGCATCCAGTAACTTCTTTACTTCTTTCATGATTAGTGGTTCAATGAGAGGATTTACTAGTCTTTGTCTTTGTCGGAATGGCTTGGTGTTAGGTTTCAGCCGGATGTCATGTGTGATAATCTTAGAATCAAAAGTCTTCAGCTCTTCATAGCTCCAGGTAATGACATCCTTATACTGGGTGAGTAATTTGAGCATGTCATCCCTTTCCTATGAGTTGCACACTTTTTGTATCTGTACCATTCTTGGTTCTTCATCAGTACCAAAATTGAACAAATCACATTCTTTGATTCCCTTTTCTTGAGTTTCCCTTCTATTGAGTGCTGATTCATCATGATCAAAGATGCTTTCAAGTTCAACCATTCCTTTTGGAATAGTGTTAGCTTTTTTAAATTAGGATCCTGTCTTCATCTTCAGGTTTGTCATCTGGTGTATCATCAATTTCTTGTCCCTCAAAATGATGACTACACATGATAAACTCAAGTATATGTTGATCATCTTGAAAGACCTAAAAGTTTGTGATATTATTAGGGATGGATGGAACAATGACCAATTCTACTAAAAATATTTTCAACTTGGTTCTTTCAACTGGTTGCAATGCACTAGCTGAGATGGCAAGAGCATTTGCTACCATGTTCTTTCTTCTTGGAATGGACTTGATGTTTAAGGCCTCAAAGTCATCCAATATGTCCCATACCCTTTTTTTGTAAGCAAGTAAACTTTTGTCGTTGTAAGAGTATATGAATTTTACTTGTGGTATGAACAATTGGGAATCCCCTTCAATTTTAAAAGCTATGACTCCTTTCTCTAGTGCAAAGAGGAACATCTAAATTGCAATCGATATGCAACATAGAAAGACCTACCTTTTGGGTTGATTAATTTGATACTTGCACTGGCTCCCATCTTGCACGTAGAACCATCAAAGTGGAGTGTCCAAATTCCATTTTCCTTGGGTTTTTTGACTTTATGCTTATTTGTCCTTAACTTTTCTTTCACTTGAGCCTTGAATGACTATTTTTTAGGAACCAATTGTTACTTTCCTTGCATAGGACTTGATGAGTCCCTTTCGTAACCTGTAGATAGAGGAAGTGTGTGTTTTTCTTGTTTATCTTGAATTTCCACTATCAGTTCTTTGATTTCCTCAACTTTAGGTTTAGGATGAATGACTATTGAAGTCCATCCTTTACCTTTCATATATAATCTTCTTCTTTGGACTTTGATCATCCTTGGAGGAGGAGAAGAAAAACCTCCACCATCTGAAGAGGTATCATTGTATGGCACGTTTAGATCTTCGCTATCTTCTTTAGTCTTTTCAACAAGTTGAGATGAGTTTATAGAATTTTGACTTTCTATGAGTTCATCTATTGAGGTTTTTGTATCCTTGTTTCCCATCATGTGGGTCAATACCTTCGCAACTACTTCTTGACATGATAAACATTCAAATTTAGAGTGAGTAACTTTGTGCAATCAACAAAATCGTAGAAGGAGGAGGATACTAGGATCAGCTTCCTCTCCTAAACATTATAGATTAGTCACCATGCTATCTATGAACTATGTCACTATTTCACTTTTGGGTATTGGCACCTTAGGTTCTCCTTTCTAATCTGGAGGTGTATTGTTTGGAACCATATCCAATACCATCACTTTGTATGAACCCAAATTCGATTGTAAAAAGGCTATCTCATTTGGGGCATTATAATCTGTGATCATTGTTTTCAATTTGGGCTCATCATCTATCTTGATTTGATTGTTTAATCCTTTCCATGGAAACCACAACTGAGTGAAGTCTGTAGAAAAACATCCTCTCAGATATTTCATCCGTTCTCTACTTAGAAGTAATCCATATGTCTCTAGGATATTTACCACATGTATGTTTATAACATCTTGGATCCGAGGGTCAACTCTTAACTGTATCTGCACATCTTTCAATATACCGATGACTTTTACTTTTGTTTCATCCAACTATATCACCACTCAATTAGAGGGTTGAGGACTAACTCCTAGCCTTTGGGCTATTGATAATGGCATTATGTTACATGAAGCTCCTGAATCAATGAGGAAATTGTGAAGATTCTTTCCATATATCCTTATGCTCAGCAAAAATGGGGGTACCTCAACTTTTTCTTTGAACATAGTGGACATTGCTTCTACAACATTCACTTGTTGAGATACTCTCTTTTGAGAGACAACATTCGTGTTGTGGGAAACCTTTGTATTATCCAATGCCTTCATAAGAGCTTCTAGTTGTTGTGAAAAATTTTGTAACATGTCAAACATGGATATATTGGCTTTAGTTTTCCTCAAATCTTCTACTGCATTGTACTTTTCAGTAGACCAAGCGGGGTTCTTCAGTATTGTTGGTATGTTTACTTGATTCTAGTTCTATTGTCCTTGCTACACTAGTCTTACTGGTGGCAGATTGTTACTTGCTCTTGGATCAAGTGGAGTTGGTTTCAAACCTGAAGGAATCCCATCCATCAAGGGATTATTTCTATTTCTGAGATTGTATGTATTCTGATTGTCATTTTGAAAGGCAAACATCTCATCATGTTGAAGGTCTAGTTCTTGGCTAAACGAGAATGAGAATTCCTCATTTTCTTGTTGTTTCACTTGTGTTTTTGTGTAGAATCATAAGATTCCAATATCATAGCATTGAATTGAACAAGAGTAGGATTTTTGTTTACTTGTGAGTTTTGATTCATCTCTTGATTACCATTGTAATACGAAACATGGTTGTTAGGCACATTTTGGCTATCATCATACTGATTAATATTAGCATATTGAAAATTGTTGTTGTTTTTATCATCAAGAATGCTTCCATTATTTGGTTGAGTGATCCATTGTCAGTTTTTCCTTTGGAAGCCATTGTTGTGATCAGGAGGATTGAAGTTGTTTCCTCTGCCATTGTTTCTTGCATTGTTGTTGTTACTGTTATTGTTGAAGTTCCTATTGTAATTTTGACCAAAATTGTTGTTGTAGGGGAAAAAATTATTTCTTTGGAAGTTGTTATTTTGTCCTTGTGACAACCTAAGATGTGTCAGCTCATTGTTCATTTGTGACATGGTATTCTTCATTTCACCAATTTTTGAAAGAAGATTGTTATCTGCTTCCAAAGGAACCATTGCTCTCTATTCAAAGAAAGCTATTTTTGGAGGCTCATACCTTGGATATGTTGTCACTTGAGTTTGTGGAGCTGGTGCCTATTGTAATGGAACTAGATTCATAGGTATGAATTGGCTAGGCACCATGTGTGCTCCCATAGGGTATGTTGGTATTGTAGGGACTGCTCGTGCTGGAAGCATCATTCCTTCTCCATTAGAATTGGCTTGCTTCATGAACGTGATCACTTCGACAAAGACTTTATCCAATGTGTTGATATTTGTTGTAGGAATTCTTCTTAGAAAGATCACCATAAGATGGTCCATAGCATTTAGATAAATCTAAATAGTAGCTTCAACGGGTATGGTGTATGGCATTTCCAACTTGCAATAGGCCATATGAAAGTGATGGTTGAAGCATGAAACTGTCTCAGCTAGGTCCTTTTTGATTGATATGAATTGTTGATGTATCACAACTGGATTGATGAATATTTTGAATTGTTCCAAAAATAATTTTTCGAATGTATCCCAATCCCCAATGCATCTAGGTGGCAAATTGATGTACCAATTGAAGGTAATTTCTCCCAAAGAGTAAGGAAATAAATGAAGAACCACATCCTCATTAGCCACTTTCTTTTGGTTGAAAATTTCTTTGAAAACCTTAACATGATCTTCTGTAGTTTGTGTTTCACCATAGATGAATCTTGGGAAAAACTTCTCAAGATTCTTTGGGAGGTCATCGAGTGCACCTCTCAAGTTTATTGCTCAGTCTACAATGTTTGCAAAAAAGGTCATTGGAGAGTTTGGTGGGCCTAATAGTGGTTGTTGGGGAGTAGCTATCGAAATACATGGTGGTTCACCAGGTGGTTAGAGTGGAGGTGGAGTTGAAGAAGATGATGAAAGTTTGAATGGAAGTGGTTGAACTTAGGATGTTCCCTTGTCATTACGTGGTTTAGGGAAGTGGGTAAGCTTGAGAAACTTGTGTGCACTTGGCATAGACCTTAATGCTCACTGAAATGGAGATTTTGGATCAATATCCTCCAGGTTGCATTAAATTTTGGAGAAAAGTGCACCTTTGCAGAAGTACACTTTCTCACTATTTTGAATTTTGCGCACCATAGAGTTTTGTGCACCTACAAAGCTGCAGACCTACAGACTTGTGTACTTGTGGACCCAAATTTGTCAAAAACTTAGAATTCTAAATTTTTGTGAAGTGTAGGTTATTGTAGAAGTGCAGAATTCCAAAACTTCAACAAATTTTCTTCCTTTTCGAGAGTTGAAAGGGGCCCTCTGTTTAGCATCACTTTTGTTGGGCATTCATTTTACACGAGGTCAATGGCAAGAATCCATTGCACAATTCCTCTCTTGAAAAACTAATCTTTTGGGATCAACTCCAAGGTTCAGTATTTGTCTTACGACATATCAAAATCTACTCAGTTGAAGATAAATGTGATTGTTCATGAGGAGGCCTTTGCTGGTTCTACTATGATCTCGGAATGAAGTAAATCTATTTTCTATCTCAAAATAACACACAAAAGAACAATATTTTTTTATTTTCTAGTTTTTCAATGAATGCAATCTAACCATGCAACTAAAATGAGTTTCTATTCTAACAAGGGGTTAGCAAAGAAAATAACGAAACTAAAAGCAAATAACATGAAATTGAAATAACTTGAAATTGAAATCCTAAATGGACATAAGCTATAGAATAAAACACATTGCGAGTCAAACTTTCAAAGAAATTGGTAGGAAACCAATGAAAATAGGAGCAACGCTTCCTAGAATCCATTGATGCAATCGTCGATGAGAAATTTTAGTAACCGAATGATATTTCACTCTTTATCAAATTGCAAGGCCATAGAAAGTGTGCTCATGTGAGACAAAGAGTTATATAGGCACAATTTGATAATCTCTCCTCAAGCTCATTACACCAGTGGAATTTGTGAATCTGTAGCAAACACCAAAACTAAAAGATTGCACAACCAAAAACAAAGAAATAAACCTTTGGCTCAATCAAAATCTCATGAATAAAATTCACAAAAATATGACACATTCAGGCAAGAATGACTACACTCGAAATGCGAGTACCAAAAGCATAATTTTATTGCATAATAATGATAGCCCTTGTTACATTTTATAATGGGATATTTGGGTAGAAGCAAGGAGTTGGGTCTCAATTTCATGAAAGTCCGTGGATTGAGATCGTGCTCTTTTAGGAATAGGTACCCATTTTTAAAAAATGGGTACCCATTTTAGGCTTGGGCGCCTAATCCAAAATTTAAAAAATGGGCACCCATTTTTTTAAAAATCGGGTACCCATTTTTTAAAACATAAAAAAATTGTATTTTTTAGAAATGGGTACCCGTTTTTTACTTATAAAAAATGGGTATCTATTTCTAAAAATTTAAAATTTTGTTTTTTGTGGGGGATTTTGTATGCCGTTTTGACTTTTTCAAAATAGGTACCCATTTTTTGAATTTAAATAATGGGTACCCGCTTCTTACAACATTAGGCAAGATTTTTTTCTCCTACTCAGATTTAGGTTTGGGATAGGCTTGGTGAGACCAAGCCTATGCCTTAACCTCTCAAGATTTGGCTAAGGCATTGAACTAAAAAATTTATGCCTTGTCGTAATTTTTAGAGGATCTTCTCGATCAAACTTTTTTATGAAACAAAAATCCATTAGAGCTCTCACTGTCCTGATTTTAGAAATATAAATTTTATAATGCTATGATTTAATTTACTATTTTTGCATTATTTTTTAATGAAAGGTGGTACCTAAATGTAAAATAGTGAAGTTCACTATAACTTTAATAACTTTTTTATTTTATATTTTTTCTTAAATTAATTTATATTTCATCAATCTACATACAATTATTTTGAGGTTAAAAAAAGAATTTTTGAGAAAAGCAAAATTTTGATCAAATTATGGTGTCCATACACGAGAGGTTTTAAAATTTACCTTTAAACCTAATTAATAATTAATAATAATAAAATTATTCAATAAAAAATTAAGAAAAAATATTTTCATTAATCTTAGGTGTATTAGGTAACTCCTTTTAAAAGGATTTATGAAAATTCATTTATTTGTGTCAAATTATGGTGTCCGTACACGAGTGTGGTATGGTCCTGAAACAAGCATTTTGAAAAAGTGGTTTTTGAAGATCCATACCAAAAAAAAAATCTATCATATGGGTATACAAATAAATTACATATTCAAAAACTAGATTCCGAACACAAAATTTTTTATTTTTGAAATTTTTTAATATTCAATATCTAAATGCCTCAATTTTTGACATCAATTGACAAGAAATTTCAAAAATAGGAAAAACACTTCCACTTTTTGCCCAAAAGTGAGACCCAACTTCTTGCACTTACCCATTTATAAGAAATCATCTCCTCAATTTTTGTTGAAAGTGAGAGATATCTTAATGTAATAAAATGCTTTTAAAACATTAAAACAAACTAAACATATATAGACTAACAATTAATCTAGTGCTTGGAGGGACTCCATCCATATTTTATTCATTAATTGGATGCATGAGCCCTTTACATATCAAAAACAAAGAAAGCATGAGAGAGAAAGTAGGAGGAAGCCATTAATCAAAGTGGAAGTGCATGGAGGCACCAAAAATAGAAGTTGGTCCTTCACAAGCTGTGTGTTAGAGTTAAACTGCCATCATAATGCGCTCCTGATGCATGGAAGGTGCTATTTTTGGAACTAGCAGTTAATTGTTGGTGCACTTCTCAATTGTGGAGCTGCGAACTTGTGTATTTGTGCACCTATGAACCTATATGAAAATGCGGAGCTGCAGACCTCAACAGGGTCAAAATTTCAAAATTTTACTGAGTGTCAAAATTGAAATTCTAGCATCTAGGTTTTGTTCTTCTTCATCCCAAAGCTATATTTTAATGTTTGCCCTTGAATTTCTCTATCATCTCAGTAATTTTGGCCGCATCTGAAAGATCTAAAGCCTCATATTTATCCTTTACATTTTTTCTGTAGTTGTCCAACTCAATTTGAGTCTTTGTGAAATCTCCAAGTTTGGTGTCCAACTCTAACAATGCTTCCTCAGTCCTGAAGGCTTGCCTGATTTCTTCATTACTAGATGCTTCCTCTAATGTGTTCTTGAAATTCTCTACTACTAACTCAACTGGTGATAGGTTTTCTCATTCTTCATCTTCAAAAATATCCAAGCATGCATCACTGTACAACTTTTTTTGCTTCCAAAATTTTCCCCTGGGCTTAGCCCTTGAGCCGATGGATCTCCTCATGTAATGTTTCCATTACTTTATTTCCATCTGCTATCTTCTCTATCCAATCATCAATCAAGTCTAGCTCTTCTCTGGTATATACATCGATCAAAGTGCAGTACCTTTGCCCTTTTATGGCTTGTAGAGTCTGCAAATCCTTACTCCATATTCGTACCTAATCCATGATAGTGAAGTCCTGCCTCAAAATTACTATGATCTTATTCATGTTCTCTTGCATAGCATGCAATAACTTCAAATTCCCTATGATTGTGGTAACACCTCTATCCTCAAGGATTTCTTTCCATTCCTGACAAGCTTTTAAGAATGGATTGAGCTATACACCTTCCCCTTCTTTAAGAATGGTATTCAGAGTCTGCTCAGGGTGCTCAGGATCAAGAGCACCAACAACTTCAGCTAGATATCCCTTTAGGATCTCAACTTGCCTTCGAAAATTTTGGAGTTTAATCTCATCTTGCTCTATGTGCCCGAGAACCTCTTTGACTCCCATAGTCATCATCTATCGGGGTGAATCCCATGTAGGCTTTCCCAACATAACATCCTTCACTTCATAATCCTCTAGACTAACAACTTTTGCATCTATACCTTCAGGAGGGAGAGCCAGTTGTGCATATAAATCCTTGTTCTATGTGGTAGTGACAAAGAAAATGGCATTGCATCATGTAATGGAGACTCAGGGTTGTTCAAGATCTCTACAATATCACAAATATCATCCTTTGAAGCATGGAACTGAGGCATCCTCATGATGGAAGTCCTTTCCTACCAGGCTTTCCACTTTACCAACATTGTCAAAGTATGGCTTAGGAGGGTTGTCCTCTTCAAGAGGATAGTTCTCCCATTCACACTCAAAGGTCAAAATATCTTGTTTCCGCTTCACCTGATATGGCCCAATGACCAATGGCCATTCCTAGCAGGGTCTCCATTGCCTCTGTATCTTCTAATAGGCTGACTCAATTTTCCTAATGATCTCCAATAGTACCAACTTGTCACTTGGGTATCTCGAAAGCTTCTTAGGATTGATAGATGCACCACCCACCCAAAGATACGTGAATGTCTTGAACCGCATAAAGTAGGCTCTGAGAGCCGTGATCAGTGCTTTGGCTTTATCAGATAACCTCTTCCCATAGTATCCCTAAATGAATCAAATGATCAGAAAGATGAATGCATCATTCACAATGTGATATTCTTTTCTCTGTGCTGAGAGCTTCTTCTTCAACAATTGAGGATAGACTATGTATGGCTAGGCATTGGGGTCCTACATATTGCTTTTCTTGTACAAACCAGGATAGTTCATTGCCCTCACTGCAAGTAGGTACACCATATAAGAAGTCATATAAAACTTCTTCTTGTCCTTCACCATCCTTAGTTGATCACATAAGTTTTTGCTTAGTGTGGTGGCCCAATCTAGTGGTATCCTTACATGTCTGATGGTCTCAATGAAGTTGACCATGAATGTAGTGAGATGACTCACTGCAAGTAAGCCCATGACTCTACTTAGGAGAATGATAGAGTATCTGATGTCATCCTTCATGTATCCTCAAGTCATATCCACTTTGATGGTTATCCTTCCCCGAGGAGGCTTCTCAATTAGGTATGAGGATTGTATAATGTCAATGGCCTCTTGCTGATGCTCCATATACCATCTCTTAGCCGCTTCATAAGAAATTCAAATGAATTGGTTTTCTCTTGGTAGGTGGAAAACCTTCTCAATGTTATCAGGTCACAAATCGAATACCACTTCCCCTATGATTCTCTTGACCACCCTCTCATCAGGAACAAAGTGTTGTGATAGTGCCATGATTGGTTCGGCTGATTGTACTGACACTGGATGTGACACTGCACTTACTAATATGGAATGGATCAATATAGATACCAAGGCTGACCTCTCCTTTGGCTTGTTGTAAATTTTGAGGGAATCTCCTAGATTTGTATGTCCAATGTCGGTATCTCTAATCATATCATAGTCATCATCGAATCTTGATTTTGAAGGTATGCCTTGGAACTTGAATACGACTAGCTTGGGTGCTACTCTGGGTGTGGATGCCATCTGGTTACGTTATTAGTCCATAGATAGTGTAAAAGAATGAAAAAAAACATAAGTTAAAAAAAAAAAGAGACCCCCTTTTGGGGTTCATCTATTTTTTATTTTTATTTTTTAAATTATTTTTATTTTTATTTTTATATACATATATATATATATTAAAAATTATATATATATATATTTTAAAAACTTTATATTTTTAATTTTCTAAACATTTTATATATTTTAATTTTTTTTTTAAACATTAAAAAAAAAAAAAAAAATGCGCACATGCGTCGATGTGTGTGAAACCAAGGTGTGTCCGGTGTGGGCGGGTGATGCGATGTGCACTATCGAGTGACGCCCAGCTAGCATAGCACAGGCAGCACCTAGTGTGGGTGTGTGATGCAGATGTGCATAGCGTCGAGCACACACAGTGCAGGTGCGTGATGCCATGGTGTGTCGTGAGATGGAAGGGGGGAGGGGTGCTCATTGCGCTGCTTCTCTTCTGAACACTTACAAAAAAATGAGGGGGGAAGGAAAGGGAGAGGATTTTTATAACCCTTCTCCCCCCCCCGTGTGTGCCAAGCAAGACGTGTGAGGGTGAGTGGGGATTTTTTTTTTGAAATTTTCATTTCAATTTTTTCCATTTTCTAATGTTTTTTTTTTTTTCCATTTTTTGACTTTTTAAATTTTGTAATTTTGTAATTTTTTTTTGTTTTTTCAATTTTGTCTCTAGAATTATAACTTTTAATCAAATTTTCTTCTCCTAACTCTCAAACTGTGAGTCTGGGAGTCAAAAAAGGTAGGGGGTCGCCATTCCTAGTGAGGAATGGGGCATCTGTTGTGGACACCACAACACTAATATGCAGAGATGTAAAGCATAAAACACAAGATATCCATCAACACACTTGACACAATGATTTAATGTGGAAACCCAATTTGGGAAAAACCACCAGTAACATGCTACTCTTTTTTCACTCTTCATAAGTGAGGCCATGTTAAAGGCCAACCTTGTTAAAGGTTACAACACACACTATTAAATGTGACCCGATAAAGGAATTTCAATCACCCTGTTAAAAGTGAGCCTTGTTAGAGGACTTTAGGTCATTCATTTGGAATGCCACCCCATTAAAGGATTTTCCAATGATTTTTAAGTCAACCTTTGTCCAAAGGATTTTCTCTAATCTGATACAATTGTTAGAGAGTAACAATAGAGATTTGATCTAATACAACTTACAACCTTACTTACAAATTACAGATCACTATTTAGTCCTCAACTCTGCTTGGCTTCCTATCTTTGTAGTTCTGACAGCTTGTTCACCCTTCAAGCATTCATCCTTCTCTAGCCTACTTGCTTAGCTCACCATTGCAGATTTCTCCTCTTGGGTCACTTGATGAAGTAAACCCTCTTCCTTCACCTTGTTAGATTTTTGCATCCAAAAACTCTTTGACCTCTAACCAACTTTGCTTCATGACCAGACATCCCTACATATAGGGAATTATAACTCTTTTTCCCTCTCATTATCCATCTCAAAAATTAGGGTTTTTGATGGATTAGGTAGAATACAATGTATCTATCCCATATCCTGTCTTCTCTAAAAAATTCCCCTAAAATCTATTTAGATTCCCCTCCAAAATGGTTTACATAAGATTATGTGCCTCTAGCTCATCAATCTTATCTTCCTCCTAATTTAGAAGTTCCAAGAAAACAAACTTGTCGGATTTTATTTTGGCAAATCTTTGATCTTTTACATTATGTAGTAGCTCAACATTACCAATTTACTGATGCTTGATACATACTGTATTACTCAGCATCTATTGTAAAATCATTCGACATCAACTAGATTTGATTGGTGCTCGACATCAACTGAAAATGACTCGACACCTATTAGTTTTCTCGACATCCACTAGAAATTGCTTTCAGTTGGCTCCAACTAACTTTTTGCTTGGCTTGCACTAACTTTTCTTGGCACCTTCTATCAACTTGGTCAAGCGTAACAAATGAACTTTGTCCAACCTTTTTCTTCTACAACTTTCTAAGTATAGCTGAACATTTTGTAACCTCAAGTAGATTATCAATATATTATGTTATCACTATCTTAACTGATTCTTACACTTCAATACATAGTCATAACTCAACCTTTCCTCTAGGTACTTTAGTTACATCTTGTTGATCAAATCCTCTTCATCAATCAACTATTTGATAGTGCTTGAAAGATATAAGAAATTATCTTACCAACATCTAGTAGGTTTGACATTAGTGACAAAACAATGATTGAAAACACTTCTTCAATAATAACAATCTTTCTACTCAAATGATATTTTCAATCATATATCAACAATCTCCCTTTTCAATCATATATCAATAGAAATGTGATTTTGTAAGGTAAAGGGGCACACTAGCACACCTAACGCACCCTTCAAGGTGCACTAGTGTGCTAACTATGCTAGTGAAGGAGCACTAGTATGCTAAATATGCTAGTGAATGAGCACTTCCCTTTAGAAGTGAACACATGCACAGGTGCATGCCCCCAAAGGGTGAGCTTCATCCTGGGCCTATTAAAGGCTGGGACCCCTCTCTATTCCTTACTCATTATCTCCTTTGACTTTTGTCAAGCACACCTCTACATGCATAGAGGTGTGTCATCTTCATGTACCTGCACACACACATCAAACTAAACACCAAGGTTAAAAGGTGTGCACTTGAACACCTGTCCAAGGTGCGCAACTACACACATTTTTACTCACAAATTAAAAAACTAAGAAGTTGCACCTAAGAGAAAGGTTTGCATATGTGCACCTTTTTGACACCAAATAATTCTAAAGAAACATAGTAATGGTCTGAAGTTATGCACATTTCCAAGGTGCACAACTACACACTATTAAAGCATTAACTAGTATAAGTGCAACATTAGAGTGCACACATACACACTCCACAAGGTGTGTAGGTGCACACCCTATTATAACACTTATGACTTTTTTTTATGCAGAGTTAGGGTGTGCACATGCACACCCCACAAGTCCTTTAATTGTTAGGCTTGCTAAGGAGCAAAAGTGCACCTAGCATACCCTCAAGGTGCGCTTGAAATTGCCTATCAGAGTCTAAAAATGGGGATTTTGAGTATTTTTGTGATATTTTAACATTCTGGATTTGATTTTTTAATAATAATGGTTTGCTTAGGTTTTTTTTAAAAATGTTTTGGACTAATGTGTTCATGTTTTGAGCAAATAAAATAGCTTCCTCCTCATCCTCACTCACAACAAAGATTGCTATAAAACTAATTGTCTTTAAGTTTCAAGGTGTACAAATGAAATCACACTTCTAGGATGTACATTCAGAGATTTGAGATACTAAATTAGGTCATATTGATTGGAATACATTCATGGTACTCTAAAAAAAGTAAATGAAAGGTCCCCTATGGTCTAAATAGTTATCTAATCAGGGCTAGTTAATGTGGTCTCACATCCTACATCAATGCAGTCTTCAAAGCTTGTTATGGCTTTAGTAGAGAATTATGTGTCAAAGGATAGAGTGGTGAAAATTATCACATGAGAGATCATCCTAGATCTAAGGCTAAAGAATATCAAGAAAATTTTCCATCTCCCAAGGGTAGAAAAATATTTAAGATTGACTTATCATCAAGAAGAAAGGTGGTACAGGGATAATGAACAGAAAACTACAAAAAACATTCAATCCTCATATTTGATTGATAGAATACCCATAGAATGAAAAGCTAGAAAACTTGATATGACCAAAGGATACATGAAAGATGATATTGGATACTCCATTATGCTTTTGAGTAGGATTATGGATCTACTGGCAACATGGAACTTGAACATTTGGATGATACATTTCATTGAGACCATTACAATGGCTAAAATGCTAATTGATTGGGCCACAATTCTTAGTGATAATTTAGATGAATAGCTGGTGGCAATCAAAGTCTATCCAAGGTTTTACATGACATCTTATTTGGTGTATTTGTTAGTAGCAAGGACCATAGATTATCTAGGATTGTTTAAGATGAAAAGTATGCAAGATGCTAATGCATGGCTTTATGTGGTATACCCCTAGCTAGTAAAGAAGAAGCTCTCAGATCACAACAAAGAATATAGAATAGTGAATGATGCAGATTATGCAAAAAGGATGTCAGTAGAAGCATCATCAAGAATTGCAGAAATAGGTGCCTAGTACATCTAGGTTAGTACTTTCACCTACTTAGGGGTAGAAGGAACAACTGTGAATCCAAAGAAACTCTCAAGATATCTGTCAGATAGGCTCATTCTATTGGAGATTGCAAGACAACTCTCATGTGCATATGATAGAGTGAGGAAACAACATAAGAAGACCTAGGTATGGCCCATCACCATAGGTCCATTTGGAGTCAAGAAGAAGTAGGATATCATGACTTTTGATTTAGAATAGGATCAATATCCCTTGCAGGACTATATCCCCCATCATCCATGTTTTGACAATATTGGCAGAGTTCAATATTTGGTAGGAAAATAATTTAAACACGAAGGTGCCATAGATGATCATTGGACAAATGTAGTCGATGACTACGATATTTGAATAAAGGATTATTATAGGATGACTCTTTATTTGGCAGGTAGTGCCTTGAAAATAGAGGTCCCATTAAAGGTTTTTCAACAAGACACTTTAGACGTCTTGGATCCCCTATATAATTGGGATAAGATATGCAATCAACTGATCATGAACACAAAAATCAATAGAGAAGAAAATGCATATATCAATTATAAGGTAAGGCATATCATCCAGTTGACCAAGGAATGGATTAAGAGGCCATTTAAGTTTGACCTAGTTCCTCAAATAGTAGTCTTCTAGGCCACAATTCACCTAGTAAAATGAAGAGGGGTGAAAGTTACAGCACTAATAATCACAATCCAATCTCTAATTAGGCTAGAAATGGTGTATTAACATGATAGGGATGTTGGATAATTTAAAGAAGAAAAGGGTAAGAATAAAAGAAAAAGAGATTCTTCTCAGCAAGATGAGCCCAAAGTTGAAGGGACTCAAGCCTAGGAGGCAACTACACTTGAGAACCAAGAGCCCGAAAATGTAGAAGCTACTCAAACTCAGGATAATCCACAAGTGCCACCATTGCAATAGGGACAAGGACCTAAAGAAGAAGCAAAAGAGGTTTCCCCATATGTTTAAGAGGAAGAAGCCTCTTCATCAGCTCCTAAGAGAGTTAATATTAAAACTCTAATCAAAAGGAATAGAAGATAGAAAGTAAAAAGAAAGGTTATTCCTATTACTTTAGTCCCATAAGCCATTCTTAAAGAGGATGAAGAAGATGAAGAGGATAACCTTACCTTGAGTCAGAGGACTCATCTGGCTAGGGCTACTGAGGGAGAATGGAAAATGATTTCCACTATAACTCTGCCATCTATTTCCACACAACCTATTCAGGTTACAACTTCAGAGGTTGAGCAACAATACTGGATTGATGAACAAGGGGGTGAAGACACCAATGTCTTTAAAATGTCAAATTCTGATTTCATGCATGTGGGTACTAAATGTGTAGGCAATAAGATAAGGGTTACAACAAAAAATAAACCTTTTCAAGAAGATTGAATTCAATTTCCACCTTTTCCACAAGGACCTCTAGGTTCCCCACCATCACTAAGTCAATATTTATCTTTCTTGGATAAAGGTTTGGCCACTCCTCTCCCTCTTGTTAATGAAGAGCAAGTACAAGCTAGGTAGGAAGAAGAGCCACAAAAAAGACCCACTAATGAAGTATTAGAAGACGGGGAAATATATGAAGAACCTCAAGAAACTTCTCAAGATACATAGGTGAGGAGTTTGGATTCAACAGACACAAGGATGCCTAATGTAGATCTTTTACAGAACAAGAAGACTCTGGTGAGGAGCGATAAGGGAAAGGGTCTAGTAGTACAAACTCCCTCTTCAACTAAGTATATATCTTTGATGGGAATTTCTCCAAGCTAGTTGAAGAGGGAGGGGATGGTTAGGAAGAAAAGGTAACTGCATTGTAGTATGGATGAGGGAACAAAAAAATTGGTTGAAGCCCTCAAGAAACCTGAGACAACTACAAGTGATACATGAACATTGGACTTCATTATGAAGAACCAAAATGAAGACTTTTTTCCTCATATTGCCATCCCTCCTCTACATGAAAATATTGAAGATCTGACCTTGAAATATTATTAGATTAAAGTGGTCTTGCTAGGAAAGCCCATTGTGGACACTACTAAATTGTTGGTTACTACAGGAATTATAGAAGTGTCTAACCACAGGGAACAAGATGACTCTAGAATATCAAGGTTCTAAAAAAATAATGAGCTTATAAGAGGCTATTTGCATGAAGTGGTTGGTCCTTTGGACCCTGAGAATTCTAAGGTGACTCTAGGTGAAAATCTTGATAGGAAGGAGAAGGTAGGTATATTATTGGATCTATTTTTGAATGCATGTTAGCAATGGTAAGAAAGTTTTGAGGAAAAAGGTTGCAGATAATATAAGGAAACCTTAAACTATTGCACCATATAAAAAATTAATGCAAAAAAATTGGTTGCTATACTAAACTTGGATTTTGGATTGATGGATGAGGTACATACTTGGGGTAAAGACCTTCAAGAATTATAGTCAATAAAGGGTCAGAGGTATCATATACTTATGGATGTATACATGGGGGAAGAATTGCATAAGACAGATGATTGGATTGAGAAGATTATTTCTTGTAATAAAGTAATGGAGATATTACATGTGGATATTCATAAGCTCAAGGATCAAACTCAAGAGTAGATTTTGGAAGTTGAGAAGTATTACTATGATGCATGCCTTGACATTTTTGAATATGAGTAAGGGATAAACTCATGTTAGTGCAAGCAGTTGTCGAATATTTTTAGAAGAAATTTGGATAAGCTTCAAATGATGATGACATTAGACAAGCATTTAAGATAGAGGAGGCATTGCTAGAATTGGATGTAAAATTGGAAGACTTTTTGGAGACTCACATAGAAGTTAGCAAATACTAACAAATGGTAAAGAATAAGTATGATGCTTTATATTTTCAAGATGTGGCCCAAGTGAAAAATATTTTAGAGAAATAAAAGAGAAAACATCCAAACATACCTCTAGTATAAAGGGGAAAAAATCCCAGAAGCTAGAATTTCAATTTTTGACACTTGGATCTATATTGGTATGTATTTTCTTCTATGTGCATAATACATTTCCTACATTTGGCAAAGTTGCATGGAAGACAAATAGATCAATTGCAGCACATATAGGAGAGTTAATTGAACAATTAAGTAGTAACTTTGAATCAATAATGACTAGTTATTTTTTAAGATTTCAAACAATCTATGAAGAAAAGATTAAGGATACTAGTATCACTAGTAGAGAAATAATATGATGATGTTTTCTTCCTAGTTAACACCGATCACACATATGTACAAGCAAAAATTCCTAGAGTGAGATGGCTAAAACCATTAGGATATGAGATAAATTTTGATGAGGCCTCTACAAAAATCACAACATTACTTGTAGAAGAAGTGGACAAAGAAGCGAAAGCATTTGGTAACTATGAATTGGCCAAATCAACAATTACTATGGAGTTGAAGATTGCTTCTATGATCAAGAAGAAGAATAAATTGGTAAAGAAACTGAAAGAAACATTTGGTGAAGGAGCTAATTAAGGGGACAAAGAAGAAGATGATGAAGAAGAAGAGGATACATAGGTTCAAGCACCATTGGCACTGACACAAGGTTAGGGAGAGAATCAACAAGAAGAGGAGAAAGAAATTGCAAAAGGTGTCAAGGAAGAAGAAGCTGAGGAAGCACCTACTCCTATTGACAAGAAGAAAAGAAAATCCAAAACAAAAGTAGTGACAAAACCAATGAAGGTTGCAAAACCTAGTTAGCCCAAATCAACAACACGTACCACAAGGGCTTGTACAAGAATAATGCACAAAAGGATAAAGAGGTAGCCAAGACTAAAGAGTAGGAAGGTGGAGCACATAAAAGACCAAGAAGAAAATATGTTGGTCAAGCTAAATTTGATGAGGAGAAGACTGAATTTGATGAAAATAGTCAATTCTAAGTGGCGAGTCACAGTCTCTCTTTCTACCTAGATAATTTATGTAAGAACATTAGAAACAATGTTGATTTGTCAAGTTTCTCTCACATTAAACTTAATAATCTTGGAAAATTTCAGAAGAATCAAGTAGAGGAGGCAATATATGCCATGGTGACTACTTTTAAGAAATCTCCTCTAGAAATTTCCAACTCCATACCTAAGAGCTTATACGATAGAGTTGAGTAGAAACGATATTATTGTTTAGACATAGAGAAGTAAATTAGGGAGACAACCCTCGCTCAAGTTATGCTAGAACTTAGCAAGGCACAAATGTCTAAAGCCATAAAGAAATATATTGTTAGATTTGTACCTAAATATAGGCCATTTAGCATATTGTAGAACAACATAGAGGATGTTGTCTATAAGTCTAAAAAAATGTTGAAGATTACATATGGACTATCCATAACCAAAGATGATGAGAAAGAACCTATTGAGGTAGAAGATGATGAAGAGGATAACAATGAAGAAGGCACAACTAAGAGAGAAACTAATATGGATGTTGATAATTAGGTAACAATTGAGGAAGAGCACTAACAAGACCAGACTGTACAAGATACACAAATGCCTAGTGCCAACCCTCCATAGGTGAGTAGTGCAATCACTAAAACTATCAGAGTAAAGGATGTTTCTGATCCTATTGATCATAACATCAATCCCCTAATAGAGGAATATTTGAAAAGGATACTTTTCTAATCCACACTATAGGCCAAATTATGTGACAAACCTATATTGGTAAGTATTGATGAAATTCAGAAGTCGAAGTCTATGACTATAGGAGAGGAAGTGAAAACACAAGAAACAACTATAATCACTCCTCAAGTCACAAGTGTACAACCTTCAAAACCCTTAGTTGTATATCAAAGAAAGGAAATAGTAGGTGGAACTATTGATACACCCATGGAAAGCACTCCAATCTCATAAAATATTTAAGAACTTGAAAAAGACAAGGTTGACATAGTTGGAGAAGATAAAGTGGAAACACTAGTCAATGATAGGACACTAAGTCAAAAAGGTTAGGTAGATGTTCTTGAACCTCTATCACAAGTTCAAGGTGAAACTAAAGTAAAAAAGGTAGAATAGGACAAGCCTAAAGAGATAGATTTGACACCCAAGCTGAAGGAGATAGAAGAAATTCAAGCACAAATGACATTACTAGAATTTGGAACTCCTTCCAGTCAAACTATTCAGAGGCTGAGCACAAATGCAACACCCTTACAATTCTTAGTGCCAAGTCCTAGCTCATCTAAGGTAGAAGAGGTAATAACTTATGGATATGTTATCCTAGATGAAGAAATTATATTTCCTAAGTTTGATCTTGCAGCAATAACAATTGAGTAGATGGGTATACTTCAAGAGGCCCTAGCAAGAAAGAAACATCAAGGACTGCTTAGAAGGGAGCATAGGTAGAAGCAAGCTTTGATTGAGATCAAATAAATTTTCTTAGATGTATTCAGTGTACCTACTCTAGATGAAACTAAGCCAATTATTGAACAAGTAAGTGACACAAACCTAGATACCAATGTTAAACTATTGGAATGGTCTAAGAAGAAGTTTCAATGCAAAGCGAATGAGAAAATATCTAGTGATATAGCACTAACATAGGTTGCATTGGAAACTAAGATAGATAGTATGAAGAAGGTACTAGAGAAAATTTTCTCTTTGTACACCAAATTGTGTAACCCTACACTCTCACACAAGAGATAATGAATCACATCCTAAGCTTGGAAAGTCAAATATAGTCATCTAGAGAAAAATTTCTCATTACTCTAGCTCAAAGTGAGAAACACCTTAGGACCCTTTTGCAATCCCAAATTTAGTTAGCAACACTATAAGAAAATTAAGCCAATATTAGGGCCAAATATTAGGGCCAAACTGATCAACATCTAGATTACATTAACTCTTCACATGGAGATCTTACACAAGGAGCTGGGCTATGCAGAAACACTTATGAAGAAAGACCTAAATCTTTCTACATTAGATGGTCTAGTACACATTACTACCTAGTTAGCCATCCAAATTAAATATTTGGAGGTAGCTTGTGATAATTGGGATACAACTCTTAAGATTATTCTTGAGGTCCATAAATCCTTTTTAGACAAATACACTATTAGTGTATAATCCATTGACATTAATGTCAAAAGGGGGGAGTAAGAGAAAAGGGCGAGTAAGATTAGAACAAAGCATGACTGGGGGAGTAAGAGCAAGTGGGAGAGCCAAAAGTAGAGAAATAGTATTATTTGATGCAATCTACTCAACAGTGTTGTGGTTTCACAATGCACACCCCATTTTACATAGAAATAGGGACCCCCTACTTTATTTTTTGGCTTTTTGAATCCCTAGTTTGGGGTCTAAGTCTTTTTAAGGGTTTTATCTAGTGTTTTTGGTCAAATTTGGGTCCCAGTTTGAAAACCAAGATCTCAAAAAATAAATTTTGGAAGTGAGGAATTCATTTTTGCAAAACAAAGGTGCACTAGTACACCTCACCAGGTGCGCTAGTGTGCCAAATTTCAAGGGAAAACATATAGAAAAGGAATCAACCTTTGGTGATGTGTAGTAGTGTAGTTGCACAACATCAAGGGGTGATCTAGGTCCTAGGACTATAAAACTTGGGGACCCCCCCACTTACTCACTTGTCTTCATTTCTTCTTCTCCAACATGATCGACTGCAACATTGCACCTCTTAAGGTTGCCTCCCTGCCTCACTTCCCATCTGCACTCATAAACAAGCAACTTTAAAAACATCTAAAAGGTGCATAGTTGTGTACCTTTTGATTTTCAAAATTTAACTAAAAAATAGAAAACTTTAGACACAAACAAAAACATCAAATTTAAAAGGTGTGTAGTAGCACACCTAATTAGGTGTGCTGTTGCGCACCTTTTGTAACCCTTTTTTGAGCTAAGTCTATATAGGGTGCACATAAGTGCACCCCATGAGGTGTGCTACTACAAACCCCATGTATTAAGGCTTAACAAAGGATAATTTACACCAAGCACACCTTAGAGGTGCACCAGGTGTGCATTTTTTTGCATTCTAGGGTTACAAATTAGATTTTTTTAGGTGTTTTCATTAATCTAGGTTTTCTAGGTTTTGTTCATGTCTGTATTAGGGCTTAAATTAATCAATTTTTATTTGACCTTAGATAATACACATTCTTTTTATGTAGATTCAATGGCCTCTTCATCATCTTCCCTTGCTGCAAAGATGGTTCCAAAACCTATGGTATTCAAGTTTCAGGGTGTTTTGACAAAGTCAAGTTTCCAGATGATTATTCAAAGATCTAAGACACCAAATTGGGTCATACATATTTGAGTGCATTCTTGGCATTGTGCAACAAGCTCATTGAAAGATCCCCAATGATATCAGCTTTGATTTGATGGGGACTTGTTAACATAGCATCACATCTACTATCAGTGCAATCTTTAGAGCTGATCATGAAACTAGCAAAAAACTATGTTCTTGAAGAAAGGCTCATAAAGAGCATAACTAGAGAGATCATCCTAGATCTCCAACCCAATAACATAGAAAAGGTGTTCCATCTTCCAAGGCCATATCAATTCATTAGGTTAACCTATCATTAGGAAAAAATATGGTATAGGGAACATGTTGATGAAGCTTTCAAAATCATTCAGTCCTCATACCTCATTGAGAAGTATCCTCTGGGCTGTAAAGTAGCCAAAGTCGACATGAAAAGAGGATATATGAAGGAAGATATTGGGTATTTGATCATACTCTTGAGTAGAGTCATGGGGTTTCCAGCGTTGGGGCATATGAACATTTGGATGGTGCATTTCATTAAGACTATCAAGATGTCAAAGATGTTGATTGATTGGGCTTTGATTCTTAGTGAGAACTTGGGTGAGTAGCTAGTGGTAGTTAAGAATAACTAAAAGTTTTACATCACATCATACTTGGTGTACTTATTAGCTACAACGATGATAGATTACCTTGGGCTCTACAAAAAGGGTAGCATGCAAGATGCAAATGCATGGCCCTATATAGTATATCCTTAGCTGGTGAAGAAGAAGCTTCTAGAGCATAGAAAGGAATATAGGATTGTGAATAATGCATTTATATTTTCAATAATCTGGTTCATTGAAGGGGATTATGCAAAGAGGATGTCAGATGAGGTAGTAGCTAAGATATTAGAGGTTGGAGCCTACTACATCTAGTTTTAAACATTCACATATTTGAGGGTAGCAGGTGCAAGTATCAACCCCAAGAAGCTCCCTAGGTATTCCAGTGATAGGCTCATTCTACTAGAGATCGCTTGATGACTTTGTCTACATATGATAGAGTCAGGAAATAGTACAAAATATGTTGGGTATGGCCTATTACTATAGGACCTTTCAGTGTGGTTCAAAGACAAGACATTCCATATTTTAAGCCTGAATGGGATCAATATCCCTTGGAGGAATATAATTCTCCTCATCCCTATTTTGATAAAATTAAAAGAGTACAATAATTGGCTGGCAAGACATTTCAGCATGAGGATGTAATCGAGGATCACTAGATGAATGCAATAGATGACTTTGATGTTCATATAAGGGATTATTTTAGGATGATTCTCTATGTGGTAGGTAGTGTTTTAAAGATAAAGATTCCTTTGAAGGCAATGCAATAGGATACAAAGGATCTTCTTGATCCATTATTCAATAGGGCCAAGATTGGTGATAGACCTATCATGAATGCTGAGATAGACAAAGAAGAAAACTTAGACATCAATCGTAGGGCAAGGCATGTCATCAAATTGATAAAGGATTGGATCAAGAGACCTTTCAAACTTGATCCAATTCCTTAAGCAGTGATCTTTCACATTCAATCCTACCCAGTTAAAGGTTGAGGAGCTAAAGTCACAGTACCTACATTCATAGCTTAGTCACCAGTGAGAATAGAAATGATGCACCAACTTGATAGACCAGTTGGATATTATTGAGCTCAGAAGGGTAAAGGTAAGAGGAAGAGAACTTCCCCTCAACAAGCTGAGCTAGAAGAGAAAGCAACTAAAGCACCTCCATTGCCAATAGAAGAAAATGTACGAGGCCTAGAAGATGTAGAAGACACACAAGCCCAAGACAATCCTCAAGTGCTACCAGCTGAACAAGGCCAAGGAGAAGCTGAAATAGAAGTATAAGAGGTATTCCCACCTCAACAAGAGGTACAAGCACCCCCCCCCCCCCCCCCACCCCCCCTTTTCTCCTCAGAGAAGAAAGACTAAGAGTTCGGTCAACAGGAGGCAAAAGATCATTAGGAGAGTGATTTCCTTCCCATCAGTTCTAGAAGCTATCCCAGAAGAAGAAAAAGAAGAGGATGATGAGGATGAAGAGGATAAATTGCCTTTAAACTTGAGGACTTATCTTGCAAGAGCTATAGAATTGGAATGGAGAAGAAACTCCATAATCACACTGCCATCCATTCTTGAGAAACCCATTTAGTCTACAACCTTTTAGGATGAAATGCAACAATGGATAGATAAGCATGATGTTGAGGGAACTAATGTATTTCAAATGTTAGATTTTGATTTTATGCCAATGGGCATTGAATTGGTTGAGGATACTCCAACTAATCAACCTCAACAAGAGGATTGGAGTTAGTTGCCACTCAAGCGACACGAACTCAAAGTAGCTCTACCATCACCTATTCATGTTACATTTTCTGTAGATAAGGAATTGGCTACCACTCTTCCTCCAAGCACCAAAGGAGAATAGGTCTAGGTAGAAAAAGATGAAGAGTCAAAATAAGTATCCATAGAGGAAGTGTCAGAGGAAGGGTAGATAAGTGAGCAACATTAGCAAACCTCCCAAGACACAAAGGTGAGAACTATGGATTCTACAGATACAGAGGCTCCCAGTGTGGGTCCATCATAGAAGGAGAGGACTCCAAAAAGGAGGGATAAGGGAAAGAGCATAGCAAAGAAAACTCCTTCATCCTCAAAAGGTAAATTCCTGATAGAGCATGTACTAAGATGGCTAGGAAAAGAGGTCATTAGAAATAAAAAGTGGCAATTCAACACTAAGGAAGAGGATAGGATGGAATTAATTAAAGTTCTAAGAAAACTTGAGACACCACCAAAGGATGCACAGGCATTAGCCTTCATCATGAGTGATCAAAACCAAGACTTATTGGCTCATGTAGCTATCCCTCCTTTGAATTCAAATGTTGAAGAATTGACTCTAAGAGATTATCAGATCAAGGAGGTCATGTTGGGAAAGCCTACATTGAATATTGCTAAATTGATGGTAACAACAAGGATCAAAGAAGTGTTTAGACACTTAGAATAGGATGGAGTAGAATTGATAACACTTTGGAGGAAAAATGAGATCCTAAAAGGATATCTAAGATAAATTGTTGGTCCCATAGATCCTACAAATCTCAAAGAGACTTTGAATGTAGCACTAGAAAGAAGAGATAAGGGTACATGCCAATTGGATCCATTTTTGAAATCTTGTCAGCAATGGCGAGAAATTTTTGAGGAGAAATGTGTACAAATTATACAGGGAAATCTCAAGTTGTTGCACCATATGCAAGATAATGTGGATAGGCTAGTGGCCATTTTGAATCAAGATTTTGGTTTGATGGATGAAGTACATAACTACATCAAAGACTTGCGAGCACTATAGGCAATTAAAGGCCAAAGGTATCGAATGTTGATGGAAGTATATACAGTCGAGGAGTTAGACAAAATTGATGATTGGATAGAGAAAATTGTGGATGGTAATAAAGTAATGGAAACATTACACATGGAGATTCATAAGCTTAAGGATCAAACCCAAGAGAAAATTTTGGAGGCAGAGAGGCATTATAGTGATGTGTGTTTAGACATTTTTGAAGATTATTCTAGAGATAAGTTAATACTAGTAGAGGTAGTAATTGAGAAATTTTGGAAAGCTTTTGAGGAATCTACTAATGATGATGACATCAAGAAAGAATTCAGAATGGAAGCCTTATTAGAGTTAGATGTGAAACTTAAAGAATTTGCAGGGACTCGCATCGAGGTGGGCAACCACAGGAAGAAAGTCAAGGACAAGTCTGAGGCCTTAGATTTTCTAGATGTAGCTCAAGTCATGAGATCATTAAGAAATTCAATAGAAAATAGCTAGAAATAGCTCTGGTATAAAGGGGAACAAAACCCAGAAGTTGGAATTTTAATTTTGACACTAAATGAAATTTTGCATTTTTTGAACCTACTTTCGAGGTGCACTTGGTGCATAGGTGCGTCAAGTGTGCTAGTGTGTAGATGTGCAAGTGCACTTTTTCTGTGGTGTTTTAAAAGATTTTGAAGGATTCAGAAGTGCATCGACAGTTAACTGCTACTTCTAAATTTAGAGCTTTCCATGCATCAAAAATGCATTCTAATAGAAGTTTAACTCTTACAAATGCCTAGTGAAGATGGAGATTCTATTTTTGTCACTTCCAAATAGTCCTACATCATCTAATAGCTTTTTTATTCTTATTTTCTCATGCTTTTTTTTTTAAAGACATGTAAAGGCTCATGTATCCATTTAATGATATAAATATGGAAGGAGTCCTATTAAGCACCTGTTAGAGAGTCAATTTATACATAATTAGATTTGTTTTATTAGTTTAGAAGCATATGTTTTCATAAAGAGATCTGTCACTCTCAACACAAATTGAGGAATGTAATATGTATTCAAGGCCACCATTATTTTGATGCAATAATATATGCTATTGGTGCTCACACTTGAAGTGTAGTGATTCTTGCCTAAATGTGTTATATTTTGTGAATGTATGTTCATGAAGTGTAATTGAGCCAATAGTTTTATTGCATTGTTCTAGTTGTGCAATCTTTTAATTTTGGTGTTTTCTATGGGTCTAAAAATTCCACTAATGTACTTAGTTCGAGAAGAGATCACCATATTGTTCCTACATAGATTTTTGTCCCACATGAGGGCACTTTCCATAGCCTTGTGATTTGATGAAAAGTGAAACATCTTATGGTTACTGAATTCCCATCGATAATAAAATTAGTGGAATTAAGGAAGCACTACTCCTATTTTGATTGGTTACCCACCGATCTTTTCAGAGGCTTAACTTTCCAACATGTTGTTTTTGTGGCAAGGTGTTCATTAGGATTTTACTCTCATATTATTTTCTTAAACTTCTTGTTACCCTACCTTTGTTATTTGATTTTACAAACACTTGGTTAATTTAGGAATTCATATAGTTGCATTGTTAGATTGCATTGATCATAAAAATACAAAAATACAAAAATATATTTCTTTTTGTGTGTTTTATTCTTTTGAAATAACAAGTAGATTCTGCAACTTATCTAAATTGTTTCAAACTAGAAAAGGTCTCCTTGTGAACACTCACATTTATCTTCAACTAAGTAGATTCCAGTAGATTGCAACATCATTTGAAACCTTGGAGTTGATCCTAGCTTAGCTTTTCAAGTGAGGAGTTCGAAAGGATTCCTACTATTAAGCATTATACAAAATGATAGCTCAACAAGCAGGAGATATATTTTGATATAGAGTATAGTAGAGAACAAATCAAACAACTCAAGGGGACATATAATATTTTGAGGTATAAGTCATGTTAACATTTTTTGATATTTTGAAATTTTGTATAGAAGTCGAATGATCATTTGTGTTAGGCTCATAAAAATAAGAGTATTAATGTATGACTAGGCGTGTTTCACAAATGGGGAGATTATTAATCTTAGATTGGTTTTGAAAAGTGAGTTTCTATACACTTAAGTCATTTACTTAGTCCATGCCAAACAAGTAACATATACTAAGCACATCAGTAAAAAATGAGTGCCGAGTCACTCAAGTGCCAAGCAAATAGTATGTGTCAAGTGATTTAGGAGCTAAGTAAGCAGTGCATGCCGAGTCATTCAGATGTTGAGTGATAGTATTTAAGTTAGTTAATGCCAAGCATTAGGGGCTTCAGATGTCGAGTAACACAATTTTTTCATAGTTGTTTGTATAAAAGCACAGATCTGTGTAACCGTTTGTGATACAAAAACCTGTTTTGGTCAAATCTCATTTCTCTATCAAAACTCAAATTTTTTCAAAAACTAAAAATACCCTTTTATAGATCTTAGATTCAATATCATCATTATATAAATTTTTGAGTGTTTTGATTAGTTATAATATGTTATAATCTAAAAATATTATAAGTCGATATTTCAACATTTCAGAAGATACTCCCTCAAAAAATGAAAAAAAATAGTAAATCATATCAAAAAAAAAAAAAAAATTATATTTATCACTAGAGGAGAGAATCCTCTTCACGAATATGTAATTTTTTTTCAAGAAGGTATAGATTTGATAGAGAAGTTTTGATGGGAGGAAAAAACTGTTGGATCTTGATAAGGTCGAACTTGAGTACTTATAACAAAGAAAATATACATCAAAAATAATTATTTCTTTTTTTGTTCACTAGCTATACATGTTATCTATAAAATATTTTCAAATTAGAACAAAAAAAGATGATTTGCACATACTTGTTTGATGGGAACTACATTCTATATTTTTTATAGTTAAAAAAGGGACTTCAAAATAAAATAAAATGAATAAATTCTTAGTCAAAAAAATTATAAAAATTATAGGCATAAAATTCATACAATTCTACACATTTCATCACTTTACATCATCTTCATATTTTAAACACAAATACCATTTTTTTTGTTATTAATGATGAACTGTCACATTTTGATATCATGTTTCTTTATAAAAGATGACACAGGTTTGTACTTTTACCCGTAACTTCTATTGACACAAAATACTATGTGAACCATTTTTGGGCCAACTTAAGGATTCTATTACGATATTTTATTGATAAGGATGAATCTTAATTGGGAATCCCTATGTATTACATGCATCCAATCAGGTAATTGAAAGGTTTAAGTGGTAATATGGATGAATCACAACCATTGATTCATACCTAACACTAAGTCACCTAGGTCTTCTTAAGGAGGAAAAACCCTAAATTTCATATGAGTGGAATGGGAATGAATGAATGATCAAGGAGAGTCTTTTCATGTGCAAACCAAGACATTCATGGTTACCAAGGTATTATGATCTAAATTGTATTGTAGAATTAGCTTAAAGGAGAAAAAAGGAAGGAAATAGTGAACAACAAAGAGACATCTAATCAAGAAAGATCAAGTATACATTAGTATAGAGGTGATCTATCATCAAGCAATAGAGTGCTAATCATAGGATCATTGCTGAGACATTCTAATAGGTGAATTATTTAAATCTCTTAACAAAGTAGTCCTAATAGGCTATATTGAAATCCTCTAACAAGGTGCTTACTTAATTGTGAGTTGAAGTCCTTTAATTAAAAATAATTCTAATAGGGTGTTGAAATCCTTTAACAGGGTGAGACTTAACAATCTTTGTAAGCCTTTAACAGGGTAGACCTTTCATAGGGTAGAACATGTTTCATGATCAAACATTGTAACCTTCATTGGATACACTTGAAGATTTGTGGGTGTCATCCCCAACCCACTTTTACCTTCTCATTGGAGGGTTTTTGGGTAATCATATCTTGTGTCATATTTGTGTGAATGATTACTTGTTTACATATTTTAGACATATATGCTTTACATGGTATTTTGGTTTACCCCCCCCCCCGAGTTTACCTTTCCTATTGTAATTCCAACACACTTAGAAGAAACCTAGATTTTCTCTTTCACTTTCTTCATGCCCGCCCTCCTCCCCAACTAAATTGGATTGATGCTTTCATTATGGAAGATCGTATAGAATCTTGGTAATGGGAATTGGATACAGCTCAAGAGGAATGAGTTGAAAAAATAAAGGATGATAATATCTTGATAGAAATGAACTCTTTATGAATTATTATCAATTATATTTAAGCTTTTATAATTAGAATTAAACAAATTATGGATTCCCCCCTTTTATAACAAGTATCCATAGCTTAACTATGTTATATTCATTTAGAATTTCTCACTTTAATAACATGATGTCCAATAATCACAGGCTTAATGCAAGGTTAACACTAGATCTAGGAAGGAGTTAATATTCTATAATTATTTCACATTAAGTACCATATATAAGGAAAATCAAATTGCATAAGAGTAAACTCTAAAAATATGACAAATCTTAAATCTAGAAGATATGAAATAAGAAAAAAACATGGTTTTTCATACTTACTATATGAACTAGTGGATGGATATCAGACCACATTTATTAGGAATGCACCAAAGAAGGAGATAAAATTGTTAAAAGTATTGGGAACTAAAATGAGTCCTTTTGATAATTTCATTGAGTGACCACATTTATTAGGAATGCGCCAAGGACAGAGATAAAATTATTAAAACTAAGGAGAATTGAAATGAGTCCTTTTTATAATTTCATAGAGCTCTTTTCCACCATTTCAATTGTGTCTATTTAAATTAGGCCTAACTGAAGAATTTTTCTTTATCCGTTTAGTGTTCCCATTAGGAAAATTTAGGTTAGTAGCAGTTATGGATACTCCAATATAAATTAAATCAAGCAAGAGAGAAATCTTATTTTGGGGTGTTTTTACTAAGTTAAGAATCATGAAGATGGTAAAAATTAAGAATGACTTGGTCTATAGAGCGATTAATCATGTTGAAGGAGCTATTTTTAAAGCTCATGGATAGGATTTAGCATAATATGGACATAGTTTCAATGTTTGTTGCTACCATAATACATATAGATGAGCACAAGTCCATCATTAGGGATTTTTGTAGAACAACGTTAAAAAATGAACTAGATTTGGTTTTAGAAAATATAGATGAGAATATCTCTATTTCCAAGAGGAGCAAGTATGGAGTCCATAATTTTCATGTCCAAGCTTATCCAATTCTACAAATTAAGAATCTTCAAAATTTCATTGCTAGAAGGGATGAGACTATTACGAACTAGATATTTATGCTAGTTGTTACTCATACCCACATTTGTGAAGACACACAAGGTTTTGATTGGTATATCAAGGAAGAAAGTATAATGGTTTGAATGAAGCTTGTCTTATCCTTTTTTAGGGGTTTCCTTATTTTGGCCTTATCTTTAGTCTTATAGCTCTTGTGTTCCCTTTCTATATGACTCTCTGTTAGTGTCCATTAGTCCTCTAGCTCATAGAGTTCCTTCATTTCTATAAGGGTTCAACAAGTTTTTAGGCTTTCCTTATGGTGATCGAGGGCTTCCCTATTTTTTTTCTTAGCCTATTCCTTTTCTTGGCATCTCTCCACTCAGCCCTAATTAGGTTTAAGCTAGTCTATTAGTAGATTCAATTCTTTTTGTTCCTTAAATTGGACGTAGTATGTAAATATATAAATATAAATGAAAGAATAGTTTATGACACATTTCATGGCATTTTGAATATATTTATTTTAGATAATGTGGGTTTTAATTTAGCATTATTTGGTTTGGAATTTGTACATATTGTAAAATTAGTGAGACTCACCATATTCTTTGTTAATCAATTAGATTTTAGATTTTATTAGGATCATTTGAAGAATAGACTTTGGTTTAATCAAAATTATCAAAGTGGAATTAGAAAAGTTCTTTTCAATAATATTCCCAAATTACTAAATGGTTTTGAATAAGGGGTAGTGGATTAATGGAAACTTTGGATTTGGACTTTAAAAAATGTCTTTTTATTTAGTGATTTTCAGTCCTATGTGCCCTCCCTTTCCCCCCTCCCCCCCTCCCCCCCCCCTCCCCCCCTCCCCCACCCTCTCTCCATCCTTTAAGACTTTTGGTTTTTCCCTTACTTTTTCCCTTTTTTATGGTTTTTTTAGTTTTTTTTCTAAAATTTTGTTTCATTCCTTGTCTCCTTTTCCTTTGGCCTTTTGGGTTCTCTCTCCTTTGGTTTCTGGTTCTTATTTTTCTCTCCAGTTTCTTTGTTTCCTTTTTTTTTTTTGGTTGGTTGTCTTGTCTTGGGCTCTTATTTTCAATCTACTTTGATTCTCTATTTTTTCCTTTAGAGTAATTAGACTATGAAAAATCTTCACACTATTAATTTATCAATTTATCAATTTATCTATATTTGGGGGGCATACAATTTTAGGCTAGGGGGCTAGGGCTTATAAAATTCTAGGGGGGTAGGGGTGGGAATATAATAGTAGGGTATAATTTTATGGGCTATAATTTTAGGAATATTTATAAGTATTTAGCTCTACAATTGATATATTTCAATTTCTGGATATAGTTCTCTCAAAATAAAAAATTAAGCATTGACAAATATTCTAAATCGTCCAATAAATTAGTTTTGATAATCATTGTTTCTTTTGTTAAACTTCTAAGTAAGGTAGACAATAAAATGATAATTTTTAATCTTGGATATATGTCAAATAGTTCTATAATATCATGAATAATTGATACCTAGGATTGAAGAGCTCATAGTAGACAATCTCAATTATGTTATTCAATTAAGAATGGGATAGTTGGAAAAATCATGCTTGATGATAAACATCTTATTAAATTTGAATAAAATGGAGTATGTTATCACCTTCACTCTAATAGAATCTAATATGTATTAGGTTCAATATACTATCTTTATCCCATTACAAATAATTGTCTCTTCTAATCCATAATAGGATTAACATCATAATACTTTGGCCTTTTCCTTTCATCCTTCCTTTGTGAACAAATTAAGTCTTATATTTTAGCTCACTTCATATTTTTTTTTATTAGCCTCTAATAGTATACCTCAAGAATAAAGTAATTAAATGAAACTTAACCAATTAAAATTCAGATCAAAATTTTATGCAAAAACCATACTTTGATATCCCTAATAGAAAGATAGAATAAAGATGAAAATTATCAATATAAAATGCTAATCTGATTTAATACATTAGATGTGCAGCACTCATAATGAATTAAATGAAAAATCTCAAGAGGTATTGCAGCATTCATATTGCATAACCGTTAGAAAAAATTGAAACAATTCTAAGTAATAAATTTATAGTAAGAATGAAAGTAAAATAATTACTCTAATTAATTTATAATGTAGTAACTTTAAAATATTATAATCTTTCATCATGATGAACACATTAGATATCAACACATTTTTAGAAATTTCCAAATCTAACCAAGACTAATATTAAAGTTAAATACTAATTATTCACTATAGCAAAGTTTTAAAAAAATGGGTTATCTAACATACAACAAGTGATTTTTGATGTTTGATTGGTTTTGGGCTAACATTACTTGTGAGTTGGAAGATTTCATTGTAATTGCAAAGCTTCACAAAAGAGTTCATGAATAATTATTAGAATAAGAAAATGTTTGCTAATCGATATTGATAGATGTTCTAAAAATTAGAATCATAATGATAAAGGGATCATAAATCATTCATACAAAATTTAAAAGAAGGAACGCCTTCCTAAGACCCAATAATGACATGGGAACATGTATCAAAACTAAAAACTTTTAAGAAGTCTAGATAATCATCTATCAAGAATTAAGAACTGGGGTACATGCCTCTTTGAATTTTGTATTCAAGTATAGGACTTTGTCCTGGGAAAGACTAGATATTTTATTCTCTGTTCTTTCCTACCAATCCTCATTTGAATGAAGATTTTATAATTATTTTATTTAATATAATTTATAGGACTTCATCCTTTTACCAATGTGTGTGTGTGTGTGTGTGTGTGTGTGTGTGTGTGTGTGTGTGAGAGAGAGAGAGAGAGAGAGAGAGAGAGAGAGAGAGAGAGAGAGAGAGAGAGAGATCTTAAACAATAAATATATGCTAATATAAAATATTTATTATTAGACTCTACCTATTATAACACTATGTAAATATTTTTAATAATTATTAAATTTCTAAATATGCCATATTTAATAAATATGTGAATTATTTATTTAATAATGTTTGGCTATTGTTTTAATAAATAAAGTAATTTAAAAAATAATTACATGAATTATAAAATAAAAGCATCTTTAAAAAAATACATTTTTACAAAGAGAGAATTTATATCTAAATTCTTTTAAAGTAATATGCCTTAATTCAAAGTATGGAAAAAAGGGGGAAAAAGTCCAAAATTATTCTTTTGTTTAAGATAATTTAAGCTTATTAAAAGTAAATGCATGTATTAGGCTTAGAATTTTCTAAGCTAGAAAAGAAAAAATTTCTCCTCCTCTTTATAAGACACACTTCAAGGATTAAAATAAGAGAGAATTTTGCATATATAAAGGATAAGGAGGAATAATATAAATAATGCCTATGGGAAAAGGCTTAGTTAATTATAAGGAAGATGAGTCAATAAGTGTGTGGGGTTCTAAACATGCAATGTTAGTGGACCTAATAGAGGCCCACACGTAATCATTGGTGTGGGTGGGGGGGGGGGGGGGGGGGGGTGCAATTACATGTCTATGTACATTTGAAAAGTCAAGCAAAAAAAAAAAAATTTAATACAATTTTACAAGCATCATCTAAGGACAAAATGTATTTTTAATATAAGTAACAAGAAAAAAAAGGTCTTTTTCCTATTCAAAAAGTAACCTTCCATTCACACTAGCAGTTTCTGACATAGGTTAAAATAGAAAGCTCATTAGAAAAAAGTCTATTTTCTATCTCAAGCACATCATGTCTATTTTCACTGACACATCAACATTTAACCCTTTTATGAAGTTCACCACCTCAAGCATAGTGCACAATACAATCAAAATAGTGTATCATAGAAAAATATTGACCCAAGATAGGTTGACAGATGCCAACTCAATGCTACTGCTAAGGCATGTATCTCCTATGTATATTTACCACCCTTTAACACTTGGACAAGACACTATCTCATCATTCCAACAAAAATGTATCACTATTCCTCCTTAAAAATACAAGATGTAGTTACCTCAACAATAAACCACCCACAATTTCAAAAATAAATTCTCTAAGGCCACCAATAACCATTAAGGACCAATCAAATCTTAAATGAAAGCAACCATCAAATGAATTCTTGAAAGTAACTATTGAAGTTTAAAATCAAAATTGAAAGAGTGCTCAAAGAAACGAAGAACACAAACAAAGAAAATCACTATGCAACAAGAATTGAATCTATTTAGCTAGGTATGTACGTGTTATGTAGTTTTTTTTATATTACCTTTGTTGAACTCATCTGAATGTATCTATCTATTCTACTATTTCCTTCATATTTTTTTGTATCCAATTTTCCATATCCTTACTAGTTTCATGCATCTTTATGTATTTCTAGTTGTTTCCATTGTTTCATTCATGCTCATTTTAATTGCAGTTTTTAAAGTATCTCTGGTTATATCCTTTCAACTATTTCTTTCATGTCTCATTCTTGTCCATTTCACTTACAATTTTTACACATCCATATTTCTATGCTTTTTATTGTTACGATATTATCCATTTTTCTTCAAAATTTGTATACCCTTAGTTATGGTATTTCCTTTGTTTCACTTTTTTTTTCTATACCCTTACTTTTATGTTTCATACATGTCCATTATCATTATCATTATCTAAAAGAGTTGAATTAAAGCATGTAACAAAGAGTTGAAGATAGTTTTCCAATGATTTATGTGTTCATTAGTGCTCTATTTTTTTTCTCACATTATCTATTGTGTTTGAAATTCCTATCTATTGTTTCCTTCATGTTCATTTAACTTACATTTTTATAAACACTTATTTCTAGTTTTCCCTTAATGTTCATTTCAATTATAGTTTTTATACCCTTATTTTATGGTCATTTCAATTTTAGTTTTCTATGCCCTTTCTGTTTAACATCCTATAGTTTTTTTTTTTGTATCCCTTCAACTCATTTCACTTTCAAGTTTCATTGTCATATCCTTTCCAAATTCTCCTTTGTTGTTTGAAAGTCAAAATCCTTTGTACTAAATTTTTAATGTATCTATCATCTTTTGTATTCAATTTGTATAGTACTTCTATATTTGTATTGATGTTCAATACATTCCAATTATCTATCTTCTCTATCCTTTGTATTATTTACGATTTCCTTCATGTTCACACACGCGTGCACACACACACACACACATCATATTATGTTTCTTATAATATTTCCCTCCTATTTATTAAGTTTCTACTTTATGTCTCATTAATTTTGTGCTTTTGAATGTCTAGAAATATCATGTTCTCCTCTCAAAAGAATTGAAATGTTATGCATTATATAGATGATACTAGACATTAGCATGATCCAATCTAAACAAAGTACTTGGACGCAACTAAGAGTTGATACTAGTAACATAGAGCACCACTATCATATTGTGAAGAATAATGAATATGACTTAGGAACTATTTCAAGGACCTTAAGGAACTAAGAACTCTACATCTTATAGCAACATATGCTCCAAATGATGTAGATGAAGATATCCTAACATATATCTATGAAATATCCTCCACCTTTCCTAGAGACCCATTATCCACATAGAATGCTTAGTAAAGATACAATTTTTTTATAATTTGAGCACAAAAAAAATTAATTATAAGCTAGTCTCATCTAATTGATTATTTGTCTTGTGCTTCACATACTTGTGATAATAAGTTTCTATTGACCACACTTTTTTTCTATTCTTACACATTTAAGGTAATTCTAGAGTCATGAAAAACCAAATATCTCAATAGATATATTCTAAAAAAGTATGGTCCAAAATTAAGAGAGTGCCTAGAAATTATTTCATACCAACAAATTATTAAAAGAGTAGTTATGGAGAAAATACCATTATGGGTTTTTTACCAAGGTATACATTAAAATTCATTCTAGTTTCTTTCTTGCACTTCGTTATTATGTGTACACTCCAAACATTATGTGGAAAGAGCTTAGATAGACTACTCCACCTCACTAGTTGACCTTGAAAGTTTCAATCATGACTCACAACCAATCTAATTGTTATGGTTTTTTTATGTCTTACTATTTCTCCCCCCTCCTATCATCATTAGAACATATCAATTCATAATTGTCCAAGAAAATAAACAAAGAACATGGCCATCCATCTCTTAGACAATAATACAACCAAACAAGGGTATTGTAACTTTTGTGTTCAAGAATCACAAACACATTCAACTAGAATATCAAGAAAATGGAAAATAAAAAACATTTTCTTATTCAAGATTTTTTGTTTAGTTTCTTTGACAATCTTCACGTCTTTTTTCTTATTGTACAAAATATGTGGAAGGAAATTCATTCCAAGGAGAACTAACATGTAGTGATAAGATCAATAATGATGATGTATGTCCATAAAATAAGTGTATGCTTTCATCTAGAGCTTGAAACCCCATCAATGTGAGAAATGCAATTTCTTTTAAAAGTAGGATACTGCAATAGTGAGAACACCTACAGTCAAGATGCAACCCAACAACACATTTGAAATTCATAATGGAAAGGATGTTTCATATTCAAATTTAGAAGTAGATTTTTATAACTAGTAGATAATAATTTAAATTCTCAAGTGGATTTGGGTTAGCCAACAAAGATTGATTTAGATTCTCAAGTGGATTTGATGTAGCCAAAAAAAATTATTTAAATTCTCAAGTGGACTTGGTTCATCCGTCACAAAATGAAAGTGAGAGACTTTTATTTCTATTATAGTGAATACCACCCACTTGGTTGGCATAACTGGTTAAGAATTTGGGTGTAAACTTCCTAGCCCCATATCAAGATTCCCCTTTTATTGTCCCTATATACTACACACTACTTTTTTGTCATGAATAGTACTTTACTATGCAAAATGAATGTAGTAGATAGTGATCATGTGGATGCAAATATGATAGAAGAAACATGTGATCATGGGAACAGGGAAGATGGAAACATAATATTACATGTATGCAAGATACCAATTTCAAATATTGTTGAGAAAGTTAACATGTGTTGATTACATGGAAGTATTGATGGAGGCAAGGTAAGGATGTAATAATTGGAGGAGATAAAAGAGAGGAAGATAGATAAGATCGTTAAAAACAAGGTTGAAAACAAATTGGAATAGGAAAAAATGATATAAGACAGAATAAAATTAGGAGATTGGGCATAAGGAAAAGAAAACAATGAAAGAAGTGAATAAAAAGGAGAAGGAGAAAACACAAAAGTGAGTAAAGGAAAAAAATGAATGCAAGGATAACAAAATAAGAGTTAAGGATAATTGTAGGGACTTGGAAATACATTTGATGTTATACAATCCAACCACTCCATCCATGTTTCTTCATGATGAATGTCTATAATATAGATTATGACCAATTCCTATGTTCCAAACCATTCATTATCTCATAAATATACACCAACTTCATCTATTATGTTTGATGTTGTACAAAATCACAATCAAGGGGTCCTAACACATACTAGGAGAGTCAGATATTGTAACAAGGGATGAGAACATATTTCCCATTGTATCATTAATCAAGTCCATCACCCACCTACTTTTTCCAATATATATACCTAGATTATGGATGGTTTTGGTTGTAGGTTTATAATAAATTTCTATGCTTTCTTTTTTATTAAGTTATTTTTTGATAAATAATTTGAAAGGTAAGGTTCAATTAGTTATAAAGTAATTTGGTTTCAACTTCTTAGTCTCTAAAAATCTAATATATAAATTAAATCTACATCATTCAATATGATGATTGAGCCAAGAAGTAAATAGTTTGGTGTTAGTACATACAATTTTAATTCCACTTTTTGTGATCAAGAATTTAATAAGTGCAATGTGATAAATGAGAGAACCCTCGCTATGGATATAGATGGAATTCCAAAATCCCTCTACAAAAAACTTGATAGGTACAAAAATTGAAGTAATGATGTGTGATCTCCCTAGATGAAAGGATACTTTGGGTTTCATTTCTCCTTTTCCTAAGAGAAGGAATTGTAATGTTATGACAAAAGTAAGTGCTATGAAACTAATTATAAAATATGATTTATGAAAAAAAGAGGCATGAAATGATAAGTAGTGAATGTGATCACCAAGATAAAAATATGTTAATAATCTATCAAATTGAAGTGAAAATTAAAACTAAATGAGAGTTGCAACCTATAGGCCAAAATTTGCACACCCAAAAAATCTAGATGTCTCAGGTAAGAGACAACTTTTGGTGTCAAGGTCAACTTGGTTTTAGGCCAAGGTCAATATCAACCTACTCTACGTAGAAATTTGACATCCAAAAGGTCCATTAAAAACTGAAACCCTAGATCTTCAAATTTAATCTATAAACCTATAAACTTACACCTCCACACAAGAGAGGGGGAAATTTTTCGATGGGGAGGGGCTTACCTTATTCAAGCATTGGTCGAGAAATCAACTTTGAATTGAAATAGACATAAATGAAGGAAGGATAACATGTAATGAGAGAAGATATAACAATGTGATGAAGAGTGTTTCCTTTAATACCACAACACACTGTAGAAATAGAGAAATAACAAAAAATGAGAGAACTAATTATGGGCTTCTCATTATCACTGCAAATGAAGAATTACAAAATTACAATATGAAAACCCACATGGGAACCTTCCTTACAAAAATTTGCAAGATAGATCTATGACTATCACCCATAACTACTCTAGACAACTTACAAACCTTACTTGTATGGGCATTTTCACCACTTGGGAAGGTTCTAGATACTAATCCTAACCCTTGAGGCCAACCAACCTCATATTATATTATTTTATTGCATAGGATTACTCAAGACAAATTACAAACTACATTTTTGGAGGGGTCCACTTTTGGAGACCATTACTAGAAAATTGTTGACCCCATGGGCTCTTATAACCCCATTTCATAATCCTTGGCTAAATATCTACAATGAATGGTAGTGTAAGCATCCATTAGTTAAAGTTTCACCCCATTTCAGAGTCATTCAAGCCTTCATTGTTGGACCTAAATTTTTGATAGCCAAAATTCATACCAAAAATATGCAATAATTGCACTAATACATATGATATGACAATAAATGTCATCTAACAAGATGATATTCCAAGATGAACCCCACATATAAGATTAGAATAATAGAATAACATAATACCAACTTACTAAAATTAGAAATCTCTCACAAATAGAAAATCTACATAGGAAAAGTCCTTATTGGAAACACAAATTTGGAAAACTAGAAGTAGAAATATTTTTGGGTAATGCAAGATTGTCCTTACACCTAGGATGCTCTTAAATCAGACACCTAGAGTAATTTGAGAAATAACACTATCACATCTCAAGTAGTTAGAGGAAAACCAAGATGGTCAACCTCCTCCCATGTTAGCCATGATGAATCCTCTGTTGGCCTTCATTTCCATTTGACTGGAGACTCTTCATAAGTTATGTTCTTTGTGCTTCTTCCAATCCAACTGTCTAATATCTCCTCAATCTCCTTTGTATTTAAAGTAGATGTCACAATACTATTTTGTGCTTTTGCAACTTCATCTCCATCACCTCCATCATAATATTTTGTCAAATCTAAAATGTTGGACACTGATGAAATATTCAGTTTAGGTGGTAACTATGCTTAATAAGCATTTCCAAAATCATGCCTTTTTAGTATTTTGCATGGCCCAAACTTCTTCATTTTTAGCTTATTATATGTACCCATTGTAAATCTCCCCTTCCTCAAATGAACCATGACTTCATCTCCAATATGAAATTCCTTATACCTCCTTTTCTCATCTGTCATAGCCTTATACTATGTATTCATCCTTATAATGTACTTACTCACCTCCTCATGGATGTTCATCAAATTTTCAATAAAATCTTATGCTTTAGCACTATTTATCTCTCCTTTATCCAAGTGCCTCAAGTTAGACACGTGCTTGGGACTAGTCCCATATACAATCTAAAATTGTGATTTACTAGTACTCCTATTGATAGAATTATTGTATGCAAATTCTACTCGTGGTATAATTAGTTCCCAACATTTTGGCTTATCTCCGACTAAGCATCTTAGTAAATTCCCCAAAATTTGGTTCACCACCTTTGTTTTTCCATTAGTTTGTGGATGATGCAATGAATTAAACTTCAAAATTTTCTTCAATTTATTCCACAATATACACCATTTGGTATCTTGATCAAAAACTATGCTCTTTGGCAAACCATGTGGTCTTGTCACTTCTATGAAAGATAACTCTGCCACATGAACAACATCACTAGTTTTCTTACAAGAAATGACATGTATCATTTTTGAAAATTTGTCTACCACAAGAAATATTGAATCATGCCCTTGCTATGTATTTGGTAAACCAAGAAAAAAATCCATGCTGACATCTTCCTATGGCTTCTCAAGAAAAAGTAATGAGTTATATAACCTCATATTTTACTTTACTCGTTTCACCATCTGGCATATGCTATAACTCTACACAAATTTTTTGAAATCTTGTTGCAACTATGGCCAATAATAAGTCTTAGCAACCAAAGCAATGTTTTTATCTTTAATGATGCATCCAACCAATTGTCCATTATGCTTCTCATTGATGAGATTCTCTCTCATAGAAATTACGGGAATGCACAACTGACTTCCTTTGAACAACATACCATCTTGTATTATGAAATCCAACCATTTTTTCCTACCAAGTGTAATAGGTTCTATACAATCTTTCTAAGATTCACAAAAATTGAGATCCTTTGGATACAAATTCTTGAGTTCCTTGAACCTAACCAACTCAATTTATATCTCTGTCAACAAAAGTTATCTTCTACTAAGAGCATTTGTAACTTTGTTAGAATTCCCACTCTTGTGTTTCAAAACAAATGTATAACTCTACAAAAACCCAATCCATTTCAAATTCATTTAGCTCAATTTTCCTTGACTATTCAAATATTGCAAAGCTTAATGATTAGTTGACAAAAAAACCTCCTTAGGAAGAAGACAATGTCTCCACTTCTTCAATACCTAAACTGTAGCATAATTTTTTTTAATAAAAAACAAAATAATTTCTTTTGGCATCATTCAATTTCTCACTAAAATAAACAACAAGTTTAACTTATTGTCTCAAAAAGACTACTATTGTAGTACCACTAGCATCACAGTCTACTTGAAACACCTTATTAAAATCTAGAAGTGCTAAAACAAGATGCTTTGTAACTTTCTATTTCAATACATTAAAACTCTTATCTTCCCCTATAGTCCACATAAATTATGTCTTATCCCTTCTCATTATTTCAGTTAAGGGTCCACAAATACTTTTAAAAACTCTAATAAAATTTCTTTAAAAATTGGTCAATCCATGAAAATATCTTACCTCCATTGCACTTCTTGGAGTAGGCCAATCAAGGATAACCTTCACTTTCTTAGGGTCCATTTTTAGACCTTCTACTGATACTAAAAATCCTAAGTCCACCAACTCCTTCACAAAACTATACTTCTTCATATTTATCAACAACTTTTCCTCCCTGAACTTATTAAACAACTTACAAATGTGAATAAAATTCTCTTCCAATGTCTTACTAAAGATAAAAATATTATCTGGGTAATTAATGACAAAATTACCTAGAAACTCTTTCATTACCTCATTCATGAGCCTCATGAAAGTGCTCAATACATTGGTTAGACCAAAATACATGACTAATAACTCATACAATCCTCCCCTCATCCTTAAGACAATCTTCCACTCATCTCCTTCTCTGATACAAAACTGATGGTACCTACTCTTCATATCTATCTTTGTGAAATACAAAACTCCACTCAAATAATCCATAATATCGTGCATCGATGATAATAGAAATCTATAGATGATTTTGATCTTGTTGATATCTCAATAATCTTACAAATTCTCCATTCTCCATTTTTCTTAGGTGCTAATACTATTGTACATCACATGGACTCAAACTCTCTCAAATCAACCCCTTCTACAAAAACTCATGAATTTTTTTATTCAACTCTTAAATTTCTGTTGGTTTCATTCAATTGGCTGCAGTATTTGGAAAATTGGCTCCTATAATCAAGTTCATTTGGTGACTAATCTTCCTAACTAGGGACAATCCATTAGGTACATTATCTAACATAGTAATAAAACTAGAGCCCATAAAATAATGGAAATAGTTAAAACTAGAGCCCATAAAATAATGATGATAAACATCAATAAAGAAATCATAGAAGAGTTATAATCAACACCAAAAAATATCCTAGGAAAACCCTTCAAAAGTGAAGGGAAAAACCCATTCACACAACAAAAATCATTGTATTGATCATAAAAGTTCAAGTGTATAACGCCTATCACTTGATGCAATATAAATAACTTAAGGAGAGACTCTTCACATTCCAACTAAAGGTCTCTCCAATTTCCCAAAAAATGACTCTTTATTACAATTATAATTATCACTCTTTTAATTTCCATGCCTCAACACATGTCATTACATTTAATATTACAATTTAAACTTAAGTGTCTTTTTCAACTGAAGGTGACAGTAACGATAACAACATCCATATTTCCAAAGATAAAGATCTCTATCATAGCTACAATCTTCAACACTCCCTCTTAGCCAAAGAGAGATCTTTAATTGAACACTAATACAAGACTGCAACCAAAATGTCAATGATAAAATCTCATCACATATATCCAAATAAATTATGGAATTGCTCAACATGAAAAGCTATAATAATTATTCATATTCATGGAATCGCTCAACATGAAAGCCTGTAAAAATTACTCATTGTTAACAATCATGGAATCACTCAACATGACATTAAGAGAAAAATTTACTCATTGTTAATAATCATGGAATCACTCAACGTGACACTAAGAGAATAATTTACTCATTCTTAATAGTCATGGAATCACTCAACATGATAGATTTGTAAGACTCACAACTAAGCCTTTAATTGTAGACTCTCTCAACATGACATCAAACTCCCATCACATAATCTCTCAACATAATAACATCATGGAATCTCTCAATATGATTTTCACTATTTCATAGTGAAAGAGTTATCATAGCTGATCTTACAATCTCATTTATTCACACATAAAAAAAAGTAGGCATAAAAAAAAAAGATTTAGTTACATTTAAGTCAAATTATACAAATACCACAAGCATCACAAGCATGTATGACAATGAAGGGGATTCCATAAACACTCCCTCTTAATTATCAAGTCTCTCTCTAAATCTAACATCTCCCAAAGAAACCTATTTTATTTCTTGTTGTAGCTGCAACAATGAGAGATAAATGATTAATCAGTCAAAGATACCAAACAGTAACATACTCTATTTCTAGCAATAACCAATATTCAAGAATGAAAACTTATTTCATGTTTTTCTTTTTAGATCAAAATTTTCCTTCATGTGTAATAGGAGTCTAACCAAGAATCTTTGGGTCTCATTTCAAGTAAAAGAGTTAAGATTCTCATCATCGGATTGCAAGCCAACTTAACATATAAGTCATGTATCACTCATCTTGAATCTGTCCAAGAGCTACTGAACAAAATTCTAGATACCTTGATTCCTTTCAAGACATCCTTGAAAATCCTTTGCTCCAATCTTAGCCTGTTGTTCACAAAAAAAATGATGACCCAACTACATATGAATCTCTGATCCTTTACCATTTATGCATAGCATGCATTCTCACTTTTCATATTCTTACAACACACTCTTTTGATGGTGACTCTATACAAGGAGATGAAGTTGCCCAATATATTCATGAGCTAATAGGACTCGATAATCCACCAGAATAAAACTAAAAGACTGTTATATTTCTTTGAATAAAGATGGAAACTCTAGCATTGTTGACCATTAAGGAGGTGTTACCATATAATAAAATAAATCCAGAAAATAGTGGAGTATCATTAGTGACAACTCCTCCATGTTATGTAGGAAAAGATGTATGAAGATCAAGAAAGATAATCTCATCAAGAAGTCTTTTAGAACTCCTATCCAAAGGAAAAATAATAAGATTTTCCTATATTAAAAGGAGTCTCTAGTATTCAAAAGAAATAGCTTTGACTCCAAATTCTTGATTGAATCAATACTTTGATCATTAGGCGGTCATAAGAAATAACTCCAACTCCTCCAACAAAGGATGTTTTATCAATCATTTCTTTCATTTTCTTGAGATTTTTGGAACAGGTTTGATTTGTAGGTGACTTTATTACTCAATTTTGAAAGCTTCACATATTCTTTTAGGATGACAAACTTGGGCATAAACTCAATATTATTCATTGATATCTTCATCAAGAGCATCAAAAGAAACATGTAATCAAGAATAGATTTCTCTTCTATGCACTCCATCATTGACCAACTTATTTGATCAACACCCTGACTCCTACTCCTCTATATCCCTTATGGAGACAATATTGATCTGCATAAAATTGGAAAGTACTCATCTATTGTGTGCTATAGATGGGAGAGGAGAGCTATAAAATTAAAATCCAAATATCCTTTGCAAAAAGTCTTAGAAGGAAAATGTATGAAATGAATATTTACACACCCAAAATTGATAGTACAAGACACAATATCTACTGACGGTTATAAGCATTGCTACAAGAAATAATTTAAAATGATAGGTAGATATTAAATTATATGAACCAACTATAAAGGAGTCACAAAAAATATATATATCCAAATGAAATGGTAAATAAGGAATAAGGATATCTTCTAACCTCATAAGAGCAACACATAAAATAGACATAGAAATACAACTCTCTAACTGACAATAGCCATACATATAATGAAATTGATAGGATAAAATAAGAATTCTCTAAAGGAATAGAATAATGAAAAAACTTATAGAAATAAAGATGCAAAGATGCCCCAAAAAATACCTGATATCACATGCATAATAAATATCAATGCTTCGACCATAGAATTAATTGATCAAGATTGCATAGATCTAGAAAGAAAATAAGAAGCCAAGACTAGAGTGAAAACAAAACTTAGAATATCCTTGGATGAGATAAGATAAAACTAGACATCACTCCACAAGATTACAGGAAGGATGCACTGATATGAATATAAACTTCATCATGGGCTTGATGAATCTTAGAAAATGAGACATGCAAAAAAATAACATGTAGTTTTCTTGATCCTGCTATTAATAAGCATCGTAGGTTTCTTGAAGTAAACTAAGAGTAATCAATGATAGAAAATATATGCCAAAACAAACATCATTTGAGAGTAAATTATGTCACAAAAGTAGGCAAAAGAACTCAACATTTCTCCTTATTGCTAATATTAGCTTGGCTTTGATACCATGTTAAAACTAGAGCTTAGAAATCAGTGATGATAAATAAAAATAAAGAAATCATAGAAGAGATATAATCAACACCAACAAATGTCCTAGGAAAACCCTTTGAGAATGAAGGGAAGAACCTAGCCACATAACAAAAATCATTGTATTGATCATAAAATTTCAAGTGTACAATGCGTATCGCTTGATGCAATATAAATAACTTAAGGAGAGGCTCTTTACATTCCAACCAAAGGTCTCTCCAATTTCCCAAAACATGACTCTTTATTACAATTATAATTACAAATCTTTGAATTTCCATGCCACACATGTCATTACATTTAATATCATAATTTAAACTTATGTGTCTTGTTCACCTAAAGGTGAAAATAATGGTAACAATGTCCATATTTCCAAAGATAAAGATCTCTATTGTAGCTAAAATATTCAACAATTATTTTCCCACTAATTCTAATTTCTAGTGCTATCCTCATCCTTCTTCTTTTGATCATTTTCAGCCTCCATAAGACCATTTGCCAGATCTTCCACCATGACCTCTACCACTTATTTTGTTATCAAACTTTTTGTTTATATTTTCCTCAACTCTTAGGAAAAAATGGTATGCCTCCTTAATACTCATTATTCTAACTAGACTAGAGTCTTCTTGAATTCTTGGCTTCAACCCATTAAGATAATGTACAACTTTCTCCTTATCATCTTACACATGACTAGTTCTAATGAGAACTTGGTAGAACTCTTTGTAGACACCTAAATTTGATTACACCGCCTCAACTAGCCCATCCATAAATAAAACCAATAGCCTCCGTTCAGATACATTTGTTACTAACACTGCAAGTTTCTAAAACTCTAAAATGTATGTTTCCAATGATCCCCATTGTTTAAGCTGAGCTAACTCCTTGAAATGGAGTTCTGGATCCTTCTTATCAAAACGTTCAATTAGTCTCTTCGTAAACTCCACATATGAGGTAATGTGTGCATGACCCATAGTGATCATACCATGATGCCACCACTCGTGTGCTAACCCATCCAGGTGAATTGCTGCATACTTAATAGCTTCTTCCTTAGACATAGGGTTCAATTGAAAGTATGTGTCAAGTTTTTGAACCCAAGCTCTTGTTGTAGACTTCCCCGAGCCATCATAATATGGTAACTGAAGTTTCCCTACTTTCTTTCGTAGCTCATAGCTCTGAGTCCTGTCATGTCCACGGGGCATATGCTTCATCTGCACATCCATATATTCTCTAAAGGTGATTGTAGCTGTAAAATTTGGACCTCTTGCTTCCCAATCTCTCCTCAGCTGATCCTGTATGTCAGTGATCTAGGGTTCTGGTACTGGCTACTCTAGAGCTCTAGGAAGGAACGTGGGAATCATAGTCTCGAACTCACTGTACTAGCTTTCTGGGGTGCATGACCAAAATTGTTCCCAATTTGTTCGCCTCCATTATGTATCCCATCCTACTTAATCCCATTCTGATTGTTACCATTCTGATTATTTCCTCCACCTATGTTAGCGTTCAACCCCATTTGACGAGCCATCATCTACATCAAAAGCTCCATTCTCTAATTCTGTTCCTGTGCTCTTTGTTCGGCTAATCACTGTCCCTGTGCCAAGGTGTCTAATAACTGTAAAAATCTTTCCTCTTGCTGATCTGGACCAGCATTCCCGCCTCTATCCATATTGTAGTCATAGTCTTGATCAAACAATACCTCCCATGTGTCTGTATGACTAGATTCTATATCCACCTGTACAGATGAGCTAGACTGTTCGCTCTGCAGGTCTGAAATCCTATCTTGTCTTGCTTTGGTATTGCGGAAATTATAAAGCCTCTATCGCATGCTCATAAATGTTCTAATTTTAGTGTTTTGACATTTTGTCAAACACTTTCCCTTCTATCCAACTGTTCCAAATTCCCTATAAGACCTCCATAGGATGGCAAGACTTATAGCTTTGATACCACTGTAATGACCCTTACTATAAAGGCCACTGAAACCCTCAAACTAGACTTAGGAATTTTGTCAAACCGTTGACATGTAACCGAATAAGGCTGCAATATTACTAATTGTTGTACAATGAAACCTCAATATATGATGCCAATAATGTATGAACAACAATTCCAGATTATAACACTACCAATCTAAGAGATAGATGACAATATGAAACTCAAATATGAAGTCCAATGCAATTCTGATTTTATGATAGCAAATAGAACTGATTACAATGAGAGACTGTCACAACTATGCACTTCTAATACATCAAGCTCTTGACAATGCAATGTTATGACATGAACAATAACCCAGTTCAGATTTGGAATGCAAATGATGAAACTTTTACAACAGTTATTAATGACTGGAAATAACTATTTATGCAATGACAGTGCTGACTGTTCTAATCCATAACATGTAATATTTTGGCAATCAAAACTTCAGTTTGTGCACCTGGAATAGCTCCAATTTTTCCGGATATGAATGCTGAATTAATGCCACACGAAGACCTCACAATCTTCCCCAAACCAACTCACAAAATTGCTGCTGCTGCCCAACTGACAGCGCTGTACAGGTACGGCCTGGTACGGCTGCTAGATGAAAATATTTCAGCATTTTTTGTCACTCCAAAAGCAATAAATTTGGGCACCTAGGGTTGCTGAATAACCCCCTAAAATATGAAATTCATCTGTCAAGCCAATTAGGAGTTATGAGCGAAAACGTGGGTCCAAACCCTGGACTGGCAGTCTGAAAATAATGCACAATTGTGTCTTCAAACCCTGTTAATCAATCCACAAATGCTAGGGCACAACTGAAACCCTTATTCCAATGAAAGTAAACCCTTATAACTGAATCTCAATGAAGTCCAAATGAGATGGTTGCATTACCAACTCCTCAAATGCAACAATTCAGGTGATATTTCACACCCTCAAAGTCGCCAATCCAAGGGAATGATTCCTTCCCAAAGATCAAATAATAATTTGCAGACCCAAGAGACTACAAATTTTCTCCACAATGGAAGAAGTAGAAGAAATCTCAAATCCAAGCATGTCCAAATGAGAGGCCCAACCCTCTATTTATTCACTTTTCTAAGAAGTTGCTAGAACTTCTAGAAACATCCTTTATAAAATCTCATTATAATGCACTTTTTATAATAAAGTAATTTTATAAAATAAAAAGTGCAACTCAACTTAAAATTATAACATGTAGGCCCCAATAACACATAATAATAAAATATAACCTCTTAAAACTTTTTCAAGAGCAAGATATGACCATCTGATCCGTAGAATTGACTCTCTCTCCACACCATTTGCCTACGAGAGTCTGGAATAGGAAAATCCATGATCAATGCCATGTCGAACTAAAGAGGGGACATTACAGTCTGCCCCTCCTGAAATTGCTTGGCCTCAAGCAATCTCAACGCCGGGTGCAGCAAAATAGCTTCCGCCTCCCAAGTTGCATCCTCAACAGGTAGATCTTTCCACTTAACCAAGTATTCTCTGATCACTCTTTTGCGAAGCTGCTTTTCTCTGCTCTCCAGGATGGATTCTAGCACTAAAATCAATTTTCCCTCATCGTCTAAAGGAGGTAATACTGCGAAAGGCACCACATTCTGACCCAACGCCTTCTTGAGGCGGGACACATGAAACACATTGTGCACCCTGCGGTCTGCCAGAAGCTCCAACTCATAAGCCACCGCACCAACTCACCTGATAACCTTGAATGGTCCATAATAGCATGGCTTGAGTTTCTCTGCACCACTCTTCTTAAGAGTAGATTTCCTGTATGGCTGCAACATGAGGTAAACCATATCATCCACCTCAAAACTACGCTCAGTCCTCTTTTGGTCAGCATACTGCTTCTGTTGGTTTTGAGCTCTCGCAATATTATCTTTGAGAGTAGCAACTATATCCTTACTCTCCTGTAATAATTCTCCTACACTGGGTACCCGGCTGTCGCCCAACAACAAATCCAAGAAACGAGGTGCTTCATAACCGTAAAGTGCCATGAAGGGTGTCATCTGTATAGTGATGTGATATGTAGTATTGTAACAATACTCGCAGAGATATATCCATCTGACCCAAGATTGCTGCCACATAATTCCTTAAATACCCTTCCACCCATTTGTTCACAATCTCCGTCTGACCATCGGTTTGTGGGTGATAGCTAGTGCTAGGTGTAAGCTCTGTGCCACATAACCGGAATACCTCCTACCAAAAATGACTCATGAAATGGCTATCCCTGTCACTCACAATGTTCCAAGGCAATCCGTGCAATCTAAAAACCTCCTGAAAGAAAACCTCTGCCACTTGAGCTGCTGAGTGGGTAGTGGTGATAGGAAAGAAATGAGCATATTTTGTTAATCTATCTACCACCACATAAATACAATCCCATCCTTGTACCTTGGGAAAACCTGTGATAAAGTCCATGGAGATGCACTCCCACTTCCTGTCAGGGATCGGAAGTGGCTGTAGGAACCCTGTCAGATAGGTGTGTTCTTGTTTGTTTTGTTGGCAAACAAGACACTCTCGAACATATTGCAAAACATCAGCTTTCAGCCCCTTCCAAGTGAACCGCTCTCGAATTGACCTATAAGTCTTGAAGTTCTCGGGATGGCCTACTGTCAATGAGTCGTGAAATGCTCTCAAAATTAGTTGCTTAACCTTCAATCCTGGGACTAGGTAAATCCTGTTCTTGTAAATGATTAAATCATCTACAAGTGTGTATTTGGTATCAATCACTGTTCCCTCCACTATATCGGAGGCCCATGTATCCCTGGCATACTCTACTATAATCAAGTGTCACCAATCCTCTGATATCTAAACCATAAGAGTGAGGTGTGGCCTTTGAGAAAGAGCATCTGCAACAACATTCTGAGTTCCCTTGACTTATGAGATGTCAAAATCATATGCTTGCAACTTACTTACCCACTTTTGCTGGTGATCATTCAGGTCCCGCTGTCCCAAGAAATGCCTCAAACTGTTATGATCAGTTTTAATACAAAACTTGCTACCCACAATATATTGTCTGAATTTGGCCAAAGCATGCATGATGGCCAACATCTCCTTATCATATATACTGAATGAATGCTTAGGGCCTCTGAGCTTCCTACTCTCATAAGCTATGGGGTGCTTATTTCGCATAAGTACAACACCTACTCCCTCTCCAGATGCATCACATTGAAGCTCAAATGGCTTCGTGAAATCAGGTAATGCTAGAACTGGGCACGTAGTCATTATCTCCTTAAATCTCATAAAATAGTCCTGTGCCTTCTGAGTCCACACAAATTCCCCTTTTTTCAGTAGATCTGTCATGGGAGTTGCATGTCATGAGTAGCCACTGACAAACCTGTGATAGAAACCACATAAACCAAGGAACCCCCTCAACTGTGTAAGGTTCTCTGGTGGAGGCCAATCAACAATAGCGCGAATCTTTTCAGGATCCATCCGTACTCCATCTGCACTAAAATGTGTCCCAAATATAACAGCTCAGTCATCCCTAAGTCACATTTGGACTCTTTTGCATACAAGGACTCCTTCTGTAAAATGCTCAACACTGTCTCCAAATGCTCTAGATGCTCCTACCATGATCGGCTGTAGATCAAAATGTCATCAAAAAACACCAGCACAAATTTCCTCAACTGATGGTGGAAAACTCTGTTCATAGTGGACTGGAAAGTGGTAGGTGCATTGGTCAGACCAAAAGGCATGACTACAAACTCAAAGTGCCCACAATGACATCTGAAAGCAATTTTCTCAATATTCTATTCACAGACTCTGATCTAGTGATATCCTGTTCTCAAATCAATTTTTGTGAAATAACAAGCCCCATGCAATTCATCTATCAAATCATCAATGTGAGGAATGGGATACCTGTTCTTAATGGTTCTCTTATTTAATTCCTTGTAATCAACACACATCCAAAGAGTTCCATCCTTCTTTTTTACCAAAACAACAGAAGATGCAAAAGGTGACTTACTTGGTCGGATGTGCCCCATAGCTAGCAACTCCTTGATGGTCCTTTCGATCTCATCCTTGAGTCACTTTGGGTGTCGATATGGTGTGATCATGATAGGCTTAGCACCTTCCTCCAGCTCAATAACATGCTCAATGCCTCTGTCCGGTGGCCTGCCTGGTGGAATCTCACTGAATACCTTTTCGTACTTAATCCTCAATTTCTAAATATCAGGATGATATTTCGTCTTATGTTGCTTCTCTTGTGTAGGTGTCAAAGTACAAACTGCTGCCCACTCTATATCATTATGCCTAGTTAATCTCTCCAGCCGCCTAAATGAGATAGTCTTGATGTCTCCATTACGGATAGCCTTAAGCACATGAGTCCTACCATTCACTTCGAATTGTATCTCCATATCCTCTAGTCTCAAGGTAACCACCTTCAATGAATGAAGCCACTGCATTCCAAGTACTATATCCATGTCACCCATGTTAACCACATGATAGTCCGCCTTAAACTCATAGTTGTTCAGGCGCAAAGGTAGGTCTCGTACCATCCTGTCACAACGAAGAGTGTATTTATTAGCTACCTTGACTCTTAGTCCCACGAACTCCTCAGTAATGAGTCTATGCTTCTCCACGAATCGTGCATCAATGAAATTATGTGTGGCACCTGTGTCCAATAATGTAATAACCTTCTGCCCAGCCAAAACTCCCCGAAGTCTGAAAGATCCCTCTCTCTGGATACTAGACAGTCGTGCTTCCTGTAAATGTAGCTCTATTCCCTGCTGTTGCCCTACACTATCTATCTCCTGCTCTCCCTCTGCTTCATCAGGATCCTCATCATGATGTTCTGAACTATCTAAATTTGAACCTTCGTAATAAGCCCACATTGCTCGATTGGCCTTCCCTTTTGGCCTCATAGGATAGTCATGGCCACACTCATACGGGCATTTGCAATAGAAGCATAGCTTCTTCCTACGCAAGTCATTAGGTGTCTCCTTGTCCAACCTCTTACTTTCCTCCTTAGGTAGCTGTGCCTCTCTATGAAAGGATTTCCTATCCCTATCTTTTCCTGAAGGGAAACTCTTTGCCTAGAATTTATTTTTAGAAGCTGAAGAGGAATCCATGTCACGAGCTTTCTTAATGGCTTCCTGCAAAGTGGGAGGGTTGAGAGCTTTAATCCACCCTCTCAACAGATCAACTAGACCATCCATAAATAAAACCAATAGCCTCCATTCAGATACATCTGTTACTAACACTGCAAGTTTTTGAAACTCTGAAATGTATGTTTCCAATGATCCCCATTGTTTAAGCTGAGCTAACTCCTTGAAATGGAGTTCTGGATCCTTCTTATCAAAATGTTCAATCAGTCTCTCCGTAAACTCCACATATGAGGTAATGTGTGCATGACCCATAGTGATCATACCATGATGCCACCACTCATGTGCTAACCCATCCAGGTGAATTGCGGCATACTTAATAGCTTCTTCCTCAGACATAGGGTTCAATTGAAAGTATGTGTCAAGTTTTTGAACCCAAGCTCTTGTTGTAGACTTCCCCGAGCCATCATAATATGGTAACTAAAGTTTCCCTACTTTCTTTCGTAGCTCATAGCTCTGAGTCCTGTCATGTCCATGGGGCATATACTTCATCCGCACATCCATATATTCTCTAAAGGTGATTGCAGCTGTAAAATTTGGACCTCTTGCTTCCCAATCTCTCCTCAGCTGATCCTGTATGTCAGTGATTTGGGGTTCTGGTACTGGCTGCTCTGGAGCTCTAGGAAGGAACATGGGAATCATAGGTCTCGAACTCACTGTCCTAGCTTGCTGAGGTGCATGACTGAAATTGTTCCCAATTTGTTCGCCTCCATTATGTATCCCATCTTGCTTAATCCCATTCTGATTGTTACCATTCTGATTATTTCCTCCACTTATGTTAGCGTTCAACCCCATTTGATGAGCCATCATCTGCATCATAAGCTCCATTCTCTGATTCTATTCCTGTGCTCTTTGTTCGGCTAATCACTGTCCCTATGCCAAGGTGTCTAATAACTATAAAAATCTTTCCTCTTGCTAATCTGGACAGGCATTCTTGCCTCTATCCATATTGTAGTCGTAGTCTTGATCAAAGAATACCTCCCCTGTGTCTGTATGACTGGATTCTATATCCACATGTACAGATGAGCTAGACTGTTCGCTCTGCAGGTTTGAAATCCTATCTTGTCTTGCTTTGGTATTGCGAAAATTATAAAGCCTCTATCGCATGCTCATAAATGTTCTGATTTTAGTGTTTTGACATTTCATCAAACACTTTCCCTTCTATCCAGCTGTTCCAAATTCCCTATAAGACCTCCACAGGATGGCAGGACTTATAGCTCTGATACCACTGTAATGACCCTTACTATAAAGGCCACTGAAAACCTCAAACTAGACTTAGGAATTTTGTCAAACCGTTGACATGTAACCGAATAAGGCTGCAATATTACTTATTGTTGTACAACAAAACCTCAATATATGATGCCAATAATGTATGAACAACAATTCCAGATTATAACACTACCAATCTAAGAGATAGATGACAATATGAAACTCAAATATGAAGTCCAATGCAATTCTGATTTTATGACAGTAAATAGAACTGATTACAATGAGAGACTATCACAACTATGCACTTCTAATACATCAAGCTCTTGACAATGCAATGTTATGACATGAACAATAACCCAGTTCAGATTTGGAATGCAAATGATGAAACTTTTACAATAGTTATTAATGATTGGAAATAACTATTTATGCAATGACAGTGCTGACTGTTCTAATCCATAACATGTAATATTTTGGCAATCAAAACTTCAGTTTGTGCACTTGGAATAGCTCCAATTTTGCCGGATATGAATGTTAAATTAATGCCACACGAAGACCTCACAATCTGCCCCAAACCAACTCACAAAATTGCTGCTGCTGCCCAACTGACAGGGCCGTACAGGTACGACTGCTAGATAAAAATATTTCAGCATTTTTTGTCACTCCAAAAGCAATAAATCTGGGCACCTAGGGTTGCTGAATAACCCCCTAAAATATGAAATTCATCTATCAAGCCAATTAGGAGTTATGAGCAAAAATGTGGGTCCAAACCCTGGACTGGCAGTCTGAAAATAATGCACAACTGTGTCTTCAAACCCTGTTAATCAATCCACAAATGCTAGGGCACAACTAAAACCCTTATTCCAATGAAAGTAAACCCTTATAACTGAATCTCAATGAAGTCCAAATGAGATGGCTGCATTACCAACTCCTCAAATGCAACAATTCAAGTGATATTTCACACCCTCAAAGTCGCCAATCCAAGGGAATGATTCCTTCCCAAAGATCAAATAATAATTTGCAGACCCAAGAGACTACAAATTTTCTCCACAATGGAAGAAGTAGAAGAAATCTCAAATCCAAGCATGTCCAAATGAGAGGCCCAGCCCTCTATTTATTCACTTTTCTAAGAAGTTGCTAGAACTTCTAGAAACATCCTTTATAAAATCTCATTATAATGCACTCTTTATAATAAAGTAATTTTATAAAATAAAAAGTGCAACTCAACTTAAAATTATAACATGTAGGCCCCAATAACACATAATAATAAAATATAACCTCTTAACACTTCTTCAAGAGCAAGATATGACCATCTGATCCGTAGAATTGACTCTCTCTCCACACCATTTGCCTATGAGAGTCTGGAATAGGCAAATCCATGATCAATGCCATGTCGAACTAAAGAGGGGACATTACAATTATTCTCCTCTTTCATCCTCACTCTCATCTCTTATGGAATCCATCTACACATTTGTTCTTTCAATATTTTCATTTTCCTTTGGTGGGATCAAACTTCAGGTGTAACACCTCTGACACCATGCTCTTTTTGTGGAGGTAAATTCATGCTTCTACTAAAAAACCTAGTGCAAATAGCCTCATAGTCGATGATTTGTCCACATGCTTAGCCTAAACCATGGTCGTGGTGCAAACTGCCTCACAATCAACAACTTGTTTACACACTCAGGAAATCCTTCTCTAATATGATTTGATGAAGAGTGCTTCCCTTAATACCACAACACATAATAGAAATAGAGAAATAACACAAATTGAGAGAAAAAAAAAAATGCTTCTTATTATTACTACAAATTTGTAATTATAGAGTTATAATATAAGAACACACATGGGAACCTTCCTTACAATATTTTGCAAGATAAATCTACAACTATCATCCAAAACTGCCCTAGATAACCTATGAGCCTTCCTTATAAATGCATTTTTCACCACCCAAAAAGGTTCTAGACACTAATCCCTAATCCTTGAGGCCAACCATTCTCATATTATATTATTTTATTACATAAGACCACTTAAGAAAGTTTACAAACTACATTTTTGGATGGGTCCACTTTTGAAGGCCACAACTAGTAAACTGTTAACCCGATGGGATATTATAACCCTATTCAAAATCCTTAGCTAATGGTTTGCAACAATTGATTTCACAAGCACCCATTAGCCAATTTTTTTTCCCCTTATTTTGGGGTTATTTAGGCCTTCATCACTAGACCTAAAGTTTGGATAGCCAAAGTTCATACAAAAAATCTATAGTAACTACACTAATACATATGATATGACAATAAAACTCATATGGAAGCCCAATATGTCAAAGATGAACCCCCACATATGAGATTAGAACAATATGAGCACATAATAGCAACTTACCAAAATTAGAAAGCTCCCACAAATAGAAACTTTGCACAAGAATGACCCTTATTGGAAACACAAAACTGGAAAACTAGAACTACAAATATTTTTGGGTGACGTAAGTTTGCCCTTACAAGTAGGATAATCTTGCATCACAATGAAAAATATCATAGAAATGTTAATGAAATTATGTCTAAGACATGATCAAGTATGTCAATGTAATAACCTTGAGTCAACACAAAAACTAAAAGGATATTATGTAAGACAAAACCTCATGTATGTGGATGATAAAACATTTCCTCAATGATGAATTCTTATATGCTTGATAGTAGATATCCTTCTTGATGAAAAAGCTCAACTATCTCTAATGAAGAAAGAAGCTACATCTAGGAGAAGAAATACATGATGGATAATGAAGATCTTAAATGCTTGAATGGATGAAGAAGAATTCCTTGGTTGCTTTAAGACTGCTTGAATGCACTTTATTAAATTCTTGAGATTGGATACTCATAAAGATTTTGGGTCTTGTGTGTGTTTCAAGGGAAGTGAGTAATCCTCCTTTTATATCAATCTTTGGTATGAAAATCGAAAGAGTTGATTGCACAAGGTTGTTATAGGAAATAATTTAGCATCAAGTTTGGGAATTCATGAAAGACAACCTACCGGGTAAGGGAGGTCCTTTCCCTTACCCTAGGTAAGGGATGACCTCACCCTTACCCTACATAAGGGACAACCTTACCTGTTACACCAGGTGGGAACAATCTCATCCCTTACTTGGAGGTGCAAACTTCAATAAACAAGCCCTTGATCTGAGAAATATTTCAGGGTTGAGGAAAATATGATGAAATATGCAAGAAAAATAGTCATCAATGAATTTAACTCACAATTTTTGTTAGTGGATGGATAGATGGGAAGCTATACTTGAAATTAATGCCAACTTAGGGTTTTGTGCAAGATTGATGGAAGAAAAAGCACATTGATTTATGTTATCAAATGTAATAGGAGGTCCTAATGTACCAAGCCATACTAGGGATGGATAAAAGATATTACAAAGTGATTGTAAAATTTTAAATATGATACATCTAGCCCCCACTTTAGGGGCAATATGAGGCAATTCATACTCATAATAAAGGAAAAGAGATAAGAAAAGATAGATGATGAATGAGGCAAATTGCAAAGAGATAGGACATCACTACACAAGCCCCAAAACTAAGGATCCCAACTCCACATCCATGCACAAGGGCATAAAATAAAATAAAAAACAAAAGACAATAAAAAAAGGGTTAGTAAAAAAAAACTACAAATCCACTAGAAAAAGGAGCCTTGGCTAAAAATGCCTCATGCACAAATATCATATTTGGAAAGCTATTGTAAAATCATCATCAATGATGATACAAAATTCATGATAAAATCTGCTACTGAGAGAGAGAGAGAGAGAGAGAGAGAGAGAGAGAGAGAGAGAGAGAGAGAGAGAGAGAGAGAGAGAGAGAGAGAGAGAGAGAGAGAGAGAGAGAGAGAGAGAGAGATGATTTCCTCACCTAGTAAAATTTATGTGCCTTACTATGAATCACAAAAGTAGGATTAAATAGTCTAGTAAGTTTATGTGCATGGTAGTAAATCATATTAAAAATTTGTTCCTTCTGGTAGATTTTCTTGCATGCATGTCTATGTTCCTTATGAATGGATTGGGCTCCACTCTACATTAAGAAATGTTTACGTGTCTACCCTACAAATTGATTATTCTATCACCATAGCCTTTCCTTATTTTTTTGTTCTCTATGGATTTACAAGTATCCTTTATCTATAGAGATATGTGCATGTAAATGTGAAACCCATGGATGGTCAAGTTCCACTTATACTCATCAAGGATTGTCTACACCAAAAATAAAAGTAAAAATCCATAAGTATAATACAAGGGAGATCATATGTATGCTCCCTTCCTTATGATTACTATGTATATATAGGCATCATAAGGAAGAAAAAAAAGGGTACCTACTTCCATTAGTAGGGAGATACCATTAAACAACAATGTATGCCACAATATTAGCCAAGGGAATGAGCTCAGAAAATAGATAATAGTGAAAGGATATTTCACTTATGAGATGAGACCTTTGAAAGGAAAATATCTTGTTTACAAAAAATCTACCTTCAATAGGAGTGTCTAAAATAGATAATACCTTCAAGACAAAAGAGGGGGAAGAGAACAAGAATGCACCCATTTAGATCCATATTTCCAAGTGAAAGAGGGATTCTTAATGAAGGATAATAAACTTGAATCACAAAATAAGGGATTTTTTTTTATTATGAATATATTTTGGCAAAAAAGAAGAGGTTATAATCAGGATCATTCACTTCTTACACTACAATATTTGGGGTCAAATTGCAATGACAATTTGTGATGATGGTGTAATTTGTGGTGATTTTCATGTTTTTTTTACAATTGTCACCAACACCATTGCAATACCGATGTTGGCATCATAATTGCGATGCTTACATGAGTATTTTAAAAAAAAAACATAAATATTTCCTATTTTTATTTCTATTGTAGAGAGCTACATGGGAAAGAGGATGGAGAGCTTTGAATGAGAGTGGAGAGCCCTAAACAATTTTGTTCCCTTGTGATATCTACATTTCATTATCGTTCCCTTGCTTTATGATTTTGTTATCGTACCTATGTGATCTCTACATTTTATTGTCACGCCCTTACTCTATGATTTCATTGCCATTCCCTTTCTCTTTGATTTTTTTTTCATGTCATTCCCTTATGATCTTCATTCCCTTTCTCTATGATTTCTTTTCTGTGTTGTGCCCTTTCCTTGTGATTTTGTTATTGTGCCATGCCCTTGCCTTTTGATTTTATTGTCGAGCCCTTCCTCTATAATTTTCTTCAAGGGCTATATAAATGTTTGATGTAGAGCATCTTAAAAATCAACTAACCAATGGGATACATGTTGATCGCTTCAACATCCATTCAATAGATTTATGATTTAGAGGCACCCCACAAAGTAAAGCACAATATACTTCAACAAGTTTATCAATATATCTCCATTCACACAGCATGATTTCTATAGCATATTATGTTATTCATAACTTTTTTTCTCAGCATCTTCTTGAAAAATACTTTGGATAATTTGTTAATAATTAGTCCTTCTAACAGATATCCAAAGCTGAGTCCAATAAAATCATTTTTTTACATGTTATGGTCCCTGTATCGAGACCCTTTTTTATTTTCATAAACCAAAAAGTACACATGTAATCATTCATAAAAAATCCAATATCTTTCACAAAAACAATCTGATGATCCTTGAACCAATTTCATATTAATTCTTCATGAGTCTATTTTCCAAATATGTAAGCCATTAATTCTTCCAATTCTTAAATCATTTTATGCATGCAAGTTTGTGCCCACAACTTCATTGAAGATATTAAAAAATTAGTTTCTACTAAAAGATTCATAACTTCCACAAATATTCATAAAAATGATCCCAACCAAAGGTAAAAGAAGTATTATTAATATATCTTTCCAATGAATCTATTTATAGGTCATAACTTATTCATATATGTTAGTACCAAGTTCTGTAACATGATTGTTGTCAAGGAATCTGAAATTTGTAAATAACCACTTTCACCAAAATATGCATAACTTCTTCTAAATAGAATGAAATTAATCCAAACCAAAAGGATAATGAAGATAATTCATCATAATATTGAAATATATATCTTATTTATGTTTTCCAAGATGTAACTATTGTACAAGGCTTGGAAATGGAATAAAAATAGTGAACACCAATCAAAATAACCAGGAATGAATGCACCAAATAATACCAAAATGTTCTCTTCCTTCTCATTATGATTTGGAACAACCAATAAATGGTATTTATAAAATTTTCAACATTTGGAAACCATTCAAATACTCCTATGACCTTTCACCTTCTCTCTTGCATCATATTTTTCATATTGCCACATTTTATGACAATATTTACTTACATATTTGACAACTTTTACAATTTTGTCTTTCAACCTTACATTATTATTAAAATTGACTCAAATTTACTTAATACATCATGACTGACCAAAATAAAATAAAATTGATCATATTATGAACTCTGGCTTGGTATTCTTGTCTTCTTAGGTGCTCCTACACCAATGTTCTTTTCTTTTCCTTCTAAACATGTATCTCTTTATATTTCCTTCTAAACATGTATATCTTAGAGACATTTTTTAAGGTTCTTATTACATCTTAGCACAACAGAAAAATTGATCTAGATGCATACATATTCCAAAATCCAAATAAGAAAAAAATAAAACTCACTCAACCCATGCTAAGTGACTTACCTCAAGATCCTGCACAAAAATAATGCAAACTAAGAAAAATGGGCAAAGTTCGAAAGAAATTTTACATAAACATATCATAGAAAATATTTTTAGAAAGAAACTAGCCATAACCTAGATAAATGGTTCTAGTTACTGATTAGCTAGGTTAATTACAAATTCTTGTAGAAATTTCATCAGATTAGGTATAATAAAATGAACAATCAATTGTTCCCAACTAGCAGGATTAAATATAGTTTTCTACGGTGATAAAATTGCATATGTAGATGTGTCACTTGCATGCTAGGCATAAAGTACATTCCCCAATTTATAATGAATGGTTGGATATAAAGGCTCCATATGCTAGCCCAACAATGGAAGCCAAGGATGTAACCATGCATGTATTGGCACACTCTCTTTGCGAGGATCCCAAGTATCTAATGTTGTTGTTAATTTGGGCATCACTATATGATACATAATGTTATGAAGTACTAAAGCCAATAATAAATTATCCCATGTCTCCAAAAAATGTAGCATAGGTTTAGGGTCCCTTGGCTCCCAAGAATTTGTAGCAGCTATTCTCACTATTGAAAGTATAACTTAAGTGAAGAGTTGAGTGTAAGGAGTTGATCAAGCAAGTTTTGCTTCTATGTAAATGCCATAATCATGAGACTTATTCCCTTGTAGAAGCCTCTATGACAATGACATTACCTCTAAACCATGTAAAGGATTTTGAAGTGGTTCCCAACTTTGAAACACTCTTATAAGCAATTGATATTTGGGATCATTGCAGGGAGACTGTGCCAGTACTTGAAACACTCCTATAAGCAAATGTAGATGCAATACATGACAAATTGCACAACTTGTAGTCCTCCCAAATTTGGATTGTAAATTCTCAAAGATACTTGCAAGTGATTCCAATGTCATAGTACCTACCACAATACTTTCCTGGATTCTACCAAGTGGCCCCCATAATATCCTCTATGTTCTCTAGCTCTTGTTTTTGTTGTGCAGTTTCTTTCTAGAGCTGCTCCTTCTCCTTCTCTTTCTATCTCATGCCTTAAATTTTAATTATCAAAATTTTTGAATATCTACATCTACCATATCTAAAATCAACTTAACATTGTGTTGTAACTCTGGTATAGGTGTTTTATCATTGATAGCTATCATTTTAGCATTCAAGTTTTCAAGATTGGTCAACAACCACACTTGCGAACTTCTCATGTCAAGCACTTTTTGTACTATTTCAACACCATGTTCTTGCTTCTAATCTAACAGTTCTTCGAGTGCATTTTTTTGTAAAACAAATTAATTTTGTTGAACAATTGTAAACTCTTAGAAAGTGTATTGTTATTTTCATGTATGTATGTATGTATATATGTATGTATGTATATATATGTATGTATATATATATGTACATGTTTATATGTATGTATGTATATGTATGTATGAATGCATATATATATATACATACATACATATGTATATTTATATACATGTGTATGTATACAAACATAAATACACATATCTATGTTTCTATATATGTATGTATATATGTATGTATGTATACAGAGAAATCTTGTGGATTATGGATTATAAAAAATAAAATAAAATTTAGAAAAACAACATTAATCATTCCCCATTTGTTTTGATTGATTATGGAGAGTTGTACGTGAAAGAGGGTGGAGATCTCTGAATGATGGTGGAGGGCTCTAAATGTTGGTGGAGATTAGTGGAGACCTAGGATTTTGTTGTCATTCCCTTGTGATCATTGCATTTTGTTTTCATGTCATGCCCTTGTGATCTCTATGCCCTTGCTTTATGATTTTCAAGAGGAGAAGAGGTACCTATGTAAATGTTCTTTTTTTCCTTTGAAACATGTATCTCTTGTTCATATATAATAGCTTTGGTCATATTCAAGGATAATTGATTATGATGATTGTATGCATATGTGCATGTATGTATGTATATCAGTTCACTATGTGAACTACTTTATATGCATACATACACACTTGCATAGTACTTGTGCCAAATTAAATTAATCATTCATGTCTTGAATTCACACAAGCAATTATCCTTGCATTCAATCAAAACTATTCATACCAAACTAAGTATGCAAAAATTTGTACTTATAGATTATATAATCTCTTGGTAATTAAGTAAAGATCTTGTGCATAATATCATCGAGGTAATGATCAGATGCATTCACATTAAGTCATAATAGGATTGAGAAGATGATCCATTTATGTTTATATAGATCAATGACTTAATATAAATAATGTTTGGTTAAGCATTAACTAAACTAATTAGTATAAGATTAATAATTCTTTATATCAATAGTCATGTCATGAGTGGTGATGCAGAGCACCAAGGTGTTTTGGATTTTGGTTTCTCACCTAACCAGGATAGGATAAGTAAGTCCTGGATGAAAAACCCATGGTTGTAAAGAAAAGACACCTTCATGTATGCCTAGGTCACTTTGGGCAAGTTATAAGCCAAAGTTGCTAGTTGGGAAAAATTGGGTCTTTTTGAGTTTTTGGTTCAAATAGCCTTAGATTAGGTGTTTTTAGTTGTTTTTTAATAACTTGGAACTTTCTCCAAGTTTTAAAATTGAAAAATTGTGAAAATTGCAAATGTTGCACTTTTTGTGCAAAATTGCTAATTTGCAAAATTGTAAAAGTTGCTCAAAAATGTGACTTAGTTGAAAAGGAGTTGTAACTATTCAAACAATGGTGGATTTTGGTTTGGATGGATGTAGGAAGGATATAGACCTCATTTGTGAGGTCACAAAGGGTAGATTGTACGGATTGGGAGGAGTTGCAATAAGAGATTTTTTAATTTTGAAGCAATTTTACTAGTTTCTTGTACTTTTTCCATACTATATGAATTTGAAGGCATGATCATATCATTGTTTGAAGAGTATTTTTTTCTTACCTTTCCATTGCACTTGGTTTCATCATTTTATGTGGAGTTTTGTTCAAGTTATTCCATTTTTGGTATGGAAGGGTTTGTAGGACACAATTTTGTACAAGTGTCAAAGATGGGCCCAAAGATGTGACTCCCACAGTTGTTTTTTAATGGCCTCTTAGGTAATTATAGTTTGATGGTTCCTCCTAGTGATTCCAAGGTTTTAAGACTGGGAAATGTGTTTTGCTATTTTTCCTAACTAGCCCTAGGTCAAGTGCCTATGAGGATTTGACCTTGTGAGCATGTTGTTTGGAGTATAATAGGAGAAGGAGACTTGTTGGTGGGCTGATTGTTTGGAAGGAAGTTGGAGGAGGGTGAATAGACATTCTTGAGTGTTAGGTGTGTTTACATGACCCCACTTTCCCATAGTTTCTTTGTAAACCAATCCTAATTAGGCCAATTAGGATTGTGTGGCTTAGTGAAGGAAAGTGAGTGTTGGTGTGGAACTAAATCCCAATACTTTTGGATTGGATATAACTCTGAAAAGGGTATCTAGAACCCTAATTTTTTAAAGGTTTTATTGGGACATTTGGAAGTTAGACACCAAAAAACTCTTAAGGAGGCCTAATGGGGCTACTAGGTAAATTTGGGTTTTGTTAGTGAATAGATTGTCCTCCAAAGAAATAAATACAAATTAACTCCAAAAGCCCAAGTAGAAAGACTGAATATGCACTAATAGTTGGGTCACTTCACTATTGAAAAGTGTAAGCTCCCTCTAAATTTATCCAGTTATAGCTCCCTGCGTATGATTTACAATGAATTCATGGGAATTCAAATATGGATGCTTTTAACCAGAAAGCAAAAAGGGTTTACAAACATCTATCTACAAACATGACATAGATGTGGAAAAACTAAGTAGCTAAAGGAAATAAATGAGATGAAGTCCATTTATCTGAATTTTACATAATAAAAATAACATAGAAAAAAGACAAACTATTCATCCCAAATACATGAAAACCATAGCACCAAGTCCAAAGGATAATCGTGATCATGATTAAATGTAGCAGATACATGTTTAGATAAAATGAATACCACTCCAAGTTGAATAATGATCAGAAAACGTACATCTAAATTCAAAGTTTTAATATATATTGTTGTTATCCCCTCTCTGAACACAACAAAATGAAAAAGATTCTATTTTTTCTGTACAATAATTACTATCTGGAAATAAAAATTCCCTTCCCCTACATTACAATATAAAAACCCCCCCCTTAGAAGCCCAAAGTCTACAAAAAGGGCTAGAAGGATTATACTCTTTATCTATGTATTTATTTTTATCTCTTGATAACTCCCACCTTTATATTTTAATATCTTTATAAAATCTTGATTTAAAAGTTTATAAGAAAATATTTCAGCATATTAAATTCTATTTGGACAAATGATTTAGTCCAAAACAAAATATTCTTAATGCTAGGCAGATTTAAAATAACTCTAACACAAAAATAGGCCTCGGTATGGGAGGCATAACTAATTATCCCACTCTTGGATTTTGCTAAATTTTGGATATGTTATCAGAATCCTAGTTTTCCATATACCACGATTTGAAGGTCTATGAAACTATCACAAATCAGAATTGTTAAGATAATGTTACCATCATCAACCTTCTATTTCTCATCTTTGCTTCCATCCATTTGATAGGTTTATGATTTATTCCATCCATATTCTCATTCTTTCTTAGAAAGGCCAAGTGAGCATCATCATTTTCCACTTTCCTATCAAAATATTCACTTTCATTTTAATTCCCTTTATCTGGATTCTAAATTCTGAAATCACAATCATATCCATTTATAATCAAACTTGGGCTTCTTTACCTTGACTAAGCTAATTGTACTAAAGTGGATCCCATAATTCTCACAAAAAAAAAAGACTTCAAACATATCTTTGAATCCCCCTAAGAACAATTTAAATCTCATGGACTTTCATTTTGAAGGGGAATCAAAAGTCATGGAGCTTCTGAACCTACAGTTTAGAAGTGGAATCACCTGAACCTTTGTAGTATGAAACTTGTTGAACTTGGAATCAGGTTGACCCAGAATAAGCTATCTGAACCTGCTTCAGTAAATGGAACCACTTTTAATTGCTTTGAACCATCTGAACCACTTCAAATTACTTTGAACTTTAGTTCAAAGAGGTTTAAGATTCCACACTGAAAATTTTAATCATTAATATTTTGGGCAGAAAAACTAGGTTTGAGTACAAGGGGTATAACTTTTTATCCCACTATTGGATCTTTCTAATTTTTGGATATGTTGTCACAATCCTAATATTCTTCCTTTCCCCTAAAGAAATTTTCAAAATTATGCTCGAGTAAAAAGTTACAAGTGAATGTTTGAAGGTATATAAAATTGTCATTTTAAATTGTTGAACCATCGAGCCTATTGAACCAATCTGAACCATGTCATACCCTATTGAACCATCATGGGCCAAATGAACTGGAATGAACCCACACGTAAATTTTAATACTGGGTCCATATGGGTACCAACAAGTTTCATACATTGTGGAAGTGTGGGGATCAAACTAGTGATGTATTTTGTGTTTTATGGATTCCCTATGTCTATGTCATGCCTTGGAACCATTGGAACAAACCATTTTGTGTTTTCTTGATGTTGGTATAGTTGTGGGGATTAGGTCTTGAAGCCAAAATTTGGATAAATTTTATCCTTAGACCATGGTTGCTTGAAGGAGTTGGTAGTCTTGTTTTCTTTAGCATTTGGAGGATTTAAATTGGTCATGACCTTGTGAGAAGGTTGGGGATTTGGTAACTTTTTGATTTGGTGTTAGAGTGGGAAAGCCCAAATACACTTTTCTAGTTGTGCTCATTGCATCAAGTGGACATGATACATGTCCTCTCGGACATTCTTTTTGGCTTTGTGTCTTTTGAAACAATACTTATACCCAACTGAACAACCAAGAGAGGTATTCAAATCAATAAATGCCTTGCCCTTTGGTGTTTAGTAACTTCAAATATAAAGAGCAGATATTACTAATAATTAGGTTCTCAAAATAGAAAAGCCCTCAATAGTTGAATAGAGAAGCTTCTCTTTATGTATATGTATGTGCACACACACACACACACACACACACACACACACACACACACACACACACACACACACACACACACACACACACACACATAAAACAATAAAACTCACTCAAACAAATAATAAAATAATAAAACTCACTCAACCTGTGTTAAGTGACTTACCTCAAAATCCAACATACAAATAATGTAGACCAAGAAATATGGGTAGATTTTGCAAGAAATTTTACAAAAATATATCATAATAGATATTTTTAGAAAGAAACAAGCCATAACCTAGTTAAATGGGTCTAGTTGCTTATTAGCTAGTGGACCAAATACAATTTTACAAGGTGATAAAATCACATATGCAGATGTATGTACGTATGTATGTATGTATATACGTATATATACATATGTATATGTGTATATATAAGTATATATACATACATACACATACATATGCATATATCTATGAATATATGTATGTATATATACAGAGAAATCTTGTGGATTGAGGAGATTAGTGGAATCTAAGATTTTTTTGTCATGCCCTTGTGATCCATGCATATGTATATATGTATGTGTATATATACATACATATGTATATATACACATATATATGTGTGTGTATACATACACACACATATGTGTGTGTCTATGTATGTATGTGTGTATGTATATATACACATACATATACATAAAGAGAAGCTTCTCTAATCACGTATTGGGGGAAATATAAAGAGATACATCTTTAAAAGGAAAAGAAAAGAACATTTACATAGGTACCTCTTCTCCCCTTGAAGAAAATCACAAAGAAAGGGCACAAAGATCATAAGGGCACACCACAAAAAAGAAATCACAAAGAAAGGGCATGAAGATCACAAGGTCATGACAACAAAATGAAGAGATCACAAGGGCGTGACAATGAAATGCAGTGAACACAAGGGCACGATAATGAAATCCTAGATCTCAACTAATCTCCACCAAGGGCACAATAATGAAATGTAGAGATAATAAGGGTATGACAATGAAATGTAGCAATCACAAGGGCATGGAAATGAAATCTCCACCAAATTTTAGATCTTAGAGCTCTCCACCAACATTCAAAGCTCTCCACGCTCGTTTAGAGCTCTCCACCTTCTTTAGCGTGCAACTCTCCACAATCGATTAAAACAAATGGGGAATGATTTATGTCATTTTTTTGTTTGTACTCACAAGGGAATTGCAATTACAATGAAAATTTTAGTATTATGATGACGTCAAGGACAATTTCCAAAAAAAATGAAAATCCACAAATTACCCTATCATGGCAATTTGGTCCCAAATGTTGTAGTGAACTTAAGAGTTTTTAAGACTTTCAATTTGAAGATAGAAAAACATGTTGTTGAGGTTCCTAATATTGAAAGACACTTATTTGATCTTGTGATTAAGAGCAGGGGAAGAAGAAAGAAAATTTCTAATCAAATGAAGGCTTCCAACAAGTATGATTCATTTGATCCTGGTAGTTGTAGTAGCAAGAGAAGATCTAATATTTTTTATACTACAGTTGGTTGTACTAGTAAGTATCTATTGCTTCTATTAATTTGGGCATCACTATATGATCTAGAATGTTATGAAGTGCTAAAGCCAGTAGTAATTTCTCCCATGTCTCCAAGAAATGTATCATAGGTTCGGGGTCCCTTGGCTCCTAGGAATTTGTAGCAACTATTCTTACTTCTAGAAGAATAACTTTAGTGAAGAGTTGAGTGCAAGGAGTTGAAGAAGAAAGTTTTTTTTATGTGTAAATGCTATAATCACAAGGCTCATTCCCTTGTAGAAGCCTCTTCCACAATGACATTACCTCTAAACCATACAAATGATGTAGATGTATGTATGTATATAGACTAGGAAAAATGGGAAAAGTTAATGTCAATGTTAATGGGTGGGCAGTATATTTCCCCTACATACATTACACACACACACACACACACACACACACATATTGCCAATTAACTCTGCCTTATTTGTGTTTAGGATTTTGAGGTAAGTTACTTAGCATGGGTTGAGTGAGTTTTGGTGTTTTATTATTTAGATTCTAGAATATGTATGCAGTTGGATCAATTTTTCTGTTGTGCTAAGATGTAATAAGCATCTTTAAAAATATCTCTTTGTGTGTATGTGTGTGTGTGTGTATATATATACACACACATACATACATACATGTGTATGTATGTATATGTATACATACATACATTAACACACATATGTGTGTGCCTATGTATGTATATACACAAAGAGATCTTGTGGATTGTGGAGATTAGTGATTTACCCTTGTGATCACTACATTTCATTGTTGTACCCTTGTGATCATTGCATCTTTTTTTATGCCTTTGTGATCTTTGTATATGTATATATACATACATACACACACATTTGTGTGTGTGTGTGTGTGTGTGTGTGTGTGTGTGTCTATGTATGTATGTATATAAATAGAGAGATCTTGGCAAAACAAAAAAATAATAAAACTCACTCAACATGTAGCATGGCCATAGATGTGATAGCAATGCCTATTGGTAAGTAGATTCCTCTTTTTCTCTCTCATTTTTCATGTATTTATTTCACTTGAACAATTATTTCTTAGGGGCCATTTTGTAATATTGGATTTATTTTATGTAGGATGTGATGAGGACATTCCTAGATGTACATGTGTTAGATGAATAAGAATCACTAAAGAATTGGGATAAATTTCTCATGAACAATGAAGATGGACTTCCCCTGAGAGTAGTAGGAAGTAATGAGGACATTATAGATACTTTAAAGATTGATCCTTTATTAAATATTTTAGATTTTAATAGGGAATTTAGATGTTAGGGGGTGGGCAGGGCCAAATGAGTTTCCACCTTCATGTGGTTGGCCCTAATTAGTAGAGAATATTCAACTATTATTAGAACCAATTGAAGCTCAACATTAACCTATGATTGCATGACAACTAACTATGTGAATCTATTGTTATTCCTTGGACTCATATTGCTTCCTAAATTATCAAAGTAAACATAAGAAATATTTTAGAGCTCATTATAACTGGAGAAGTTGGGTTCCATATCCATGATTATTAAAGCCATAAAAAGAATGCATTGACTTCACCTATTGAGGAGGAATATGTCAAAACCAAAGGCAAAACCATTTCATGACTAATAAATCCATACAAGAAGGCATTGACTTCACCTTAATAACTTACTTTGGAGACCAAAGGCGGTATGGTGGTTTCCCATTTGCAATGTCCCTCCCCATGGTCCCTCAAGTGATTGTGCATTCTTATCTGACCATCTTCATCCTCCTCAAAAAGACATCTTTGTGCACTTCTTCTTTCTCCAATGAAGAAACATGTTGCATTCAAGAACATCTCCTTCTCTTTCTTCCCTAGAGAATCATATCTAACTTTGAGCCTCTTTGTGATGTCCTCATGGGGAATCTGGGAATAATTATTCAATGTTTTTTGCCAATTTTTATCATAATAATTCAGCATGTCATTGCAATTATGATAGGTTTTTCTGATGGATATTCATCAATCATATATCATGGCTATCACATGGCCCTCACAATTGTGATAGATAGTTCCAATGAATAGTTGTCACTCCCATAACACCATTCTTGCACAACTGTCTCAATTGGGACTGCAGACTGTAAGCTTAAGGGTCATCATATTTGTGATGGTTGATCGTTGTAATTGTGACAAGATGAAGATGAACACTTACTCTTGCCTTCTTCCAAGTTATGATAGCTTTATCCATCACAATTGTGACAAACACCCTTGTTGTCACAATTTGCAACAGAAAAATTTTGATGCTCATCCAACGGGAGCCATTTCATGGTACTATCACTTGGGTGATAGGTGGTCATCACAATTGTGATAGCATGCCATCAAAATTTGTGCCCAAATTTAGTAGTGCTATATGTAAGAGATAATCCAAATTAAGACAAATATTCCTTATAGGAAAATAATGTCACATGATAAAAAATATTCCACTATACTAAGAAAATTACAATTCATTAGATAGGATAGAGAAAGAATATACAACCAACCTTGCCCCCTAGGCATGAAGGCAAGATGCCTCAGTTGCTATATGATTCCCAACAACATAAGGTGTAGAAGATATGCTAAAAAATATATCATATATGAATTAATGACATGCAAATAATAATACTATAGATTATTATTAAATGATAAACATACGAATCCAAGGAATGAAAATAAATTTTCAAGAAGAGAATCATATGTTGTGTAAAACAAAGTATCTTAAGAATACATCTCAAAATAGTAAAAAACATAGAGATATGAAAGAGGAGAGGAGAGGATGCCATATTATAGCATCTAAAGAAGTTGTCCCATTTATATCGGATATGATCCCCAAGTAAGGAGAGATTTTTGAAAAAGAGATATTATCCTCACCAAGAAGAAAGATCTAAAACCACAAAATGTTTCATATCATAGTATAAAGAGGTACCATAAAGAGCTAATGGATCCTAGACAAAGGAAGTGAAAGATGAAACAACAAAGACCCTAATGGATAGATCTTTTATAGCATACATACACTTCTTCTGCAAAGATAAAGTTTCACATAGGAATGTAACACAACAAATATATGGAAAAAAAGGACATCATATCATAAAAGATGCAAGTCCACAAAGGGAAATGAATTCTCAAAAGGAGAGATAAAAGAGGTATAACATATTTATCTCCCAAGATGTCTTCTCCTAAATTAAAAATATACACTTCCTAATGGACATAGAGTTATGTACACTGGAAAATATATTAATGTACAAGAAACATGTAAATAAAGTGAAAAAATAGACCCCCCATAAGAATAGAACCTTGCCCCCTAGTTAAGATAAACAAGAACAAGATAAGTTGTGGCATTCTTCATTACATGGTATGATAGAGATTATCCCAATAGGGTTAAAAAATGCTAATTTAATTTATGAAGAAATAAAATGTCCCTTGTATAAGGAGTGTAGCATGTTCAAATTTATCACAAACGTATAAAAGAAAGTCATCACATGCATAAAGTATATGTGTGTTGTTATAAATAAAAGGACATGAAAAAATATTAACATCTTTGAAATAAGGTTTAAATCTCATTTTACATTCATACATAAGATTTCTATATACTCTCTTCACTAAAGCTTGACATGTATTATGAAGAGATATGGATGGGTTTGGTAAAAGAAGATGAAGGAGATGTCATGGTAGAATATATGATAGAGGGAAATAATTAATACGAACAAATAATATACCGTGTTTTTCTTCATTGACAATGATTAAAAATAACCTTGATGTTATGTTCATTTATACCAAGTCTCAAACCTTGATAACTCTATTGAGTATCAAGATCATAACCCCTGATATACATATATCTAAGGTTAGATGGGTAAAGTGATTTATCTTAAGATGAATAAGAATATGTAGCATATAGAGGATATGGGGAAGACTAGGTTTACTTGTGGTAGCTGATGGAGAAGAGGTTTCATCTAGGAAATGTCTAACATCTATATCATGAACAATGCTTTGACTATGTGGAAAAGTTTAAGGACTGTGAGGGGGTTGACCTTGAGCATGAGGAATATTATTAAGCATACTAATATTAGGTTAATCAACAAAATCCATTATGTGATCTAACACATCAGTATGAAAAGCATGGATCAATTAGAAAACCTATTGGTTTTGAATTGATAAATTATGATAATAGTGTTCCTAAAAGAATATTTTAGTGTCTTCCTATCTTTAGCTCTAGAGAAAGGTAAAGAGACAAGTGGTCACAAAGAAATTGTCTCGTTGTTTGATGAAGATAAAAATCAATAAGAACTCAAAGTCCTACTTGCAAGAAGATTGTCTATAGGTACTAGTGAGTACAAAGGGAAATTCTCTTTGAAATGTTTTACATACAAGAAAATAGGACATATTACTACTTGATGTCTTAATAGTGATCAAAAGGATGAGATTAGAATTTTTAAAGATAAAGACAAGAAGCAACATTATGTGGTAATAGATAAATGTGTGACAGATGAGGAATCATGGGATAGTGATGAGAAAGAGCTATTTTTTTTTCCCTATCAAGGAAGAGACCATAGAAGGTGAGAAGGAATTAGTCTTACCTTGATATCACAGTAATGGTTGGGTCATTTATAGTGGATGTTAACATCCAAATTGAAGATTTGGAAACAACATACCTGTTTGATAAAAGGTGAATGATTTGACTGAATTGTGAGAGAAATGCAAATAATGTTTATCTTGTGGAACGTCTAAAGAATATCTTGATAATTTTTTGTCAATTAAATGATAAAGGATTTCATATAGAGTTTATAAGAGGTATGTGTTGGATATTGGGAATCCTAGAAGATTTCATTGCTTCTGAGAGATAGACCAGAGGTAACTTATTCCATTTCAATGATACTATTAAAAGTTATTTGGTTTCTAAGGTTGATGATTGTTGGCTATGGAACATAAGGTTTATTCATGTAAACTTTGATAGCTTGGTCAAAGTAAGTAAGAAAAAAATAGTTAGAGGATTTCCACCACTAGTAAAACTAGGCAATGTTATGTGCAAGGAATACCAATGGGTAAGTTAACTAGTACAACTTTCAATAATAAGACATATTCATCTAAACTTGTGTTGGATTTAGTGCATATTGACTTGTGTGGTCTTGTAAGGAATTTTTTTTATCATGATGATTAGTATTTTATGCTATTTTTTGATGATTACTCTAGAATGATGTGGGTAACCTTCTTGAGAGATAAATATAAAAAGAATCGCAAGTTCAAGGAACTTGTAGAAAAAGAAAGCAATAATAATCTAAAGTGTTTGAGATTTGACAGAGGTGGAGAATATGCTTCTTTGGAATTTTTTGATTATTCTAATAGGAAAGGTATCAAGAGAAAAATATCTTCTCCAAGGAATCCACAACAAAATGGAATAGTTGAAAGTAGAAAAAAAAAAAATAGTTTAAATGTTTCCTGAACCATGATGATCCAAGGAGATGTTTCAAATATTTATTGGAGAGAAGCATTTAGTGCTAGAGTCTACACTATGAACTAGGTGCAAGTAAAGAAAGGATCTAATAAGACTTCCTATGAACTATGGTATAGTCGTAGTCTTGTATGAAACATTTCAAAGTTTTTAGCAGTAAATGTTACAATAAGAGGGATGATTGCACTAGAAAATTTGATCCTAAGAGTGATGAAGGAATTTTGATATAATACTCTACCAAAAAATAAGGCTTACAAGTATTTCAATAAAATGACTAAAAGATGATCGCGAGTGAAAATGTGAAGTGTTAGGATAAACCACAGACAAAAATAAAAAAAAATACATGCAAATATAACCAATAACAAAAAATAATAGATCACACAGAAATGAACACAAGGCACCAAGATTTAGTGTGGTTCACCCAATCCCTGGGCTATGTCCACCAAACAACAAGTCCGATCTTATTACAATCCAATGATTACAACCTGATTATAATCCGTAATCCCTTACAGCTCAATACCGCCGCAAGAACCAATTTCGCATCACAACATAATGAAAAATACCCAACCCTCAACCCTTTTATACAAGTATTAAACCACTTTAGGTTTATAACATGTTGGCCATAATAATTATGAAGTATGTACAGTACTTTCCTGATCAGTCACCACAATCTGACATGAAGGTAGATAAATTTACATATAGATTTAGTAAGATTGATGATTCTAGAAAATATGAATTAGAAAGTGGTCAAGAAATTAATTATATGGTACCTGAGGAGAAAGAAAATGTCAAACAAAATAATGAAGAAGATGATACAGTTCAACTAGTAGTAGAAGAAGAAGCTCCAAGGCCTTAAAAAGGTACATAAAGCTAAACTAGCTACAAATCAAATTATTGGAGATAAAAATGTAGTAGTATGGAATACAAGAAAGATTGACAAGAGTACTTGTTTGATTTCAGAATTTGAGAATAGGACTGTTAATGAAGCATCAAAAAGTTAAGATTGGATTATGGCTATAGAGAAGAGATTGATCAAATTGAAAAGAATGATACTTGGACATTATTTCCCAGACTAGTAAACAAGAATGTGATGCAAGAGCATCGTGGGTGCAAGAGAAATCTTGCATCACCCAAAATTATTTTTTTAAAATTTTTTTTAAAGTGTTATCTCAATGCAAAGTTGTTTTTTGTGGATGTTCTACTTAGTAAGTTAGTCATACAAGCTCAAAATGTCCTAATTCTAGAGGTGGAGATTCATCTTGGACATATCAGCCTACCAGTTGAGGAAAATGCCATATCATGAGTATTTGAGAAGTTATTGCAGATTTTTGGTGTGTAATTTTGGTACAAAAACTTCAAGCTCAATTTTTAAGTCCTTAGAGGTTCTTGGATGGGATCCAAAATGAGGCTAACTAATGCTTGCATGAGACAAGCCCTATAGATCAGAAGTTGAGGATTTTTTAATGGGGTTATAATAGCCAATTTGGTTAGTGGTTCACAAGTTATGGTCTTCTAAAGTTGGGCCAATAGAAATTTCCAAAATAAATGTCATAATTATTTTGAGTGACTCTATATGTAATTCTAGGGTTGGTTGATCTCAAGGATTAGGGTTTGATGTCTAGAAACTTCATCAGCGGTGTAAAATTACCTATATAAGGAAGCCCTGTAAATTGTCTATGATAACTCTGTGTGATAGTTCATAGATATTTATTGAAAATTATTATAAGAAAGAAATCCATGTTTATTTTCATAATATATTTAAAAATTATGTAATTTCATAATTGTGGTGATAATACAAAGCCCATATTTTGCTCTCACAAATTGTTGTTATTTCTTTTTTTATGTTATGTCTTTAAGGTATTAAGGGGAGCACCCTTCATGAAGTGATACCAAATAAAGAGTTCATGGGTGTGTAAATAGAATGTCAACTATGAAGTAATTTTTACAAGGACCATGGTTTGGGATGAGTGTGTAGATCGATCACTAATTGTGAGGCAGTTTGCATTGGGGTTTTAGTGAAGGCACGAAAGTTCCCCCATGAAGAGAGAATAGTAGTAGAGTTGTAAGTGTTACACCTAAGGATTTTAGAGCCCTCAAGAGACAAGTGAAAGAATTAGAAGAAAAAATGCACAAAGGAATAACTCTTTTTGTAAGAGATGAAAGTAGGGGTGAAGGAGAAGAAGAAGAAATTACTGAAGAAGAGATAGTTCTGAACCTAGAAGAAGAGAGGCTCTTTATGACCATCTCCAAGATTGGGAGACCTAAGTTTGAGGTTCCCACAATAACCTATAGGAATTGATCAATTGGATCAATGAATTAGAAGAATGCTTAAGATATGAAGATATTGAGGATCCTAATAGGGTCAAGTTTGTGAAGGCCAAACTAAAGGGCCATGTGAAGATCTAGTGGCAAGAGATATAATTGGAGGAAAATAGAAGAGGAAAGGATAGAATTACAAGATGAGATTAGATGATAGCTAAATTGAAGCCACAATTTATTCCCATGGATTATGAGCTTAATTTACTAAAGAAAATGTAAGGGTTGAAGCAAGCAGGATGATTTGGTCAAGATTGTACCAAAGAGTTTTACCAAGTTCTCAATAGAACAAGCCATGCAAAATCTAACAAGGAGAAATTTGTCTATTATCTTAATGGGTTAAGGCCAAGAATTTAGAAGGAATTGAGTCTGGTTCAGATGAGAATTATTGAAGAAGCATACCATTTTTTCCTAAGAGTTGAGGAAAAGATGAACAAGAAGTTTGAAAACAAGAATAGTGGTAGAGCTCGCAATGAAAGATCTCGTGAATGGTCTTATAGAGGCAGAAATGAAGATCAGAAGAAGAAGGATGAGGCCAACAGTAGTAGTGGGACAAAATTACAATCATTTCAATGATTAGAATAATAGAGATTAGAGAGGAAGAGGAATAGGGAAAATATCTAGTAGAGGAGGTTTTCGTCGAACTTGTTTTCATTGTGGAGAAGAAGGGCATAGGGAATTTGAGTATCCTAAGTGCCAAGGAAGGACATATAGGATAACCAAAGGTCAATTCAGAGTTGCACATGTTGAGAAGATGTGAAATCATCATATTTTAAAGATGTTGAAAGAAGGGAAGTCCTAGTTAACAGAAGAGTCTTGTTGAGTGGTGAAATGAACATGATCAAAGGAGGAGCTTATTTCATACAAGGTGAAAATGTGAAGATAAGTGTTGTGATGTGATTATTGATGATGAAAACACTAATAATCTAGTGTCATAAAATATGGTCACAAACTTAAAGCTCAAGAGAATGAAACACCTACATCCATATTGTATTACCTAGGTGCAAACTAACTGCAAGGTCATGGTCAATGAGCTGTGCCTAGTGAAGTTCAAGATTGGAAGCTACCAAGATGAGGTACTTTGTGATATCATACCTCTCATGCCCAAATCATCTTGAAAAAGACACACACACACACACATAAAATAATAATAACATTCAATTTTATTTCTTGGAAAACCATTAAAGAAATCTTTAAAACAAATATAAATCCACAATATTGAAAGATTTCTTTCAAATATTACAATCATAACTGGGTCATTACATTGATTTAAAAATCACATGAAGACCTACTATTGATATTCTACATTACATAACTTTTTACAAATATGCATAAATTAATCATCTTCAAATCTTCAGTAGAAAGTGAAAATCTTTCAAGCTTTTCTTCAACACATATCCATTCAAATAACCTATACAAAACAACCTTGTATACCATGGAGAACTCGCCTCCCAACCTAGGTCTCTAAGAGACCACCCACCAAGCTTGGAGAATCAAGACCAACCAGTTAATAATCAAGCACATACATATACATCAACAATGCATGATACAAAATTTAACATCCTTTTTTGAGCTTACACAATAGGTTACCAGAGGAACCAATAGAATGGGTGAAGGTGTTCCTTAAAACCTCGAGGAGAAGCAAAGTATAGAAAACCAAATTTTCCTTCACAAGGCATATGAAATAAATACCAAATCTCACAAAAATTTCTCCCCTTATCACCCCAAAAGTGCATAACAATGTACTAGCACATGCAGCCCATACTACATGCTTATCCCTCTTCCTTCTAGGGAAGAGACTCTACACACAAGGGTTAGGCCCAACTAACCCCTTCACCCTGAAGGCCACTTCTTCCCTCTCAAGGGTGAGTGATTTCCTTCCACACTCTTAACATCATACTCTCAAAATCAAACTTTTAAAAAAAAGGCAATAGAAATTCATTCACACCCAGCAATACAACAAGAACAAAGAACAACACACATATGCATCTATAGAAAAATTTACACATTTTATATTCAGAAAAATAATACAACACATAACTTCCAAAATATGGCAAAAGCTCCAACCTTTCTCCAAGCTATGGTAAAAGACCCGATTTGAGAAGAGCCCTCTATCCTTCCTTCTTTCAAACTCCAAAACCAAAATTCTCGAAAACTAGAGAGTGGGTGAATAATCCATCTATTTTCCAATTTCCCTCTAAAAGAAGAACTTTCCTAATTTTTTCCCCATCATAGAAGAGAACAAACACTTTAACTCAACCTAAGTTCCCCTATTTGGTTGGAATTATCAACTCACTGGAGATAAGGTGGGAATTTGGGTAAGTCCTCTTCCATTTTCGCAATACTTAAGATATGGGATTTAAAAAGTGTTAGAAAAGAGATTTTAACTCCAGTTAGCCAAAATTAAAGTCATAACATATAGTACTAACATGTAGGTAACTTAATTTCACTAAAAGAACACTCTAAGACTCAAACAAAGCCCTCTAAAGTTACCCTAAACTTGGAATCCGAAATTTAATTGAATTAAAAACCTTCATAAGATATTTTATGCAAGGGAATGACAACTTAAATATTTCTAACTAGTTAGGAATAAGGTTGGGTGTCTTTTGACAATAACTCAACCTGACTTGCCACTAAACACATAACAACACAAGTGTCAAGTAACACTATAAATACACATATAACATTACAAGTGGAAAATCAATTTTCACAAAAATAAATCTAATCTAAGACATCCATTCACATTACGTTCACAAACTAAAATACTTAACAATGAGGTTAAGATCTCTTCATTAGATCTAACCTTGGCAATCTCAATTAATACAAAGGTATAGTCTTGGTTCTCCGTTACCATGGATATTTCCTGCACACTCAAACCACATATCAGTAGTCCAAGATAAATAAAGCATATGCATATATAAATCCTCAATCAATTTTATATTCATAATTGAATCAAAACATAAGGCATTTCTCAATTGAATAACATTTTTCCATTTCTAACCATTGTGCATATATAATACTACCATTATCAAACTAAACATGACACAACTCTTTTGCACATTTCATGACTTTCATACATACATACATACATACATACATACATACATACATACATACATACATACATACATACATATATATATATATATATATATATATATATATATATATATATATATATATCCATCTAACATTTATATTCAAATATAACTTCCTACTCATTGATAAAATAACCAACCAAGTACATGAATGTAACCAATCATCAAGCATCATAAATGAGTTCTAACATCATAATGATTACCATAAAATAAAGTGTCCCATAATATCAATAGTTTGAGTAATAGTCCAAAATAGTCCAACATATAACAAGGTCTCAAAATATAAAGTATCTGCAAATGCAAAATATAAAGTATCTAAGATGCAGATAAACTACTATGATATGCTATGATAAAGTATCTAAAATGCAAATAAACTACTATGATGGGTCAAGGTGAGGCCTCACATCCTCCCCACCAGGCATGAACCTCCTCCTGGAATTTATCAAAGAGGTATGGGTACCGATCTCTCATCTGTGTAGTGTCCTCCCATGTAGTCGTGACCTCATCATAATAATCCCACTAGACTCTAACTTGGTCCAGCTCCCTGCCTCGAAGTGTTAGGGTTTGTCGGCCCAAAATACAAATGGGCTCCAAAGCTATGTGTTCATTCAACTCCACCTGTAAAGCACCCCAATCTATAATGTGAGATTCATCATAAATATACTTCCTTAATACTAAAACATGAAACAAATCGTGGATGCATGATAGGCTAGGTGGAAAAGCTAAATGGTAGGCAACTGGTCCTATCCTCTCTAGTATTTCAAATGGTCCAAAAAATTGAGGTTCCTACTTAGAACCCTTTCCAAAATGGATCAGGCTCTTGTGTGGAAGCACTCTCAAAAAAAACTCTATCACCAACCATGTACTCTATGTATTCTCTCTTAGCATCAACATACTTTTTCTGTCTATCTTGAGCCTCCCTAAGATGTTTCCTAATCAAATCAACCTACTGCTCCATGTCTTTGACTAACTGTGATCTAATAGATACTCTATCCTCAATCCTATCCCAACTCAAAGGAGTCCTACAAGGTCTCCCATATAGGGCCTAATAAGGAGGCATACCTATAGAAGTATGATGGCTATTATTATAAGTGAACTACACAAGATGAAGGTACTCCTCCCACTTGACCTGATGGTCCATTACATACATTTGCAACATGTCCTCTAACACTTGATTAACCCTTTCTATCTATCCATTTGTTTGAGGATGATATGTTGTGCTAAAATTAAGACTAGTACCCAAAGTTGTTTGAAGCTCACTCCAAAATGAAGATGTGAAAAGAGAGTCTCGATCAGAAATGATCTTACGAGGGATGCCATGAAGTCTAACAATGTCTTGTAAGAACACTTGTGCTAATGTTGGTGCTGTAAAGGTAGTTCGAATAGGAGAGAAGTGGGCAACCTTAGTCAATGTATCAACTGTCATGATGATGAGAAGACATAGGAAGGACAATAATAAAGTCCATAGATATCACATCCCACTTCCACATAGGTATCTCATGCCGTTGTAGAAGTCCCCCCAGATGGCTATGCTCTACCTTTACTCTCTGACGCTCAAGACATCTAGCAATAATATTGGCAATCTATACCCTCATTCTGGGCCAAAAGTACAACTGTCTCAAGTTTGAATGTAACTTCTTGACACCAGGATGTGTTACATATGGTGCTCGATGAGCCTCTAAAATGATGAACTCTTGCAGGTCACCCAAAGAAGGTACATAAACGTGTCCTTTATGACATAAAAGCCCATTAGGCTCCAAGGAATAGTCTACAAACTTTCCCACTAGGGGTCTCTAAGAATGTGCAATCTAACAAATCTCTGCATATAGCTTATCCTCAACCAAATGTCGTAGGATGCATTCTTTCAAATCTGTGGTAGGAGTCATGGAAGATATCATATGTCATCTCCTACTTAGACCATCTACAACCACATTCTCCTTGCCCTTGATGTAACAAACATCAAAATCATATTCACATAAGAACTCCATCCATCTTCTCTACCTAGCATTAAGGTTTGGTTGTGAAAAGATGTATTGAAAACCGTGATGATCTGAATGAAGCTCAAAATGGTGACCTAGGAGAAAAGGATGTCATCTTACTAAAGCATGAACTACTGCTACAAGCTCTAGGTCATGAGTAAGATAATTTAACTCATGAGTCTTAAGCTTCCTAGACTCATATGCAATAACTTGACCATCCTACATAAGAAATGCTCCTATGCCATCCAATGAAGCATTTGTACACACAACAAAATCCCTTGATGGGTTAGGTACTACAAGTATTGCTGCACTAGTGAGAGCTCTCTTGAGCTCTTAGAAGACTCTTTCACACTTCTCTAACTAATTGAACTTATTTCCCTTCCTTTGAAGAGATGTAATGCAATGAGCCAACCTAGAAAAACTTGCAACAACACATCTATAATAGCCAGCCAATAATAGCTTGAATCTTAGATGGGTCTACTAAGATCCCATCACCTGTAATAATATGGCCTAGATAATGTATCTCAAGTCTAAAGAAGGCACACTTTTTCAAACTATGATACAACTGATTTTCCCTCAAAAGTTGAAGTACCTATCTCAAATGTTCCTCATGCTCCTTCTCATCATGAGAATAAATCAAAATGTCATCAAGGAACACCACCACAAATTTATCTAGAAAGGTATGGAATACACCATTCATAAGACTCATGAATACAACTGGAGCATTTGTGAGGCCAAATGGCACTACAGTGAACTCATAGTGGTCATACCTTGTGCGAAAAGCAGTCTTGTGGATATCACTCCCTACTATCCTCAACTGATGATAACTTGACTTAAGATCTATCTTTGAGAAGATATGGGCACCTTCAGCTGATCAAAAAGGTCATCAATCCTAGGTATTGGGTATCAGTTCTTAATGTTCACTTTGTTTAGCTATCGATAGTCGATACACAACCTAAGTGATCCATCCTTCTTCTTCACAAAGATGATTGGTGCACCCCAAGGTGACACACTAGGACGAATATGACCTTTTTCCAAGAGCTCTTCTAATTGAATCTTGAGCTCACTGAGCTTCTGTGTGGTCATCCTATATGGTGCCCTAGAAATAAACTCAACTCCTGGCAAAAGATCAATGTGGAAATCAACTGCTCTAGGTGGAGGCATACCAGCAAGCTCTGAGGGAAAAACATCTACAAACTCTTGCAGAATAGGAAAATCATCAAGTGAAATCTCCTTCTTAGAATCCTCATCCCTGTCACTGATAGTGATGGAAAATAACTGACATCCCTTATGTAGGCACCACTTTAGCTACATAGCGGATATCATATGAAGAGATATAGGCCTTTGTATTCCAAAAATACTATGGAAGTGCCATGACTATCAATACATTCTACCCTCTTTTGTCGATAATCCATCTTGGCATTGTGGGCATAAAGCCAATCCATTCCAAGAACTACATCATAGGTACCCAAAGTGGTAATGCGAAAATCAGCCATGGTAGTCACGCCTCCAATCTTAATGTCACAGTCACAAACCAAGGAATCAACCAACACTCTAGCACTTGAGACTAACTCTTGTTGGTGTAAATACGTACTTTACTATTTACACTTACTTAAGTTTACTTAGGTTAATGCATTATTTAATTATATTGCATTATTTTATTATTTTTATTTGTGAGACACATAGGAGTGTGCACACCTTGTGAGTTGTCATGTTGACAACACAGGAGTACACAACTCTATTTGAGCACATGGTGTCTACAATACTGATTTTTGTGTCCCACCCTTGTAGACTTATCCTCACATCACTGCACTTACTTCCGTGCTTAATGGAGGATAATCCATATCTAGTAGACATGTACTTAGTTGTATGAAACTTCATGGTGCTAACTTCTATGCATTCTAGAAGCTCTCCTAAGGCCTTTATATTCAGGCACTCCTAGTGTACTCGATGTATCAAATTATTGAATACATTGTTATTCTGATTATACTCTCTCCATTTTTGGTCTACTGTGTGCTTGTGTTTGAGTTCTTAGTTCCTGGGTGAATTTTTCCCTTAGGCAAATTCTTACATGGTATCAGAGCAACTTGGAGACTTTCTCATCACAAGCCGTTCGAGACCTCTTGCTTGCTTCATCACCTCAGCTTGAATTCAGAGTGCTGTAGAAATTGGGAGCGTCCAGCATCAAATATGACCTCTCCATTGCATCTAAAATGTTGAACTGGTGAAAATCAACTATAAGCACGCCTACCTTGGCCCATAGTCGATCGTGAGGAAATTTTTTTTTGCAAATCGCAACTCGAAGGCCCCGATTTGTGGTATGGGTATGGTCATTTTCACAGATTTATGAATTTATTTTCAGATCTACAATTTTATTTTTCTCTTCTATTTATTTTTCGTCCAATTATTCTCGAAAATTTAGAGAAAATTTTTTTTACAGACCTGGGCAGTGACACCTTGGATCTGCCAATTTGGAAGATATTTTATTGTTATCGGCAGGGCTTTCATTATTGTGGCGAGAAACCACCAAATTCTCAGCAGCAATAGACAATCCAACTAATGGCCCCCCTATTTCCCCCGGCTGGCCTCAACACAAAACCCAGCGAAAATCATTACTGTCGACAGCAATCTCGGCCAGTAGCTTCCAAACCTCGACAGACAGTTTATTATAAGATCTATGGGCTTTTGCATATAGAGCCCCGCAGACTCCCATCCCCACACAATGTGGGATTAATCTACAGCACCCTCCGATAACGCAAAAAGACTTCCAGCCATTTGAGAAATAGTCCAGCAATGCCTGCTCAGCATCCATGCGGCCTCATCTAGCCTTGACACATGGCTTTACCTCCCCGCCACACGACATTCTGTGTCGTGATTTAAACTACGATAGGTGGCAGAATTCAATTAGCTCCTGCCAAGTCAATAGATTTGACCGACATTACCACGTCACCCGTGGATAGCCAGCTAGTATTTTCTGCCAGGTCATCTGTCCGTACAATAAGGACATCACAGTCATCTTGACATGTCAGCACGGGGCGTTGATTCCCTCCTGACATCAGCATTTTGCAAGGTTATATTTGACGCCCGTCTGGACATCATTCTAAGACATTTTAGAACTACTTTGATGGTCATTTGACTGTCAAATTTAGATTCACTATTTCTCCTCCAAACCCCTCTCCAGATTGCTTTTCAGTTTGGTAGCTTGACTTTGCAAGCTCGTAACTTGGGCATTCAGACTCTAATTCAGGTGCAAGTTTTTTTGAAATCAGGTAGAATTTCTTGAATTTTCCAGTGGTAGTGTTGTTTTCTAGTTTTGGTGCACATATTTTGCAGAATTTGCATTTTTTGGCGACTGCACCTGCATAATCCTACCTTTTGCAACTTCAGAAGCTCCATACGGGCACATCTGATCACCTTTTTAGGTTCCATTTTTTTTGAAAGTGCATTTTTTTTGGTCTACTTTCCAGATCTGAAGTCAAATTCTAGGGTTGTGTGGACAAATTTTCACTTTCAGAATCAGGCCTTCTTTGACATTATAAAGCTTTGATTCTTTTTCAGAATAGTTGTAAAACTAAGCTACATTGCTTAAGTGATAGATTTTAGCCTCATAAAGTAGTTGTAAAAGAAAAATTAGAAAGTCCACTTTTTTCTTTTTGACAAGTGGCCCATTGTAAATGCACTACTTATAAAGTGCCAAAGCATCTTATTTGGGGGGGTCTTTTGATTGAGTGAAAAGGGGGGTGTGTACTGTGGTTTTTGTGTCTCTCTATTGTGCTCTTTCATTTCTACATCATGGGTTTTAAATGTCCTCCTTTAACTTCACACAACTATTCTACATGGAAAGATATTGCATGGAGTACATTAATGGAAAACAGATATAGTTTATATGTTGATGGTACAATTACTCAACCTACTAATGCTAAAGAACTCATTGATTGGAAAAGAAAAGACCAACAAGATTTAGGTGTTATCAGGAGTTGTGTACATGGGGATGTTCTCTTTCACATTGAAAATTGTTCAGAATCTAAGGAAGCTTGGGACAAACTTGAATAGTTGTATGGTAAAGTGGATGAAGAAAAGGGATTTCAGATTGAGGATGATCTACTTCTCTTGGATCCTAAAAATTATGACACAATTCAGGATTATATCATCAAAGTCAATGAGTATAGGGCACTCCTTAAAGATTGTGGAAATCCCATTAAGGATGATAGGTTGATACATCACATCCTAAAGAAGCTACCTACTAAGTACACCAACTTTGTTTCGAGTTTTAACACTCACAAGTTAACCATGGGATCTGCTTACTAGAAACCTTCCTTTGATGGATTTGCAGACATGTTGATTGTTGAACAATCTCACTTGGTGGATTTTGGCCTTCTCAAGTCATCTAAGACCAAAGCCTTGGTGGCTAGTGATGCTCAGAAATCTAGTCAAGGGGGAAAAAGCAACAACAAGAAGAAGCAGTTGAAGTAGAAAACACAATCTGAGACACAACATGACTCCTCTCAACAAGGTGGTTCTTCTTCAAATAAGAAGGGAAGTAATGAAAAGAAGGACAAACTCTTTTGTACATACTGTAAAATGCCAATCATGATGAGCATCATTGCAAGACAAAAAGAATCGATGAGTTAGAAAACCTACTCAAGAAGAACAAGATTCAAGTGCCAGGTACTTCCAAGGATTCTACTCCAACCTCTTCGAAGGATAAAGGTCAAGCACTTATGGCCAACACAAGTTCTTCTTTAGAATCGATACTTGACTCAGGTGCCTCTTACCACATGGGTTCTTCAAGGGAAGACTTTTCTTCATTGAAGTAGTCAAAGGTACCACACATCTTTGTGGGAGATGATGCTAAGATGGAAGTTGAAGGGAAAGGATATGTAGAAATGGAAGATGGGGAATTCAAAGATGTTCTCTATGTTCCAAATCTAAGCTCCAATCTCCTATCAGTTTATGAAATCACTCACCTTGGAGATGGTCATAAGGTTGAGTTCCTTCCAAATTTAGTGATGGTGCGAAGTCTCAAAGATGATTCATTGGTAGTAGTTGGGAAAGTCAATGATGACAAGAGGTTTTATTCCTTCTCCCATTTTGTGCCTAAGAGTTCTTCTCAAGCCTTGTTAACTCACTCTACTTCAAACAACTTATGGCATGAGCAATTTGGTCACCTTGAGTTTCGCTCTCTTCAGCAAATTTTCTCAAAACACATGGTCAAAGGTCTACCCAACATTAGCTTTTCTAAGGGAGAGTGTTCATCTTGTTCAGTGGATATGAATCTCAAGGAGAAGTATGATAAAGGGAAGTCTTCTTGAGCTCTAGTTGTTTTTCAGCTAGTTCACATGGTATTAGCAGGACCCTTTGCAGTGACTTCAGTCAGCCAAGGCCACTACATACTTGCATTTTTTGATGGCTTTTCAAGATTCACTTGGGTCTTCTTCCTTCATCATAAGAATGAAGTGGTTCATAAGCTTCAAGACTTCAAGACTCATGTTGAACACAAGTCAAGGAAAGCCATCAAAGTATTAAGGGTGGACAATGAGAACAGATATGTTGACAGGATACTTAAGAACTTTTGCAAAATTGAGGGGATTGATCTTCAAAACTCACTAGCATCAGTCCGCACAAGATAGATGTTACAGTTATGAGGATTAGGACTCTCAAGACCATGGCAAGTTGCATGATAAAGGCCAAATCTCTTGATCCTACACTTGAAGTTGAAGCCACTAGCAGTGCTGCTCACATACTTAATAGGTCTCCTCATCTAGCCTTAGATGACAAGACTCCTTTTGAGGCATGGTGTAGCAAAAAACTGGTTGTGAGTCACCTTAGAGTCTTCAGTTGTCTAGCATGGGCAAACCTTTCTTCCAGGAGTTGCAAGGCACCAACACCTAAGCCTTGTACCTTTATCGGTTATGAAGAAAATATAAAGGCTTACAGACTTATGGATCCAGAGACACATGAGATATTTGTGGAGAAGGATGTTCACTTTGAGGAAAGTTCTTTGAGCTTATCCTCTACTCCTCTCCGCACTTCATACACAGTGGAAACTGATAGTGACACCATCAATAGTGCTTCAATGGGTTTAGACATGTGGGGTTCTGTCGACATTTGTAGTGAGAGTTCACATCAGTCCAGTCCACGTGCTTATATTGCCACAGTGAAAGGTCCATCTTAGCATGGTACATCTTGTCTTCCAGTTCCAACTTTAGTTGACTTGGGAAATAGACTTGAGGACAAACATCTTCTCATTGGTGATGATTCTTCTACAGTTGTTGTGAGGGCTCACTCTGACCCTCATGTCCATTCTCTACATGATCAATCTTCATAGGTTGGCATGATTGTGGATCCTTATGAATAGAAATTAGTGGAGGACTCTTTGTCAGTAAAGGAGACATATGGTTCAGTGGAACAGGTTCAACAGACATCCTTGACAGATCTACATTCGTTCTTTTCAGAACGGATGGAAGGGGTGAACTTTAGCATCACTACAGGGATACTTGAGTAGGTTTCATGGCCAGCACACATCTTCAGGGTTGTACCTTTGCCTCTGTTTCTTCCTAAGGGGAGGAACAACATTTTGCATTCATGGACCAGCTTCTTCATCGGAGCAGTTTTCACTTGTTGGCATTCTTCTTTTAGGGGGGGAGCCTATTCTGTCTCTCTTCCTTCTCTCATTCTCTTATGTATATACAAGATGTATGTTGTAATGGGGGGGTCTTGATTACTCCATCCATCGATGCATCATTCTTTATCTCTCTTTTTGGGGGAGGGTTTTTCCTATGAGGTTTTCCCTCTTTTCCCGCTTTATGGGAGATTGCATTTCATTATGTACATGGGTGCCTAAGATGGCCTAGTAGCCGGGACCCATTATGCATCTTCATCTTACTTTGTAAGCTTAAGGGCATTCCCTTCAGTTGCACTTAAGGGGGGGTGTTGGTGTAAATATGTACTTTACTATTTACACTTACTTAAGTTTACTTAGGTTAATGCATTATTTAATTATATTGCATTATTTTATTATTTTTATTTGTGAGACACTAAGGAGTTTGCACACCTTATGAGTTGTCATGTTGACAACACAGGAGTACACAACTCTATTTGAGCACATGGTGTCTACAACATTGATTTGCATGTCCCATCATTGTAGACTTATCCTCACATCACTACACTTACTTTCGTGCTTAATGGAGGATAATCCATATCTGGTGGATATGTGCTTGGTTGTGTGACACTTCATGGTGCTAACTTCTATGCATTCTAGAAGCTCTCCTAAGGCCTTTATATTCAGGCACTCCTAGTGTACTCGGTGTATCAAATTATTGAATACATTGTTATTCTGATTATACTCTCTCCATTTTTGGTCTACTATGTTCTTGTGTTTGAGTTCTTAGTTCCTGGGTGAATTTTGCCCTTAGGCAAATTCTTACAACTCTACCTACCAATTGACCTCCTGTCTAATTGGCACTAGCCTACAACACTCCACCACTAATGGAGATATAAAAGAATCAATAGCTCCAAAATAAAAAAGGATAGAGACTTGATTACTTTGTATCATACTTGTAGGCTCAATGACTATGGATTGATGCTCTGCCTGGCGGTTATCAACTGCTGCAAATACTCTGTGAGATCTGCCCATGTCACCTATTATGGGCTCTGAAGCAACCCCATTTTGATAGTTTGATGTTGGACCTTATGGACAATCTCTAGCAATGTGACCCATACCACCACAAGTGTAGCATGGTCCTCTAGACTGAATCTGAATACCCTGTGACCTAGTTTGCTGCGAATCTCCAATCTGACTGGATCCACTGAAACCACCCTTATTGGACTGATGAGTCCTACCTGGCTGTGTGTAAGGAATCTTTGTCTTGTGATCTCGTTTAGGGCCCTAAGATTGCCATTGTTTCTTAGGCTTAGAGCCCCACCCTTGTAATGAATCCTATCTGTAATCCTATTGTGGTTGAGGAGTTTTAAAGGATCCTCCTGACTTATTCTTATACCCTTTCCAAGGGGGTCTCTATTGACCTGAAAATTGTCCTGAGTTGTTTTGATGTTGAAACTGATTCTGCCCCCTCTTATGAATATCCTCTGCTACTAGGGCTTTCTCAACTGCCTCTCTGAATGTAGTTGGAAAAGCTAACCAAATAGAATCCTGGAGGGGTACATTAAGACCCTTAGTGAAGCGATGAGTACATAGCTTCTCATTCTTCATATACTCAACTTAAGGAAGGAGCTCAAGAAATCTATGCTCATACTGTGCCATAGTACGTCCTTTTTGATGCAAGTCATGAAATGCCTCTAGTTGTCTCTGTCTGAAATGCTTATTAAGGTATCTGTCCCTGAACCTACTCAAAAGGATTCCCATGTGAGAGTGTCAATATGCACCTCACCTAAGGCCTCCTCTTGCTACCACCAAGTAGAAGCTGACTCACGAAGGAGATGTACTACAAGTCGTGCCTTCAAATTGCTTCCATAAGGATGTAATCCAAAGCATCATTGTAAACTCTACAACCATGCCTGTGCACCAATACCATCTGTATCTCCCAAGAATAGGGGAGGTTTGAGTCGAATCAACCTTGTAAAGTCATCTCCAATGTCTCTAGGAGCTCTCTCCACTATGTTCACCACTGGGTTGGGACGTGGCAATACCTACTGAACTGACTCAACCTCATGATCATCATGATCCTCAACTCGGCTAGGTGGAGGACTCCTAGTCCTCTCCCTGATAACTGCCCTATAGTTGCCTGAATCTCTCTACTTTGATTGTGGTATTACAGGTGGTAAGTGTTGTTGAACAACTCCAATTAGGTTATGAAGTGCATCCATAATGTCTTGATTAGGGTTCAGAGGTGGGTTAGGTTGTGGTACATGATTCCCTCCTGAAACCTCATCCTCATGTTGCTCTATCTCAACATTTGCCAAACGAGAGGCTCTAGGAGCCCTACCTCGTCGACCAACTCTATGGGCTCGTGTGACAACTGGCATCCTACACAAGGGTTTAAGCTTTTTCATAAGTCAAATGTAAAAAGAGTTATTTTGAACGTTCAAAATACTAAGGGCAGTCACATCTTGTTAAATAAAGAGAAAACATACTATACAGATATTTTGAGTTGTAAAATTTCAAGTTTTTAAAAAGGGGGGTTGCTTTTACAATTGATGATGACTTAATTGAATGATTTTATTTTATTTTATTTTTATTTATTATTTTGAATTTCCAAATCATATTTATTTTACAAAATAATGTTCATAACTTCATTATTGCATAGACGAAATACTACATTTTCCCTTAATTTAGAAATAAAATATAGTTATATAATTCTATAAATTTATTACTTTAATGCTTATATACAACTATACTTGATAAATTACTATTATTATTATTTTTTATTTTTTATTTTTTGAAACTTAAATACTCTTAAATTACAATATGTTAAATAATGCATACTACGATAGATAACATAATGTATTATCTATTTTTTAATATGCTAAAAAAATGAATAATAAATTTTAAACTTTTCATTATTATAATTATTATTTTAATTTAAAAAGTATGATAGGTAGTTAATGCCTAGACGTTTCCCTCAATTTTAGCACTCTGCTAAATGCAAAAGAAAATCCAATTCTGACAAAAAAAAAAAAAAAATTTACACAGATTAATTATCATGATGGGATCGTTCCACGACTCAAAGACCTTCAATTGTCTGCGACACGTTCGAAGTACAATTCTTTGCTATGCTTTTACGTATGAAAACCACAATGGCTTCCAGTTTACACGGCTCAGCAAGTTTATCCGACTAGGTATGTGGAGCTGCGCAACATCAGAATATTTTAGCACTGCGAGAATGTTGTTTTTTTCTTCTTCTTTTTTTGGCACTTTTTCATTTGTAAGCGTAGATTATGAGAGGTTATTGCTGGCATCCCACATGCTTGATTGCTACTCTCTCTAGGCTGACTCGGACACCACAAAAACATTATTTATATAGCATCAGAAAAAACAAAAAAATCATTACATTTTCAGGCTGACATGTAATAAAAATGAATGCACTATGTTTGCAACCGCTGCACTTCGCATTGCTTTAAAACCCAAAACTTTGGAAATTCCCTCTGAAGAGTTGTAGGAAAGCCGAATCTTGTCATGTACAGGTTCCACTCAAAGAGATGCCAAAGAAGGAAAATGTCAATATTTTTTTTAAAAGGTCATACTCTTAGTGCCCGTTTGGTGAGCGGAATAGGAATACGTATTCCAAAAATTTTGAATTCCTTGTTTGGATGCACCAAAACGGGATTGAAATACGAGGTAAAATAGGAATACATATTCTAATTTTGGCCCCAAAATGAGGTTTTGCAATTCCATCCAAATATGTGGTATTGGAATATGTATTCCTATTCCATTTTTTTTATTTTAGAAAACATAAATTTTTGGATCCACGAATTCTCATCAAATATTGGCTGAACCAAAAGAAGAATAAGAATATGTTCTATTCCAGAATATGTATTCTGGAATACGTATTCCTATTCCACTCACCAAATGGGCCCTTACGGTCATTTCTTACAAGATTGCATTTATGGTAAAAACGCAGTGAGGCATAAAAAGGAGGTGGGAATAGCTGGGGCCGTGGCAGTTCGGGTGGCGGGTTACACTGCTTATAAACACCACGAGGCCAACGCAGTTCAAATGGCATGAAGACTGCGTTGTCGCAGCAGGCAGACGGTGCACATGCGATAAAATTCCCCCTTATTTGAAGCATTACACAGTTCAGGTCTGTTTGGAATACGCTTAAAAGATTCAAGCTTCGATTCAGCACTTCCATTAAGAATTTTCTATGGTGGAATTCCAGGATTTCTTGCCAACAATGGCGGAGAAAATGGAGGGAGAGGAGTTTAGACATGCTTGCAAAATGGAAGCAAAGATAAGTCATGCGAACTGTTTGACAGGATGCCTGATCGTAATGTGGTCATCAAATGCCATGGTTGCCGGATATGCACAAAATAGATATATAGAGAGAAAATATTTGTTTAAGTTGCAACTACCCTGGTATACGTGCATGCAAAAGGTGGAATCATAGGTAAGGCGTAACTGCCCTGGTAGACGTGCATGGAAAAAGTGGAATCATATAGGGCTTCGATCCTCTGAACAGGTTGGGGATGGAAGAAGTCAAAAATAAAAGGAATATGCCTCCCTTGATTGGAATTTTTGTATATGCAGCCAGGTGATTTGATTTTTGGTAGTTTTTTTGTGAGGTTAATAGCATTTAATATTTTATGGGTGCACGTAGTAGCCAAATATATAAAATTAGCTCATTAATAGATAACTTATACTTAGCATCCACACAACACTACAATCATGGAGGATATAATGCATTACTACTGTCATAAGAATTAAGACTCAGAATTACAATAATGATTTATATGAGGAAAAACACGAAAAACTTAATTGTTGATGTTATCTAGTTGAGGAGACGCACGCAGAGTTGACATCCAAGGAATTGGAATTATCGCGGGATCACATCCAAGACTAACTCAAATTGATGTCAAGTATTTCTAAGTGTAGTTATCACAATCTAATCTGTTCAGTATTGGTAATATACATAGCCGAAAATGTGAGCATTGCAATAAATTATACATGTCATAAATTTGATTGGAGGACCATAACCGAGGATTAATGGAGGATATATGTATAGACAGTGAGCATCCAGAAGGAACCTTTATTGTAGTAGTCATACTTGGCGGAGGAGGACATGCTCACTAGAGATGAATGAATATCTGTAAAGACCAAAAATCCACAACATTTTGCCAGATATGCAAACAGCCTCAAGATGCCGAAATATAGGAGTAAAATATAAAATTGAAAAGTCAAAAGTCATTTTTATTCACATAACTATATAATACAAAAATTTATGTAGATGGAAAATCTATACATATCGACAAATAGTTGAAAATAACTGGAATCACAATCATTATTACATATCACCAATTTCTCTAAATACACTTGATACTGCAAAGCCGACTACATATCGATACCCTATGTTGGAAATATTCAGAATAAGATAGGTTACTGAGAGGGGAGGGGTGAATCAGTAACTTATAAAACTTTTAAGCAATTCAACATTTTAACCATTCATCATTCATTCATCTAATCTACTGCATAAATGAAAGATTAAACATTCATTGCACATATACACAGAGATTTGGTGACCCAGAAACCTTCCAAATAGAAAGTAAAACTGGGGTGGGGATGATTCTCACAAAACTTCAATACTGCAGTATAAAGTTGGCTTGTTAAGGCTTACAATGATCACTTCTGGTGATCTGCCCTGTTAGGAGCAAGTAGGACTGCTAGATCCACCTTGTTAGAGGATTTACAAACATACAGTGAAGTATGCACTCTGTTAGGAGATTTACAAAAAGACTATTAAGTCTACCCTATTAAAGGATTTATAAACTGATTCACCTATTAGGATGAAGCAGTGGATCTGCTTACAACTGTTTGATGATAAGATCCTTTTTTGCATAGATCACCTGATGTGATAGATATAACTTTTTTGCTCCTATGTTGACCTTGCTGTATTCCTTTTACTCTGTTGCTGATTCGCTTTCACTTATCTCAAAATTAGCAACACCTTCTTCACATGCGAACATCACTCTTTTCATATCCATCATACTGCAAATGATATCATACATTACATATATACCATTCCAATATTTACAATTGCAAGGTCAGCCAAAACACAAGTGAACAAAACATTACTGAGTCAGCTCAATAGTAAATAACTCGGATTCACTGAACTGACTCGGTGACCTTCTGATACTCGGCATCCACTACATTACTTGGCATTGTCGTGCACTCGGTAGGAGTAGAGGCTCAGTTTATACTAGCCACACAATATTTCTTGGAACTCGGTAACCATTGGTGACTCGGTAGATATATGTCACTCGGTAGAAACTAACTTCTTCGTTTACCTTGCTATGCTTAGTGAACACTGAGTCCTTCATTTACCTTTTTCACTCAGTAAACACTGAGTCCTTTGTTTACCTTTTTCACTCGATAAACACTAAGTCCTTGTTAGATTGTGGTGACTGATCAGGAAAGTACTGTACATACTTCATAAATAGTGGAGTTCGGGGCATCGCCCCGAAAAAAATTTTTTTTGGAAGTAGCCGACATCGACATGGTAGCTGACATATTATGGCCGACATATGGCCGACATGTTATAACCCTAAAGCGGTTTAATACTTGTATAAAAAGGGCTTAGGGTTGGGTATTTTTGATATGTGGTGATACGAAATTGGTTCTTGCGGCGGTATTGAGCTGTAAGGGATTACGGATTGTAATCAGGTTGTAATCACTGGATTGTAATAAGATTGGACTTGCTGTTTGGTGGACGTAGCCCAGGGATTGGGTGAACCACGTTAAATCTTGGTGCCTTGTGTTCATTTCTGTGTGTTCTATTATTTTTTTTTATTGGTTATATTTGCATGTAGATTTTATTTCTGTCCGTGGTTTATCCTAACAGTCCTTTGTTTGCCTTTTTCACTTGGTAAACACTGAGTCCTTTGTTTACCTTTTTCACTCGGTAAACACTGCTGAACTTCTCATTCACTCGATATCCTCTGGAATGCTTGGTGAGAACTGTTTACCTGCTGAACTTATAAGGTAACCATTGAATGCTCGGTATATACTGTAGCTAAGTGATGAGTTAGATAAGCATTCAAAATTGAATAAGTGTTTGCACTAATGACAAATATATCATAATTCCAACACCATATACAAAGCAAAGTACAATTGTTGGAAATGAATCATATGAACATGACATCTTTTGTCAAGACTATGTAAATCCTGCATGTCGAACATGATTATAACATCAGCTCATTGTATGATATAAAACATATAAAACATAATCATATAAAATTAACATGCCATCGAACCTTACTGTCCATCTACATGTAATCTTGTCTCCGAGCCATCAAAACAATGTCCATCTGCTATCATGAGATGGAAGAGTGCCCAACCATGCAGTGGTTAGCTCCCCGAGGTTCTCCGGTTAAGGAGAACTACCCGACCTTGGCACGAGAAGGCTAGCAACTCAACACAATTGAATCAGAAAGATCTGGTGCAACCTTTGTGCCTAATCTACTTACACATATGTCTAGTAGAAACATACACAAAGATGTGGAAGAGGGAAAAATAATGTAAAAATAACCAAATGCATTTCAATCATATGCATAAAAGTTTTACCAAGCTTGGCCAAGCATCATGAACTAGTTTAATGTAAAAGGTTGGTAGGTAATATATATAAGGAAATACTAACACAAGTTTTCGAACAATTACCCTCCTCTTTGAACCCACATTCAACACCCTTCCCAGAAGACAATTTTCAATATCCCATTTAAATTTTCATAAACTTGTATACTTCTACTCACGAGGAAACCTCTAGAAAAGTTGGATGGGCATATGCACCAAGTTGTGGTGCCAAAAAGGTGACAAGGAATTTTTTTTTTCCTATTTTACAAAGCGCGTACGGGCTATAGCGTGTACGCACTATAGCGCACACACGCTATAGTGCGTACGCGCTATAGCGCGTACGAGCTTTAAAAAAAATAAAAAGTATATATGATGGGCTGCAGAGCCGTAGCCCATCATTTTCATCAGTATTTTTTTCTACTCTTACAATGAGCAGCGCGTACGTGAGTTGAAGACTTAACATTTTTACCACCATTTGCCAAAATGCCTCCTTGTCGATGAAATTCAAGACCACAAGTGCACCCATGACGACACCGTAAGTGATATAAACCTAACTTTGCATTGTTTGATATATTTTTCATATTGTTTTGTAAGTTTTTTATATTCTTTTGTAGGCTTTTTACAAATTTCATTTAGATTTGTTTATTTATTTGGATTTCAATTGATTTTTTATCAGGAAATGTTCATAATCAACCAAAAAATCCACAAGAACATCAAAACCCTCAAGAACCCCAAAACCAAAACCCTCCTCAAGAAGAACAAAAAATTCCACAACTCGAACCAATTGCAAGACCTCCACCAAGCACACAAGAAAATATAATGAATGAAATAGTGAGAGGCAAAATTGAATTAGAAAGACTCATTGCTCGGTTGAAAGAATTTGGACAAACCAATTCAATGAGGGCTCAATTGGCATCATCCCTCGAATCCATTAACACCCAAATAGCCTCAGTTAGTGGTCAGTTAGATATTTGGTGGGTTAAGAGGGATGAACAAAAAAGATTTTATCCAAATAAATTTTCATATGAAGATGTTTAAAAAAAAGAGAAATACCAAAAGGTAGTATATGTGCATTATTTAGAAAATTCGGTGAGCAAAATACTGTTAGAGAGGGTACTAAACAATTCCCCATCCATTGGTGCATACACGATGCTATTAGAAATAATTTTTGGGATAAATGGTGGATGGTTTTTGATGCACCTCCTTGCAACAATCACGAGGTCCCCATGTATTTTTTGAAGAAATTATATTGTGACTTTTTCCTTGGGGAGATCCTCAATTATTTTGATATATTAGACTCCCAGGGTAGAGGTGGGGGGTCATCATTTGAGAGGCCAGGAGCACGTCATGACCCTAATGTAGTTAGGGCACCTATGGTCAAGCTACAGTGCGAGCATGTGACTATTCCTTTAGTTGTGAAGGAAAATGTAGAGGCCAGCACTCTAGGGACCATTAATGCTTTGACGCAGACCCTCATCCATTCCACAAGCCCATTAGTTGAGAGGGAGCCTTTTGTGCATCGTGGTCACATGTGCACTTCATGCGGATCCCTATGCACATTTGGCACTCATGCTGGAGATGGTGCAAATGATGGGCTTGTCATCGATCAGTTCCTGAATGAGACATTTGGCATTGACACATAGGTAAATTACAATTATAATTTACTAATTTGATCACATTTCATATGTATAGTGAATAATTAATTAATTAGCATCTATTGACATTGATCAAAATTTAGAGTCAGAGTGTTGCTGGGCCTAGCAGTGATCCTCCAGGCCCATTTTTTGTCCCTTCCACGAGTCTTGAGGTCTGTATTGATTTAATTATTTTTATTAATACATATATTTATTATGTAATCATATTAAGGATTGACAAAAAAAAATTATGCATGTGTATCAGTTCTCCACAGGACCCTCAACCTTTACCACAGACTCAGAGCATAGACATCATACGAGCTTCACACAGGTACAATTGTTTCATGTTAATTTAATTCATTTAATTATATTTATTTTATGTTTCATGTTAGATGTAACGTGTATTGTATGACATGTAGCTCATGATGTCGGACACACCTCCTCATCTATGACAGTCAGTTGATAGTGGAGTGGCCGTAGCTGTGGCTAGCTCACAGCCATTGATGGAGGTATGAAAGAATTTTCTTCATTTTAGTTGTTGTTTATAATAGTTAATCTCAAAATTTCTAATGTTAACCTTTATTTATATATTACTATAGCTTTTATGGTTTTTACACTTGAGCAGTATGTATGTTAGGCCTACTGATACTCTTTTAATTATGGATCGAAACCTTGTTTTTATTTTACTAAGTGGTAAGGGGTAGTTTTGTTTAATGGTTATCTGCTAATAGTAAGATAGTTTGTTGTTAAAGGTTCAGCCCCCTAGTTTTGGCTACTTTTAATTCAAAAACTAGGAGTGAAGGTAGAAGTGGCAGTGAAAGAATTAGATAAAGAAGAACTAGGAGCTCATATTGAAGTTAGAAGTAGAGAAGAAGTAGGAAAATCAAATAAAGGTATGAGGACTAAGAGTAGGAGATAATGAAATTAAAAGTAAAGATAGGAATAGAAGATTAGTTGTATTCCAAGTTGATTGCAACTAGGAGTAGGACCTACAAGATGGAAGTTATATGTTTTCTATAAATAATAGTCAAGTTTAAAGATATAATTGGTGATTAGATATACTCACCTTGGTCTAGTAGAGTCATAAGTGCAGGAGAATTTGTGTTTTAAATTATTATTATTCATAGGCCAAAGTCAAATGTTGAACTTGATAATAGAACTAGGCATATCCTTATGATTGAAAGAAACTATAGTTTTTGGAATCAACACCATCAACTCTCCTTCACTATTTCTATGGGATGAATGGAACTAGCATAAAAAAATTCTACATTCTTTCATTCTCATCCTCCTCCTCCTCCTCTCATACAAAATAAACTTGGATAAGATAACTTACTAGACTTTTGGATTCATGGCCCTTCTCTCTTCTTTTCATACTCTTATAGCTATGCTAGTGGGATAAATCATTGAGTATTTTCTTATCTTTTATTTTTGCTCTTTCTTTTCTCAAGTGACCACTTGAGCTTTTGCTATAGCTTTTACAACACGATGCTTGAGATTGAGACATTTTCTTGAGTGACGTCTCTTCAACTAGTTGACTTGGAATCTTAGTAAGCTTTAGAATTTTGTTGTTCTTTTATGTATCCTTGCAAATGAATGTAATAGTTAATATTCTTGGTTTGGGAGCTTTTGTCCTTCAGCTTGGTGATATTTAATCTCCTTGTAGTTTTCCCAAAATCTTTACCTCTTTCTCTTTTTTTCTTCTACTTTATTGTGTGCATGAGGTGGACACATGCTTCCAATAAAGTGGGGACTACATGTATCATTTGAAAAAGTAAGAACACTTATTTGGTATTATTTTTAGCCCCATTTTAATAAACATTATGGGTTCCTACATTGATTTCACACTCTCCTTTAAACACTCATTGGACCTTCAAATTATTATTTAAGTCCTATATTGATTCATTTTCTTTAAAAACTCAAGGTTACCCTTATCTATAAGTGTGCTTCTCTATTTCAACTTCAAACAAATAATTCCTTTCATTTATTGGACCTTATCTTACCATTTATGACATGTATTTTCTCTCTAAACCCAAAAATAAGTTGTTAGATCAAATTTCACACGTTCCAAATATCTTGGACCCACAATCAAAACTTGGGTTGGAATTGGTGGGTATAAGATGACTTTGGTGATATTTACTTGGGTACAATATTTTTGTTGGTGATATGCGTATTTATAAGTGATTATATTTATTGAATTGTTGTAGGGTCTCGTCGCGCCTGACCGTCCACGAGCATTTGAGGTGAACTTATAGAGTGACTATTTGTTGGCGGTAAGAAAATAATTGATTTTGTGTGTACATATATTTGATTTCAACGTATAAGAAATATTGATTCATATCTACTTTCTTTCTATCAGTTGAAGCTGGAGAAGAGCCTCAACAAGAGGTCGAGTGAGTGTATCAGGAGGGCCCTGTCATCTCCACTATCTCCCTCCATACGATGGCAAAGGACGTCGAGAGACTTGTTTCCTTCCCCTCGTGGGAAGGAAAAGATGTAGTTGATCTAGACATGTATATATATAGGCATCAGTGGACATATTCGATACACATTTGATGTATATGACATTCTATATTTGATGTATGACATTTATTCGATGTATCACATTATTTGACTTATGACATTATTGGTTAATATATGATATGTTTGTTCATATACGACATATGATATGATATGTTTGTTCATGTCTATTCATGTATGACATTAAATTAGATATGTTCGTGTATGACATTAAATTAGACATGTGCATACATATGAAATTAAATTCAATACCTAATCTATTCAAAAATTTGATAGAATATTGATTAACAATAAACTTTATCATTGTTTAAGCATAAGTTAAGCATTTGCAATATGTCATCGTCATATGATTTATGATCTTGTTCATGTTTAAAGTTTTCCTTCTCTATCATTTGTTTATCAAGTTTAATTCAATACCTAATTAGTTTGAATTTTTGATACAATATTGATTGGCAATAGACTTTATTAGGCAATATTCGTGGACCTCCTGGCAATTGGTCACCTAAATGAGAACCTTGAGATTTATTAGGAACTCCATTAAAGAAATTAGTAGTTTGAAATTACTCTATCCAACAAAATAGTGGTCTACAAATATTAGAGAGATAGACTTAATATTTACCAAGTGGCCATCCAATGCCAAGTGTTGTGGATGTATCTCCATTCAAAGTTCAATCACATGTTAAATAATAGACATTTTAGGAGTAAGAATAAGTTATCTAACCTTATTAACATTCTTTTGTATGAGTTCCAAGTCAGGTATCAAGAGTGCTTGAAATTCAAGACTTTATCTTCTCATCGTGTCCATGTCTTTACTTAAATCAACTTGGATTAACTAAGGTGCCTCAATTAACTTAAAAACACTATTCTTTAAATCCTCATCAATATTTTTCAACTTTCTTTAAAATATATTGTGTCAAATGTAGTACATCACATAACTATTGGAGTAGGTGGATTATCTCCTTAAGAATATTTTCTACCTCGGTTGTAATACCACCAAGTTCAACTTGTTGAGTAGTAATGGACTCATTTAGTTTCTCCATAATCTTCTTCTCTATTCTTTTCTCTTCTAATTGTATCAAATTTTCATTAACATCAACATCAAGTGCATTTACCTATTTTACAAGTAAACTTAATTGATCAATCATTGGAGGTTTATCATTGGCTGGTGCGTCTAGAACAATTTGTAATAAGATGTCCTTCACATCTTATAATACTTGTTTGTACTTCACTTCCTATCTTTCTCTTTTGCATCTTTCTCCTTTACAATTCTCCATAATTTATCATAGCATCAGAATCCAATTTTGTATGATCATAGATTGAAAGTATGATAGCTTCATCTAATATTACCTTATCTCTTCTACTCTTTTTCATCTTTTTCTTGTCTTGTAATGTGATTGATCTTGTACTTGGTGATATAATTGGTTGCACTAAAGCCATCTCCTCCTTAGATTTCTTATTTTCCTCATCAATTAAAGGTTTGTCTTACTTTACCCACTTTTTGTTGTGCAAATATTAGGCTATTTAGCTAGTGTCCCCATAACAACATTTGAAACAACAATTTTGTTTAGTTTTGGCTATGTGTATACAACAGTGTTCATTATTATTTAAGGGAATAGTGATAGTTACTAATCCATGTAACCCCAATAATGTTTCCTTTTATTCATTATAGTCCTATAAAAGTTGATAATTTCTATAAGGATTTAACTAATTCTGACTTGGTTGTGCATAAGGTACCTATTAGTAAGTCATATTTTGCGAATAAGGACTCTAAGAATAATTTTGGTCCTTTGCAAAGCTATTCTCCACATCAAACTCCCATGCTTGATTCAATTCAAGTGTCTACTTGTAAGAGACAACAAAGAAAACCTAATGCTTAAAAGATTAAGGAGAAAATTGACCTTGGTATTCAAGCTACTCTAGAAAAAAAATTGATAGATAGCAAAAGGAAAAGGAGTGCAAAAGGCACTCCTTAGAAGAATGAGGGACCTTTCATGAAGTGTCAGACAAAAGATGTGCTCTCTAATCTAACTTGATGCAGGTGGTGCTGATGTAATTTTGCTTGAAAAAACAAAATTGTCTCAATAATCATATTCTTCTATAATTGCAAAGTTGACTAAGTGGAACTCATTTCATGTTCATGTTGCAGGTGCTTCGGGTGGTTCATGTATTCTTTGGAACCATAAATCTTGCACTACTATATATTCAGTCTTTTCCTAACTAGTGGCAAGTAGTTGTTACTAATTTTGGTATGTCATTCATAGTGCTCAATATATATGGCCCTACTTCTACATGTGATGATAAGACAGAACTTTTGGATTCCTATTCTTAGGCTATTTCCAACATTCAAGATGATAAATTTATTGTGCCTGGGGATTTCAATGGCATTCTATCTCGGATGAGAAAACTGAAGGTATATTCCCCCTCTTCATAAAATGATATATTTTTCTGATTTTGTGAATAATAACACCCTCATTGATATCCCTCCTTCTAAAGGGGCATTTACATGGACCAATAAGCACAAGAATTTCACCAAATTACTAGAGACTTGATAGGTTTCTTATTTCTCATGATTGATTCCTTTCAAATATTAATATTAATTCAGAAATCCTCACTTTGGTTGCTTCAGATCATTTTTCCATTTCTCTATGTATTGAATCTAAGGGGAGTCCCAGTGGTAGTAAACCATTTTTTAAGTTTAAGCATATGTGGTTTAGGCACTTGGATTTCTTGTCACTACTCAACCAATGTTGCCTGCTCCTTTTGTCAAGGAATCTAGAATGTATCAGCTTCACATGAAGCTTAGATAGGGTTTACCCAGCTACCTGGAGCTAACAAAGCAGAAAATTCAATCCCATGACGAAAGGTGAGAGAGATTTGGCAGTTGGCAAATTTGTACTAGCCAACACTGCAAGTTTTAGCATCACCCGAGATGGTGTTGTAAAATGAAAACAGAATGTGATCTCCAAAAAGAGAGAGAGGTTATTGTAGGTCTCTGCGACACGGTCCTATAGGAACTAGAATTGTATCCATACCTTGCATGAGCTTCGAGATATGCCCCGTCAAAGATCGCAGCCCTATGGGATTTAGTGACCCTTGGGGACATTTTGCTTCGACGTGCCTGAGAATGTTCGAGCGTTGAAGGGGGCAGGACAAGGTTGAGGATAGGGTTTACCCGGCCACCTGGAGCTAACGGAGCAGACAGTTTGATCCCACGACAAAAGGTGAGAGAGATTTGGCAGTTGGCAACTTTGTACTAGCCAACACTGCAAGTTTTAGCATCACCCAAGATGGCGTTGTAAAATGAAAATGAAATGTGATCTCCAAAAAGAGAGAGAGGTTATTGTAGGTCTCTACAACATGGTTCTATAGGAACTAGAATCGCATCCATACCTTGCAGGAGCTCCGAGATATACCCCGTCAAAGATCGCAGCCCTATGCGATTTAGTGACCCTTGGAGACATTTTGGTTCGGCATGCCCGAGAATGTTCGAGCACTGAAAGGGGTAGGACAAGGTTGAGGATAGGGTTTACCCTGCCACTCAGAGCTAACAGAGTAGACAGTTTGATCCCACGACAAAAAGTGAGAGAGATTTGGTAGTTGGCAACTCTGTACTAGCCAACACTGCAAGTTTCAGCATCACCCAAGATGGCACTGTAAAATAAAATGGAATGTGATCTCCAAAAAGTGAGAGAGGTTATTCTAGGTCTCTGCAATATGGTCTTGTAGGAACTAGAATTGCATCCATACCTCGCACGAGCTCTGAGATATGCCCCGTCAAAGATCGAAGCCCTATGGGATTTAGTGACCCTTGGCGACATTTTGGTTCGGCGTGCTCGAGAATGTTCGAGCGCTGAAGGGGGTAGGACAAGGTTGAGGATAGGGTTTACCTAGCCACCCAGAGCTAATAGAGCAGACAGTTTGATCTCACGATGAAAGGTGAGAGAGATTTGGCAGTTGGTAACTTTGTGCTAGCCAACATTGCAAGTTTCAGCATCACCCGAGATGGCATTGTAAAATTAAAATAGAATGTGATCTCCAAAAAGTGAGAGATTTTATTATAGGTCTCTACAACATAGTCCTATAGGAACTAGAATTGCATCCATACCTCACACGAGCTCCGAGATATGCCTCATCAAAGATCGCAACCTTATGGGATTTAGTGACCCTTGGGGACATTTTGGTTCGATGTGCCCGAGAATGTTTGAGCGCTGAAGGGGGTAGGAAAAGGTTGAGGATAGGGTTTACCCGGCCACTCGAAGCTAACAGAGTAGACAGTTCGATCCCACGATGAAAGGTGAGAGAGATTTAGCAGTTGGCAACTTTGTACTAGCCAACACTGTAAGTTTCAGCATCACCCGAGATGGCGTTGTAAAATGAAAACAGAATGTGATCTCCAAAAAGAGAGAGAGGTTATTGTAGGTCTCTACAACACAGTCTTGTAGGAACTAGAATCACATCCATACCTTGCACGAGCTCCGAGATATGCCCCATCAAAGATCGCAGCCCTATGGGATTTAGTGACCCTTGGGGACATTTTGGTTTGGCGTGCCCAAGAATGTTTGAGCATTGAAGGGGGTAGGACAAGGTTGAGGATAAGGTTTACCCTTCCACCCAGAGCTAACAGAGTAGACAGTTTGATCCCACGACGAAAAGTGAGAGAGATTTGGCAGTTGGCAACTTTGTACTAGCCAACACTGCAAGTTTCAACATCACCCAAGATGGTGTTGTAAAATGAAAATGGAATGTGATCTCCAAAAAGTGAGAGAGGTTATTGTAGCTCTTTGCAACATGGTCCTGTAAGAACTAGAATCACATCCATACCTCACACAAGCTCCAAGATACGCCTCGTCAAAGATTGCAGCCCTTTAGCATTTAGTGACCCTTGGGGACATTCTGGTTCGACGTGCCCGAGAATGTTCAAGCGCTGAAGGGGGCAAGACGAGGTTGAGGATAGGGTTTACTCGGCCACCTGGAGCTAACAGAACAAATAGTTCGATCCCACAACGAAAGGTGAGAGAGATTTGGCAGTTGGCAACTTTGTACTAGCCAACACTGCAAGTTTCAGCATCACCCGAGATGGCGTTGTAAAATGAAAATGGAATGTGATCTCCAAAAAGTGAGAGAGGTTATTGTAGGTCTCTACAACATGGTTTTGTAGGAACTAGAATCACATCCATACCTCGCACGAGATCCGAGATATGCCCCATCAAAGATCGCAGCCCTATGGGATTTAGTGACCCTTGGGGACATTTTGGTTTGGCGTGCCCGAGAATGTTTGAGCACTGAAGGGGGTAGGACAAGGTTGAGGATAGGTTTAACCGACTACTCAGAGCTAATGGAGCAGATAGTTCAATCCCACGACGAAAGGTGAGAGAGATTTGGCAGTTGGCAACTTTGTACTAGCCAACACTGCAAGTTTCAGCATCACCCGAGATGGCATTGTAAAATGAAAATGGAATGTGATCTCCAAAAAGCGAGAGAGGTTATTGTAGGTATCTACAACACGGTCCTGTAGGAACTAGAATCGCATTCATACCTCACATGAGCTCCAAGATATGCACCGTCAAAGATCGCAGCCCTCTAGCATTTAGTGACCCTTGGGGACATTTCGGTTCGGTGTGCCCGAGAACGTTCGAGTGCTGAAGGGGGAAGGAAAAGGTTGAGGATAGGGTTTACCCGGCCACTCGGAGCTAATAGAGCAGACAGTTCAATCCCACGACCTTTTTTCCACTACGTTGCAAATTTGAGCAACTTTTACAACTTTCAACAATGCAACTTTGCACAAAAAGTGCAATTTTTACATTTTTCACTTGATTCCAATTCTATGAATTAGAAAAGGTTTGGCAACAGTAAAACCTCAAAGGAATATAGGAATATAGGAATATAGATAGTTTTATGGTTATTTCTTAAAAGTTGCTAAATTGTTGCAAAACTTGCTAATGCAACTTTGCAATTTTTGCATTGACAACATTTGGGTGAATTATGCATTTTGGCTTGGAGGGTATGGAAACTGAAAGGTGTTGATGGGAACATGCTAGATAGGGTAGAAAAAATCTATTAAAGCCTAAAAACATCTTAGAGTTGACTGTTTGTAGGATTTTCCCATCAGGAACTAGAAGGGTCACTTGGCACATTGTTACAAATTTGCTCATTTTGGGTTGTTACTTGGGTCCATCACCCTATCCTCTACATCAAGATTGATCCTAGGTTAGGGGTGGATAGAAAAGACCTATAAAGGTATTAAATAATGTAATAAGGCTATTGAAGCCTCTAAAAGATGTAAAAGGCACTAAAAGTGCAATATTTTGTAAAATTGTAAGCCAAAATGGGCTTAATCAAGTCATGTAAAGGATCCAAAGGGAGGTTTCATTTGGTTTTGAGAGTCTAAATGAGTTTAAAACCTCACTCCCATGTGTGGGATTTAAGTTTGGGTAGTCAAAATTGATTGCTCCAAAGGTGGATTTAGTGTTTTCTCTAAACAAGAGTTTCATTTTACATTGGAAGTCATCTAATATAACCAAAGTGAAGGTGTTTGAACCATTTTGGGATTCTAGAGACGTTGCAAAGTAAGATTTCTAGAAAGCCCTAGGGTAAAGGGGCTAGATAGGAGGGTATGCAAGCTCGCCTAGGGCTAGATTTCTATGCTCCTTTCAAACACTTATTTGCTGATTTCATTCCCTAGCCGGGTATGCAAACTCGCCTAGGGCTTCTTGGGAAAAAAAAAAAAAAAAAACCTCTGCAAAACAAGACTAAAATACATATTTACATTTTTTATACAATCTATTACTTGATTCCAAAAGGCCATCATTGTTCCACCATTGGAATTCAAGTTATAGAGGTTTCTTTGCTGAATGCTTTGTCCAGACCAGTGAACTGGCAACTTTAAAAAGATTTTCAGACTAGTAAAGAAACTGATCAAAAAAACTCCTAATCTTTACTAAAGAATCTACATTCCATAGACTATCAAACCACATGAAAAAAAAAACCCTATCAATCCATTAAAAGTGTGGATGAAGGGTGAAATCATACAATTATCATCAAAATGCTTAGTTTGCTCTTCATTCCAATGCCAAAATTCATACAAAAGCATGTGCCAACCCTCAAATTGACTTGGATTGGTCTTAAATACCTCTTACCCACATGAATCAACAGATCTCATAGGTTTCCAACTGATTCTTGAAGCCCTTATAAAGTTTTAGCAATTTTTGTTAATGTTGTCAAGCAACTTTGCAAACTTGCAAAGTTGCCAAGTGCAACTTTTGCACTATTGTGCATTTAATGGCTCCATGACCTCAAACATGGTTAAATGAACCTTTTTCCATCTTTCCCATTTTTGCAGAATGTGGTTTGGTAACCCAATTTGAACATTTGGAGGGACCCTTGTGGAGAAGGGTAGGTATTTAGTTTAATGGTTTGAATGTATTCTTGAAACAAGTCATTTGCTGAATGTTTATTACTTCTTGGGGATCTAGTTTGACTCCTAAAATCATTGGTATCAAATCTAGTAGATCTATTGAGGGGTGCAAAATTAGTTACTTGTCTTGTAGATTGTTATATTGAGAAGATGCCTCCAAAAAAAATATATAGAAGGAGATACAAGAGCTGATATAAGCTACTAAAATAATGGATAAAGAGTTGAGGACACAAAGAGACTAAGATGCAATAAGGTAAAGAGAAGTGAGACAATTAAGCAAGTAAAATGCAACCATCTCGGAAATCTTGGAAGCTTTGGAAAGGATTCCTATGAAGGATGTGCATGAAGAACAAGAAAGTGATGCTTAAGCACTTGAGAATCCTCATGGAGAGGATGGAGGGGACTTAGATCTTGAAGAAAGAAGGATGATAAGGTTGTTTAATATATTTCAATGTTGTAGAAGAAAGACAATAACTGATTTCCATATCTATCATGGCAAGATAGATAGTGAAGAGGTTTTGCGGTTGATAGATTCCCAAGAGAACTATTATAATTATGGAGATATAAGTGAAGTAAAATAAGGTAAAGCTATACAAAACATAGCTAAGAGGGACAACATTGACATGGTGGAGTAGTGTAATGGAAAAGAGGTTTTGTAAGGGTGGAACAAACATGACCAAATGGTGAAGGATGTGCCTCTTCCATCAAATAATACATTCCAAAAATAGAGGATAAGGAATAACTTGAAAGAAAAGGAGATGGGTTTGATGACCTACATAGAGGAATTTCACAAGTTGAGCATAAGAGGTGGATTAGAGCATAAAGATGAAAATGTTGCAAGGTATCTTAATGGGCTCATATAAAACTTGCAAAATGGGATTACCTTGATTTTTCCTAAGACACTTAGAGATAGTTTCCAATTGGCGATAAGTGCATAAGATATGGTCAATAGGAAGAAAGAGAGACAAGAAGGTGGTAGAGGAAATGCAAATAGAGGAAGGGGAAGAAAAACCAATAATATGGGAAGAAATGATAGTTTAGTTTCATATGAAATGGTGAACAATTTATATTTGGAATGGTCACCACACAATAGGCCGTATAGAGCATCACATGTAAGTAGTGATGATTTTCTTAAAAGATAGATGACTATGAGCATCACATGTATAGAGCATCTCCATTAAAATATGTTTTCTGGTGTAAACCTATGAGGAATAGTTGGTCCCAATTCAGTTGTGTGTCAATATTAGGAATGTGACCAATTAATGTGACAACCTCATCATATGTCACCATAGTCAAAGTATTGACAGCCCATGGGAACTCAACCTTTGAACATCCCATCTATAAATGACCTCATATAGAAATTTCAATAAACCCTCATGAAACAATGAAACAAAAGTTGCATACTTGTGAAGATGATTAGACTGCAGGTGATCAATATGTCTCAAATCTATATTTAGTTCTTTTACTATGCATATAAATGGTTTGTTATATAAAAGACTTATATCCACCAGATAAATAATCATTTTCTTACTATGCTATCCTTATCCTTGGCTGATCTCTGGTAGACCATTTCTTAACCATCCTCCTTCGATCTATAGGTCACTGTATTAATCTGGTTCATCTTGTCTCTACTCAAATTAATAAGAATTGGCAATCTCAGGGATTACCAAAAGAGGAATGGGTCCAAGTGGAAGATAGGATTTAGAAGTGAGTTTAATTAAAACATAATAAATAGTGTATTACAAAAGGAGAATGGTATGTTCTTCGTAATCTACTCCCTTATACATTCTATCAATGTTCCACATTGAACCTGATAGAGAACATCACAACACATAATTAGCAACATAGAACATACCTCCTAGCCACCTTAAGAACATAAAATTTCAAAGATATTTGAATTCACAGTGTTTAATGAGAATATAGTTGAGGCTTGCTTTACTTTTCTATATTAAGTTTGGCTTTCAATTTTGGAGGAATGAATCAACCTTGATGATAGAGGTAAATGCTGAATAATATTTATTTAATCACATTGTTTGAAAAAACTTTAATGACCTTTAAATACAATTGAAAGAAATGGAATTGATCTCCCTTACTCATGTAGATGAATAAAATTGGAATTTAAAAAAGAGAGGGACATCCACCATAAAACCATGCAATCATGCACTTCTTGATGGGAGTATCATAAGTTCATTGTTAGATGGATATGCCAAATGTGGAAGAATTAAAAGGAAAATATGTTGATTGATTGAATATAAAACCAAACATGTGGAATATATAAAAATATATCATGGGGCTACTAATAGAATCAAACTAATAGAATCAAACTCTACAAACATGGGTATTCAAACTATGAACAAAAAAAACATCATTATTGAGGTTTTAGCATGTTGGGCAAGATAGGGTCTTATTGAAGCTAACAAGAAGCATCATTGTATATAGTGTTTTATAGGCATAAAATTAAAGTGGCATAAAACCATTCACATGCAAAAACATCTAGAACATGTGATAAAATCATACGTTCAAACCATTCATGTAGCCATAGTCACAAATTTCAACAAAGAATTCAACCAACATAAAGGTGTTAAACTTTGTAAGCTATGGATAAAATATTTTCTTTTGTCTCCATATTAAATAAAATATTTTGGTACCTCTTTGAATGTATTATGAAATCCTTCATTTTATAGAGTTGATCCCAAAGCTAGAACACTTATTATTTTATTACACATGTATGTAAATCTGTTAAGCATCAAATTCAACACCTTTGTGTGCAAAATAATGTACTATATGTTAGAGTAATAAATTCATTTTTTTATTAATTAAATTATATTGATATAATTACTAAGTTACTTATTATATTGATATAGTTTACTTATAATTCCTTTCAATTTACAACTAATTGTAATGATTTCCCCAATTTTCCATCTAGTCACTAGGAAATTGGATTTGTTGTCTCTTTCTCTTAAAGAACCAGATCTACTAGTTCCTTTGGTCTAGAAGCCTTCCATTGAGATTGGGGTTTTGAAAGGTTCAAGGGTTGAGGAACTTTTTATAGAATATATTGAAGAATGAGAAGTCATGTATAATGGTTTTGAGGAAGGCTAGAGTTCCATCCAGATGGTGTTGCAAAATGGCCAAGCGGAGGAGGAGGTAGAAGAATAAATAGAATAAATGCATGAGAAGGAGGGTCATGAGGGCAATGGAAAATTTGGGGAGGGAAGAAATTAGGAGAATGGGTCAAATATTCTTCTCAACTAGAAGGAGAGTATTGCATTGGACATTGATACTAGTCTGCCTCGTAGCAAGATCACCAATGTTGGTGATGACTTTGTTAAGGAGATCACTACCAATCAGAATTTTACCTATAAGCCTACAAGACTTCATCCCTTGGTAGTGGTAATGGTTGTAATTATGGTTGAATTTGTTTGAAATAGAAAAATAAATGAAGGGTGTTTTGCATGACACTATTCACTAATCATAGGTTGTATGGATTCAAACCCACAACCAAGCTTTTATACCATTATAGAAATTACAAATTATAAGACTATGCCTTTCATGATAGTCGCATTTTCATATTGGAAAATGAAGAATAACTTTTGGAACAAACATAATAAATACTTCCAAATAAAAATGAAGCCAATGTATTGTATTATAAGCTCAAATGGTAAAGACCAAGCCCAAACATTTATTAAGGTGTAGCATTTATAATTTTTAGGTTCATGTGAAGAAGTCATCGTTCATATTCTCATTGTTGTGTAATTTGATGATAAGAAGAATACAATGGTATAGAGGTTGAAGTGACTTAAAACTTTACAAAATGCAATCAATGAGAATTTTACATTGAGGGGGGAGTAATAATCAATGTTTCATTCTCATTGTTTGACAAACTCTTATATAAAGAGGCAGTAGACAGATGATATGGTTTAGTCTTCTTCTGAGAATCTTAGTCTACAATTCTAGGCATAAGATGATTAGCATACAATGGTACTTGAACAAAGAACACTAATAACTATTGAGGATGTGAATTGATAATACGATTTCGCAGATGATTTTGGCATCTCACCCTTTATCACTTGTGCGTCAACTTTATTAGCCCTCTTCTTTGGTGACCTACAAATGAAGAATTAGCACAATAAAAAATCTAAGATAAGATTTAAAAAATGAGTCCTATTAAAGAATCTAATATAAATTCAAATAATGTATCTAGATTCTAAAGAAATCAAAACTAAATCTCATCACTTACACATCATAACAATACGGTCCACCTTAGTCATGTGATAGTCTTGGGAAAGAGGTTGTAACATTGTATTTGGATCCAATTGATCACTTTTTCTCTCTCTCCCAATTCAATCTAATGAGCCAACTAGATCTGCTCAACATTTTAATGTCTCAAGTATTGCCTCATGGTCTGACTCGTGAACTTTCCAAAGAATCTTATTATTTGGTTTTCCACCATATTTTATCAAGTGGACATTTGATGCAACAAAAAGGTTTGAATAATGAAGAATCTTCCTCTCTGTTTGCCAATCCTCGAATAACCACAAGTTAGGATTCTTCATAGGATATCGTCTAAGCCATGTGCCTGTTACAACCACTGCACCGACATGGTACTCTAAACGTTCACAATCTATAATCAAGTGATCCAATTTTTTTTTGGCTTCAACACAACGACAAAAATAATAATTTGTCCCTTCTTCATTGTCTTCAGGTGCAATAATAGCAAAAACATGGCCTGCAGTGACAAATGTACAAAATGCAATCATTAATTCAAAAAATACTTGGGTAAAAGTTATAAAGTTACATATTGAAATTACAAAGATATATATATATATATTACCAGGTTGCACTAGATCTGACAAGTGGTCAAAGTCAATAGATGAATCCATCTCTACCATTTCCAGTGCTTGTGGGGGATGATAGGTGTCAATTGGGTCCAAAACCTGTATATCCCATTTGTCCACCCATTTAGTTGACTCACAATCATCCCAATTTTCCTCTATACATGATGGACAATAGCATGCCATTTTTCGTGTGTGGATACTCCATGAACTTGCATCAGAGCTTCTAAAAGAGTGTAACTCACTAGATCCTATTAGTGTGCAACAATCCTGATATGGTGCAATGTTAGTATTATCTATCAACCAAAAAAATCTACGAACTGTAGACTCACCTTCCTTACCTTGACCCATTGTAGCGTTACACCATTGGATGATGGATTTTGCATCTATCAATATTGCTCCATCTTTTTACTTTAGTTCTTCACGAGCCAAGGCTTTTTTAATGCATGCGCCTGCACCATCGTGCTCTCCCTTACCATGACCAGCCTCTGTGAAATTCTACATATATTGAATTCTACACAACCTATGCATCCTACTCAACCAATAGAACATCCATGCATTCTTGAATTGAGATGCACAATTGTCTGACCAAATAATGTGTTGACGATATGATATGCCCCTGTTAGCCAAATCTTCATAAAATAGTTGAAAACAACCATGTACAAACTCTGTAGAATGTGATCGATCATTGCTGATATAAAAATGGTACTCCCTCAAAATTTTCTTGTCATCCTCTATACTTGTAGGTGAATGCATGAATGTTATGTGAACAAATATGGAAACCTGTTGAGATGTATAATACTTTGCTTGCACCTCATTTTATGGTTGTAGTGTGTAGTTCTCTACAAAATCTACAACCGAAACAATGGTATCCAATGGAAACGTATCCTTGCACAACTTGAATTGCAAATCCAACCATCGAGCTCTATGGGTATGCCTTGCATACTCGTAAATAATCTTTTCACGAAAAATCTTCATGAACTCATACACTAGAATCTTTTCAATAACTAGATCACATCTTTTACCATGTTTCCCATCTTTTAGAGCATATGTCACTGTCTTGAATTTTCCATAATCTACTATTTCATTTCCAATTACATGTGTACTATCCATATGTTGACAAGTTGATAAAAGCTGCAAAGAACCACAAAATAAGCACTTACCATCTAAGCATGATGTCTTGTAAAATTGCTGGCCGTCCCCTATTTCACATAAAATGTTAGATATGAATTCCCTTGAAGATCTAGGTGGCTCTTTTATGTCACAATCCTGCAAAACAAACTGAGAATGCAAAACTATGCATATGTGCCTTAAAATATCAAAGTGGTTAGAAAATTCAATATGTATCCTACAACAACAAGTTGTGCGTGTGTGATTTATTTTCACATAAAAAGGTTTACCCATCTCAAAAAATCTTTGACTTATTCGAATTTGAGAATACATACCAATAAATTTTGCAAAAAATTGTGTCTTAGTTGAGTCCAAAAAATGTTTCGCATGTGGCTCGCGATTTCGGCTACCAATCCTCCTTCTTACAACATCTCTTTGATTAGGAGAAACATGTGTGTTATTTTTTCAAAAATCTTCTATCAATGATTTCAAGGCTTTACTAATTTCTTTATCCTTTTGCGATAGTCTACTGCTAAATGTCCATAACTCATTTTTTGTTGGATCTTCTAATCTCTCACGCCTTAGCATGGCTCTCCTTAAGGTACCTCTACCATTTTTTAATGTTTTGCTTGTCTTTCTCATGAGTCGAGCTTTCTTCATTTGGCTACTTACTATTGTCGATGTGAGTACTCATCTTGTGATATTACTATCTTTGGTGCGTGATTTAGAACCCACTTTGTCATAAGCACTCATTAGATTCTTTACAATATTTCTTTCATTTGAATCATCCATCGTTCTTAGCCCAAGAATCTTCATGATAGGCCTAAATTTCAAATTCCTAATCATTTCAACAAATAATTGGCATTGACCTATAATATTTAATTCTTCAAAAAATAATCTCCACATATGATTAACTTTTCTTTGACAAGTACACTTGCTAATCTTGTGAGGCATTGATTTCAAAATGTTAGTATCAATATCAATCAAATATTTTGGTTTTTTAAAACGAATTCTAGAAGGTGTTCTAATCTCTTCAATTCTCTCAACATTTGGAACATCAATATAAGGTTGAGTGTATTGCGTACCTTGAACCAAAGATGATGTGCCTTGGCAATAAGATGTAAAAGATGAAATATCACCTACTTGATGTGTTGATGTTGTGCTTTCAACATGACATGATGGAGTGTGTATATCATTGGATCTATAAATCAGTGTCTCTTCAACATGAGAGGATGATATGACTTCAACATTGGAAGATGGTGTAGCGGATGATATGACTCCAACATTCGAAGATGGTGTAGTGGACGATATGACTCCAACATTGGAGGATGGTGTAGCTTCACAATTCAATTGTCTTCTTGAGCATAACAATCTCATTCGTTCTCTTTGTCTTTCTAATTCTTCCTCCTTGTTTCTTTGTACTGGTGGTTCTTGATCCTCTTCGAAAGTTGATTCCTCATCGTTGCTTTGCAATTTTTTTTGTTCACATAGTAATTTCATTTTATCTCTTTTAATTATCAAATCTCTCTTCCTATCTACATTTGTTTGAATCTTTGGTTTCTTCCTTGGCATGATGATGATTTCTACATGTCAAATTATTCAAACATCTGAATTACTTAAAATGTGTAAATTACAAATTATTCAATTACATATAAAAATTATAATTATTTGAATGAATACACAATATATATCAAACGACTTGTCAAATTTCTAACCATTTCGAAATAACATTTCATTCAATCATACAATTTTCAATGAATTCACTATATATTACATAACATATCAAATTATAATCAAATTTGTATCTATATATCGACAAACAATATTTAAAATGGATTGCACTAACCTTTTCTATTAAAGGAATATTAAAAAATTCTTCAAATCACGTATCCAATGATTGAATTTGGTGTTTGCTTGCTTCCAAAAGTGTTGAAATAGTGTTTTCTATGTTGAAACCCGTATTTTCTGTCAGAATAACAGAGAGCATAACAGACCAAAAGTTAAAAATGGATAAAATGGGCCCAAAGGTTGGGTTTTGACCATTTTTTGGTGATTTGAGATAGTGTGTATGCACTATAAAGCGCATACGCACTATCTCAAAACACATCACTCCCCATCCTCCCTACTCTCTCTCCCATCCCCTCCCTCTCTCTCTTCCTACTCTCTCCCATCCTTTACTCTCTCTCACTCTCCCTCTCCCACCACCTAATCTCTCTACCTCTCTCACCCCCTCTCCTCTCCCATCCCTGGCTCTTTAGATCTCTCACACACACTCTTATCCCCCCTATCTCTCTCCCTCTCCCTCTCCTACCACCTAATTTCTCTTCCCCCACCCCCTACTCTCTCTCACACTCACACTACTACTACCTACTATCTCTTTCTCTCAAGTTCTCTCTCTCCCTCTCCACTCTCCCTCTCTCCCATCTTGTACAAGCTCTCTCTACCTCTCCCACTCTCTCTCCCACTGCCTACTTTCTCTCCCCCATCCCCTGCTCTCTCTCTTATCTCCCATCCCCTACTCTCTCACACTCTCCCCCATCCCCTACTCTCTCTCTCCTCTCCCATCCCCTACTCTCTCACACTCTCACTCTCCCATCCCCTACTCTATCTCTCTTACACATACACCCCCATCCCCCTCTCTCTTTCCCTCTCCCATCGCCTACTTTCTCTCCCCCATCATCGTACTCTCTCTCTGCCACCCCCTACTCTCACACTCTCACACTCTCTCCCATCCCCTGCTCTGTCTCTCTTACACACACACTCCCATCCCCCCTCTCTCTTTTCCTCTCCCACCGCCTACTTTCTCTCCCCATCGTCGTACTCTCTCTATTTGCCACCCCCTACTCTCACACTCTCACACTCTCTCCCATCCCCTGCTCTGTCTCTCTTACACACACACTCCCATCCCCTCTCTCTCTTCTCCTCTCCCACTGCCTACTTTCTCTCCCCCATAATTGTACTCTCTCTCTGCCACCCCCTGCTTTCACACTTTCACACTCTCTCCCATCCCCTACTCTCTACATCTGTCACACACACTCCCATCCCCGCTATTTCTCTCCCTCTCCCTCTCCCTCTCCCACTCCCTCTCCTACCGCCTACTATCTATCTCTCTCAAGTTCTCTTTCTTCATCTCTACTCTCTCTCTCTCTCTCTCTCTCTCTCTCTCTCCCATCCCTTGCTACTTTCTCTCAAACTCTCACACTCTCTCCCATCCTTTACTCTATCTCTCTTATAAATAAATACACATTCCCATTCCCTCCCCCTCTCTCTCTCTCTCTTGCAGTCCTTGTCCCACTGCCTACTCTCTCCCATCCCCTACTCTATCTCTCTTAAATGCTTCCATTCCACCTCTCTCTCCCTCCCACTCCCTCTCCCACCACTTACTCTCTCTCTCTCTCTCTCTCTCTCTCTCTCTCTCTCTCTCTCTCTCTCCCATCCCTCTACCATTGCCTACTCTCTCTATCTCTCTCTCCCCTCTCTCATTCTTGACTCTCTCTCTTTCACACACACACACCCATCGCTCCTCTCTCCTCTTCCATCCCCTACTTTTTCTCTCACTTTCTCTCCCTCTCCCACTACCTACTCTCTCTCTCACTCTCACTCTCTCCCTCTCCACTCTCTCTCTCTCTCTCTCTCTCTCTCTCTCTCTCTGCTACCCTCTAGTCTCTCTTAAATTTTCACACTCTCTCCTATCCCCTACTCTCTCTCTCTCTCTCTCTCTCTCTCTCTCTCTCTCTCTCTCTCTCACACACACACACACACACACACACACACACACACACACACATTTCTATTCCCCCCTCTCTCCCCCTCTCCCACTCCCTCTCCCATCACCTACTCTCTCTTCCATCCCCTACTCTCTCTTGATCTACTTTGTCTTCCCCCTCTCCCATTCCATACTCTCTCTCTTTCACACACATGCACTCCCATCCTCCTCTCTCTCAAGTTCTTCCTCTCCCACTCTGTCTCCCATCGCCTACTCTCTCTCTCCCCCATCCCCTACTCTTAATCTCTCTCTCCCAACCTATACTCTCTCTCACACTTCCTCTCTCTCCCATCCCCTACTTTAAATCTCTTTCCCCCATCCCGCACTCTCTTTTCCACCCCTACTCTCTCTCACACTTCCTCTCTTTGCCACCCCTACTCTCTCTCTCTCATCCTATACTCTCTTTGCCACCCCTACTCTTTCTCACTTTCTCTCTCCCATCCTGTACTCTCTCTCCTCTCCTATCCCCTGCTTTCTCTCTATCTCTTTCACGCACACCCATAGCCATTCCCCTATCCCCCCCCCCACCCACGTAGTTCTCTTTTGTAACTTAGATCTTAATAGTGCATGTGCACTATAGTGCATGCGCAGTATAGCGCGCATGCGCTATTTAGAACTGAGGTTTAAATAGCACGTGCACACTATAGGGTGTATGTGCTATAGGGTGAACGCACTATTTAAACATTAATTAAACCCAAGCCTAAGGCTTGGTTTTGCCTTGGAGATCCAACCCAAAGGTTTGGATTTGATGGGCAGGCCTGAGACGTGTTTTCCAGAAAACATACAAAAAATGATTATTTTTTCTTCTATGCTCCCCTTCAAGATTTCTCATGGTTGGGTATCGATAAGATCAGGTTACATAACATTATAGATCTCTATGTTAGCTATCTAACCATATAATTTATTTTTAATTTGAACTATTTCAAGCCTTTCATCTATAATTTCTTTTGAATGTATGTTCATTTTTTGTCAAAAACTACCATGTACTAATTGGGCTATAGATTTTAGCTCGTTCATCGAATTTTGTAATAACTTAATTTTTTTGAAACTAGACTCCATTCTACACACTTTGAAAAAAAAAAGTTTTGATTTTAGATTAGTTTTCAATTATATCTAGGGGGAGCACACAGATATTTCATGTTTTTGGGATGTGTCTAGTTTAAAAATTCATTAAAAAAAAATACACATTATAAAATTACCCGAAAAATCTAGGATAAACTACATAGTGTTAAGTAACTTTTGACCAGAGTGATTAAAGAATTTCAAAAAAAAAGTTAAAATTTTAGGGGGGCCACACTTTGTACTGTGTTATGTTTTTTTGGAATAAACAGTACCACTTTTTGTGGCCCCCTTTTTTGAGGACCTAAAACTAAACCATTTTGAAAAAAAATTAGTAGTTTAGAAACTAGATTCAAAGGACTACGACTTTTGTTTTTGTCATAACTGAAAATTTTGAGTGTAACTATCTTCAAATTCTTGTTGAAGTTCAAAATTTGCAGATTTCAGGAAAAAGGTGTCCACGTATACCCCCCTTTTGGCACCACAACTTTGTGCACTTGCCCGGATCTTCATTTGTTTTTTTAACATTATAAATATGAACAACTCCATTTGATTTATAGGAGTGAATAAAATAAAACTTAACGAATCTTAAGTACTCAATATTGCTAAAGATCTCTAATATGATTAAATGTTAAGATAATTTAAAGGTTTCCCATTCTACCTTAAATGGAGTATATATATATATAACACATCAAATGGGAACAGACACAAAGCAATTTTCAAAAATGTTATGGTGCAGAAAAACAAAAACTATGTTTTTGTTTGTTTTTTTGTTTTTTTTTTTAAATCTAAAATCAAAATCCATTTCTCTATGTCAAGTGAAAACTATAAATAACTTAAATCTTACAGTGTTGATTGACAAATTTTACTTTAAGTTTAGATGGCAATATCTAGAAATTAGAAGAGTCGGGAAAAGAATAATCAAGTCCAGAAACTTACAAGGTTGGAAGGCATATCAACTCTCAGCTAGTAGGCCTAGTTATCAATGAAATAGAAATTATTTTATGCTGATATATTTATTTATTTACTATCTGTAATACATAGAGTACGTGTTTGAATATTCACAAAAACTAAGGCTTTTCTTTAAAGTAGATAATGAAAATAACGTTCTTATTAAATAAAGTCCAATGTCATATAGGTACTAATGTCCACAAAATCCTAACAGTTGTACCAATATCAAATACGTGCCATTGTTTTCCAATACCTCCTACTAAATTTGTTTCAACTAGGATTGCATGTTCAAAAAAAATGAAGGATTTACTATAAATCTGAGAAAAACTTATGATCCTGAGGCATAATTTTAATAGCATAACTACAGCCAATATATGGAACATCCAATATTGGTCATTGGTTTAAAATGGTAGTTGCATTTCATGATGAACTACTTGAAAAATTTTAAATGTAATATTTGTAGACACCTAAATTTGATTACACTGCTTTGGTAATCTAATTTAGCCATCTTTAAAGGCATAATTAATTAAATTCGTATTTAACTAATCCTTTTCCATCCCTAGTTGATTAATTTAATTAATCATCTATAGTCCTAATTGATAAATCAAATAATCTATTATTTATCAATTAAATCCTATTCTTCTATCTAATTCCAAAAATCCCCATTTATTAAATAAATCTATTTGATAAATGAAATCCTCAAATTCAAAAACCCCTAACCTATCTCTAATCCTCCATTTAGCCTAATCCACCCCATCCACCCATACTAACCAAGCTTATCCACTAACTCACCCACCCTCATTAATGCCATCCACTTGCACATCTCTAACACTCCTAATCTAATCCTAAACCCAAGCCTAATCCACCCCCTAATGTTGTCACATTCCTTAAACAAGTTTAAGACTTTCCTAATCCAAACCAAAGTCTCCCCTCAAAAAACCCAACCACTAAGTCATGAGTGCTCTTACAAAACATAAAAGACTCTTACAAGCCCACTCATGACTCTTACACCCATCTTCCACACTCTTCCCTCTTCCACACTCATTCCTCTTACATCCCTCTTACATACTCAACCCCACTCATCATGCCTTTAACCAACCCTTTACCCTACCCTCTCACACTCATCCTCCTTGTGACAAGTGTCACCTTCCCATTGGTGCTAAACAAGCACAATCCATGTGCTCTCCTTTGAGTGCATCCTAGCCCTCCTTAAGCCTTCATCCATCCTTGCATCTAAGCCCTCCATCCCTCTACCCCTTAGCCTATAAATTGAATCCCATCCCAAGCCATTTCATCAACAATCTTTGAGCTAAAGTTACCATGCTATTTTGAGAACCAAAGCCATCAATCTTACCCTTATAATGCCAAATTGAGAGCTCACAAAGCTACCAATTTGCCATTACCCATCTCCATTGAAGCAACTTTTGAGCATCTTGAGCATACATCCACAGCAAAAGGACACATCTACAGAATTTAGAAAGCATGGAGTGTTTTCTCTTGTGAGGTTTGCACTTCTTGTTTGCTTTCTTTGTCTAAGCATATATGTGAATTTAGTATTTTTGGTTTGTGAATGTTTACTTTATTTGTTAATGTTCTTTGCACACTAAAAATCTTGTTCTACAATATTTACTAACAAATGGGCTTCCTAGCACTAAGTTTTGAACTATGTTCTCCATAATAACATTCAACATAGTACATTTTTTTCTTAAATTTTGAATATCGTTACAACTGTAACCATTAACCAATAACATTGTTGTTATTGTATAGTGAACTCATCGTACAGATGGAAAATCAACTATTCCTTTGCTAACTAAGTTAATAGACTATGTCAAAAACAACAATAGAACATTTATCCAGTGTAATTTTGTTTGTCGGCAACAGATAATTTAAGCCACATATTAACAGCATATTAATGGAAAGAGAAGTAAAAGGGAACCTAAACTATTTATAGAAAATGCAAGACCCTGAAGCTTCTAAAAAAAAAATCAAATTATCTTTGTAGATGTTGTGTCCTCCTCTCCTATTTTACCATTGACTCTCTTTTCTTTTATCAGAAAATTTTGTCCTCCCTTTGCATATGTCTAATTCATCTTGTAGAGTTTGGGAAGGATTAATCCTTCTCCCCTTTTCTCACACATTTTCTTCCTCTCTCTCTACCCAAAAATGTCCCCAACTATACCTTCCTAAATTGTCTGCCTTCTCTTTCAAACAACAACTCTTCTCTCCAAATCGCTACTTCCTTTCTTTTTTTTTAAATCGATTCTTTCTCCCTCTCCAATAACATTTTTTTCTGTTGTTTAGAAATCGCCCGCTCTCCTTAATGGTCCTCCTCCTTATAACAGAAAAATGTCTCACCACATTGCTAGAAAAAAGTCCCCTTTCAGAAATCGGCTTGCTCTTTAATAAAATCGTTCCCCTCTCCACTTCTTCTAGTTCGACCCCCTAAATCCGCCCGTTCTCTTGTAAAGAAGTTCAGTCTGCTCTTCATGTGAGGAGATCGATCCATTATATTTGCAACTAACAAAGTAATCACTAGGAAAAATTGCCACTTGGCTAATGATATTTTAAAAAAACTAAGAGTTCTATTCAATATAATTTTAAACTGACTCGTGATCACTTCCTTCTTTATTGTCTAAACTTTGAAACTATTAATTACCATTTAAAGCTTCTCCAATCTTGAAAACAACTATTTATTGCCTTTTTAAATTAGAGCTTATAATTACTTATAATAAAAAATTAAGAGTATATTATTATTTTTTAAATCTAAATTTTAATATTTAAAAAAAAAAAAAAAAAAGACTATCTACATAATTTATAAATTTTATTTTTTTCAAAAGAAGTAATACCTAAATCTTTTCTTTTAATCATTTATGCTATTCATAAATACTTCGACGTTTAACTCATCTAGATAAATTAAAATTCAAAGCAAATGATTTAAATTCAATCAAAATTTAAATGTGTGTGTGTGTGCGACTACACCATAAAAATTTCGGACCAACCCTACCGAGGAGCTAAACTCCTCTACCTCAACCACTCTTTTGCCTTCAGTACTTGCACACTCATAGCCTCAAACATGCCAATGCATTAGTATTGCCAACATGATGATAAATAAAATAACATCTTAAATTACGGTAAATCTTATCGAAATTTCATAGCATCATTTAATCATATGAATCTTAATCATTATTCTTACATCATCAAATATAAACATATAAATGAAATCATAATTTTAACTGTCATGTCGATATCTCATAAGCTCAACATCTAACGACTTATCAAAATGAAAAAATAATTAACATTACCATCTAATAACATATATGATAAAATTCTAATCAAAGTCTATAAAGTATTCGACTCAAGTCGAGTCATACATAGTCTTAGTCAAAAGGTCAATCACACAATTAAGTCCATATAAAAGGCATGTCAAAATTTGAGTTGTGACAATATCTCAGTCAATAATTGCAGATCAATCAGTGATCATCAACTGAACGATTTGACGACTTTTCTTTCTACTTTCTTTTTCAGATTTTTTAAGGTTTTGCAGCTTGGTGAAGAATATTCCTCTGCATTACTGAATTTAGTACCATCATTACTCATAAATAAAACATTTCAAGAATGAATATGATGAAGAATTTTTTTTTATTTTTTTATTTTAATTTATCAAATACTAACTCAAATTTTTATTTATTTTTCATTATATTTCTAGCATTAATACAAATAAATAAAATTTTCAACAACCATGAGATGTAAAGTATATTTTCAATTGGAAATAAAAAATTGAAATAAGAAAATTGTTATATTTCTATATTCAACCATGAACCTATTTTGCCCCAATATTTTCTCAACCTAGCTCTTATACCGAAATGTCATGCCCAAATCATCTTGAACAAGACACACACACATACAATATTAATAACATTCAATTTTATTTCTGGGAAAACCATTAAAGAAATTTTTAAAACAAATATAAATCCATAGAACTAAAATATTTCTTTCAAATATTACAATCATAACTGGGTCATTACATCGATTTACAAATCACTTGAAGACCTACTGCTAATATTCTACATTACATAACTTTTTACAAATATGCATAAATGAATCATCTTCAAATCTTTAGTAGAAATTGAAAATCTTCCAAGCTTTTCTTCAACACATATCCATTCAAATAACCTGTACAAAACAACCCTATATACCATGGAGAGTTCACCTCCCAACCTAGGTCTCTAAGAGACCACCCACCGAGCTTGGAGAACCAAGACCAACCAAGTAACAATCAAACACACACATATACATCAACAATACATGATACAACATTTAAAACCCTTTTTTGAGCTTACACAATAGGTTACTAGAGGAACCAATAGAATGGGTGAAGGTGTGCCTTAAAACCCCGAGCAAAAGCTAAGTACAGAAAACCAAATTTGCCTTCACAAGGCATACGAAATAAATACTAACTCTCACAAAACTTTCTCCTCTTATCACCCCAAAGTGCATAATGAAGTACTGGCACATGTAGCCCATACTACATGCTTATCCCTCTTCCTTCCAAGGAAGAGACTCTGCACTCAAGGGTTAGGCCCAACTAACCCCTTCACCCTAAAGGCCACTTCTTCCCTCCCAAGGGTGAGTGATGTCCTTCCACACCCTTAACATCATACTCTCAAAATCAAATATATAAAAAAAAGAAATAGAAATTCATCCACCCAACAATACAACAGGAACAAAGAACAGCACGCATATGCATCTATAAAAAAATTTACACATTTTATATTCAGAAAAATAATACAACACATAACTTCCAAAATACGGAAAAAGCTCCAACCTTTCTCCAAGCTATGGTAAAAGACCCAATTTGAGAAGAGCCCTCTATCCTTCCTTCTTTCAAACTCCAAAACCAAAATTCTCTAGAACTAGAGAGTGGGTGAATAATCCATCTATTTTCCAATTTCCCTCTAAAAGAAGAACTTTCCTAATTTTTCCTCCATCATAGAAGAGAACAAACACTTTAACTCAACTTAAGTTCCCCTATTTGGTTGGAATTATCAACTCACTGGAGATAAGGTGAGAATTTGGGTAAGTCCTCTTCTATTTTCGCAATACTTAAGATATGGGATTTAAAAAGTGTTAGAAAAGAGATTTTAACTCTAGTAAAGCTAAAATTAAAGTCCTAACATATAGTACTAACATGTAGGTAACTTAATTTCACTAAAAGAACACTCTAAGACTCAAACAAAGCCCTCTAAAGTTACCCTAAACTTGGAATCCGAAATTTAATTGAATTAAAAACCTTCATAAGATATTCTCTACAAGGGAATGATAACTTGAACATTTCTAACTAGTTAGGAATAAGGTTGGGTGTCTTTTGCCAATGACTCAACCTGACTTGCCACTAAACACATAACAACACAAGTGTCAAGTGACACTATAAATACACATATAACATTACGAGTGGCAAATCAATTTTCAAAAAAAAAAAATCTAAACTAAGACATCCATTCACATTACATTCACGAAGTAAAATACTTAACAACGAGGTTAAGATCTCTTCATTAGATCTAACCTTGGCAATCTCAATTAATACAAAGGTATTGTCTTGGTTCTCCATTACCATGGATATTTCATGCACACTCAAACCACATATCAGTAGTCGAAGATAAATAAAACATATGTATCTATAAATCCTCAATCAATTCCATATTCATAATTGAATCAAAACATAAGGCATTTCTCAATTGAATAACATTTTTTCATTTCTAACCATTGTGCATATATAATGCTACCATTATCAAACTAAACATGACACAGCTCTTTTGCACATTTCATGATTTTCACACACACACACACACACACACACACATATCCATCCAACATTTATATTCAAATATAACTTCCTACTCATTGATAAAATAACCAACCAAGTACATGAATGTAACCAATCATCAAGCATCATAAATAAGTTCTAACATCATAATGATTACCATAAAATAAAGTGTCTCATAGTATCAATAGTCTAAGTAACAATCCAAAATAGTCCAACATATAACAAGGTCTCAAAATATAAAGTATCTGCAAATGCAAAATATAAAGTATCTAACATGCAGATAAACTACTATGATATGCTATGATAAAGTATCTAAAATGCAAATAAACTGCTATGATGGGCCAAGGTGAGGTCTCACAATACCTACATGGACATATGTCACATGTTTCTTGGTAGACCATGGCAATTTGATAGGAATGTTGTACATGATGGTCGTACGAACACATGTAATTTGACAAAGGATGGAGTGAGACATTAGATGAAATCATTGAAGGAGAAAGAGGAAAATACGTTTAGTGTTTTCATATTATTCCTTGTTGATGGAAAGTAGTTCTTAGAGGGTATGAGGTGTGACCATATGTGTTTTTCTATAATTCCAAAAGATGGTTAAGAAGAAGTAGAAGTGGTACTTGTAGAAGTTGCACATTTGTTGGAAGAGTTTCCAGATATTGCATCCAATAATGTTCTTGATGGATTATCACCAATGAGGAAAATCACTCACTAGATGGAAGAAATGAACAAAGAGTTTGAGATGTCAATGATAGGAGAGATCAATTTTTTCATTTTCTTGCAGTTCATGCAACTTAAGGATCACATTTTCATCAGCCAATCAAAATATGTGAAAGAAGTATTGAATACATTTGGAATGGAAGATTCCAGACCAATTGGAACTCCCATGGTGATAAGATGCAAGTTGTTCAAAAATGATGATTCAAGTGTAGTAAGTACAACTCTTTATAGGTTAATGATTTGGTAATTGCATTAAATTGTTCATAGTAGACTGGATATTCCTCATGCAGTTGGGAATGTTGCAAGATTTTTGTCAAATCCCAAGGAATCTCACATGGTTGGAATGAAAAGGATATTCAAATACTTGAAGGGAACTATTGAGTATGGTCTTTGGTATCCACATGGTGGTGATTTCACTTTAAATATATTTTATTAATGCAAATTGGGAAGGAAACATTAATGACAAGAAAAACACAAGTGGTGGTGCATTCTTTCTAGGAGGAATATGTGTGCCTTGTATAAGAAAGAATTGAGATTCTAGTTCCCAATCTACTACAAAGGTAGAGTATGTGGAAGCTTCTATTAATTGTTTACAAGTTGTATGGACAAATAAAGTTTTTGAGGGAATCAATGAGAATATCACAGAACTGATGACTAGCTTTTGTGACATTACTAGTTCAATAAATATATCCAAGAATTTGGTGCAACACCATATGACTAAGCACATTTAAATAAAGTATAACTTGCTAAGAGAAAATGTGCAAGAGAAAGAAGTAAGGACTAATTATGTGCCATCTAAGGAGCATGTTACATAGATATCTTCCCAAGGCCATTACCTAAGGATTCTTTTGAGTATCTAAGAGGTATGGTAGGGGTGATTTCCCTACTAGAGAAGAACTGGGACACTACTACAACATGAATCTAGTGGACTGATTGCATATCTTTCATTGGATTAAAATTAAGGAGACTACTTCTCAATGGGAGTAGTTGAAAGATGGTTGCAACTAAGAGGTGACCCATGTTGAAGTATCACCTTTTCCATTATTTCCATAGTGGGTGAAGATATAAGAAGATGATTAGCAACAAAGGGAAGAAGAACTATGCAAAATGGAGATCTAAAGATAAGCAAAAGAATATCAAGGTGATGTATCATCAAAGGGGGAGAAAATTGTTATCAAGCTAGTTGGTGTTTCCATCAATGCTAAAGGGGGAGATTATTGGCTAACTTTAATGCAATTTATATTGAAGGGATACTTTTTCTTAGTTTTGATGCTCAATTGATCAATTATTGTATTGTTATTGTGTCAACTTAAGTGTTAATGATTGGCAGACTACTAGGAGCATTATTCTAGCATATGCAAAATGGAAATTAGTGTTGAGATCGTGGTGCAATAGGATCTAGAATGTGTGTTTTGTATGGAAGACTCGGATATGTCTCATGATGCAATATGTATGATCACACACACTAGAAACAAATCTAAACAAAATTATGATTGATTAAAGTGTGACAGAGTAACCAAGAAGAACAATGGGTGATAAATAGTAAATGATTTGATTGGTCTATCAAATCTACAAAGATTCATATGGTTTGATTTTGGATTTATGATTAGACTTAGCTATGTGAGTGGTGTTACGATAGCAATTTTTTTTTTTTACTGGAAGGCATGGTTTGGATTGATTGACGTTCTTTCTTTAGAAAATGTTAGAAAACTTATATCAATTTACATTTGATCCTTAACCGGTAATGTAGTGGTTTTCTAATGGACATTCCATAATATAAAGTGTAGTGATGATGTGGCACTAACAAGTTGTGATGAATTAGTATTGCATTCGTCATTATGATCAGATTTCTTGAAGTCATGCATGTGTATTGGAAAAAGTGAAAAGGGTTCGATGTTCTTCATCAAATCGATGCTAGGTTTAAATAGTGATTGAGTGGATATGGTAAATGATGGATTAGGCTTTGGTAGGCCATAGGTGAAATTCAAATGTAATACATTTTGGTTAAGGAAGCAACTGCCCTAACAAGTGAAATGTGTATTTATATTGCAGTCAGTTGTGTTTGCAAGTTTATAGATTGTGAATGGTTGGTGTAGTCAAGCAGTTGGTTAAATGTATGCAAGAAGAAGTAGAACTAGAGCTTAATCAGATCTATACAAGCAAAATATAAGTTTTTTTTCCAAATCATCCTCCTTGTTGAATCATAACAGGGTTTCCAAGATAAATTTCTTAATCAGCTCACTCCTAATAGGGTGAGAAAGATCCTAACAAGCCTGGAGGTTAATTCCCTTCATTGGTGGCTCATTAATTTGAGTTAAAAATCCTCCAATAAGGTAACATGGCTAGAGGAAAACCCCTTGAATGAGTGGATCCTAATAGAGTCAACTCTTAATCGAGCATTGTACTAAGTTCCTAATACAACACATTTTAGAAGAGTGCAAATTACTTGTGCATACTAATTTCCACTTTTATTTTTTCCTCTAAGCAAAGGTTTCTGCATGAAAAAATATTGGTGTTATTGTGTTACGTATTTGGATGCTTTTATGTGTTGTTTTTCTTATTCCATCACAAGCTACCATTGGATGAATGTGTTTGAATGTTTCATTGGGTAAATCTAATTTGGGTTTATCATTTGCTAATAAATTGATAAAAGTTTGAATCTAGTAGTAGATTACTGATTGCGACTCCCACCTCTCAATAATTTTGGACCTTCTATTTTGTGTGTTGGCAAGCTCTCTATAAGGATTTCCCCTCATCTCATCCCTTGTATGGTGTTCAAGATGATAACATTGCTTGGATGATTGTTAGATGATAGAGGAAACATATTTCTCTCTTATTCCCAAAAGCTTCCTTGAGTTGCGTATAAAATTTCTGCCCATTCTTGATGTGGGTTCTTTGTAGTACTATAAATGTGTATTGTAAGTGACATATTAATGGCTTGTAAAATATTGTAAGTTGTTTATTAATGATCTAAGTAACATTGTAAGTGGTCTTTTTAGAGCTTGTGTATCTTATTCCTTGGTTTTTTTTTTTGTTGCAAAATGTCTACACCCTAGTTTTTTGATTAATCAGTAATAAGTAAATCACAAGAAACAAGATTAGGTCAACAATATAATGATGATCAAAATTAATATACAAAACATTCTACTAAAATCTAATAACTTTAGTAACCAAAAAATAATATAGCAATGATGTAAAATATACATTAGAACATACATTCATATAGATAATCATAATCATAATTTCATGTATTTCCCTAATTATATTAATTTATTAAAAAATATCTAAAATGGTTCCATAATAATTTCTCACACAAACTCCCATCTATCATTATTTTACATACTACCATCAAAACATAAGTATGTTTGCTTTCCAAAAGATTAAAAACTTGTAATTGTATTTATAGCCACTTAAGTTTTTTTCAAATTATTGTACAAATTCTCAATGATTTTAAATGTAGTCTAATTCTTTTTAAAATGAATTTATAACTGAAAATTTACCCCAAAATTTATAGACATAGAAAAATAATGTCATCAATATTTTTAGAGATATATTTGAATTAATTATAATAAAAATAATAATTGGAGAAATAAACGTAAATACTTTCTTCAATGAGTAAGCAAATTTAACATTCTTTGCATAGAAATATGTTTATAGCTTTTTAAAAAAAAATCTACCGACAAATGTTATTATAACTTGTTTATAGAAATATATTTATTTAAAAAGTATTGAAAGATATTAGTCAAGTGGCCAAAGCAAAATTTATCCTTGTAGCTGCGCAAACAATTTGGTTCACATTTCACTTTTATTAAAGAAATGTGCTGTCAAAAGTAAAGTAGAAAGAATAAAACGAAAGTCCCAGGAATGAGCTAAGAATACGCTGAGAAAGTCCCATGAATGAGCTAAGTTAGATATTCAATATAAGTTTGATCAGCGTCTTCAATAATGCCAAGCATTTTCCCAGCATTCATCGGAATCAGGATAATCAGCAAACAGTAACACTCCTCAGTTAAGCAATTTATTGGAGAAATCATTTAATTGTTCAGGTAAGCTGCAACTCTAATATGTATTTTCTTTTATTTGTTTCAATTCAAATGTTTCAAATAGTTTTTCTACACATTTATGACAGTTATGACAGTTTTCCAAGGATTAAGTAAAATCTGTTATATTTTTTTAAAGGAATGTTAGAAATTAGGAAGTATATTTTGGTGTAGTGCATTAAGTTACAATATTAGTAAAATACTAGATAAAGTGTTGATTTATATTTGATAAATGAATTTGATTCAGAGGAAACTTTATGATTAAGCGAGTTTGAATCAGAGTAAGACTATTGGAATGATTGATCTCTTGAGAAGTTTCAGTGTTTCACACTTTTGAACTATATCTAAGTATGAGTTACAGTTTTGTAAGGATTTAGTAAAATCTGTTCTGTTTCTTAGAATAGTAGAAATTAGGAAGTATTTCTGTAGTGCATTAAGCTACAACACTAGTAAGAGGATTCAATTGTACAGTTTTTGAGACGAAATTATTGATCCATATTTGACAAATGAACTTGATCTTGGGGAAACATCATGATTAAGTCCATTTGAATCCGAGTAAGACTACTGAGCTGATTGACTTTCCTAGAAAGTTTCAATGGACATTACTTATATCCAATGAGTGCTATGTGGATCATTCATTCCCATAAGAATTTGTATGAACTTGAATTTATGAAATATGAATCAATAAATCTGACTTAAAAACTATGAAACAAAATTCTAATATTTATACCATTAAATAAATAATGTTTGATATAGTAAAAAAATGAGGTTATTGCTCATGTAAGTTTCATCAACAAATGTAAAATATATTGACAGATTTTTAACAGCACAAATATTTGTAAAAAATTTATATTGTTTGCCTCAATTAAATGTTTCAGAATGGTTTTTCGTACAATTTTTTAAAGATTTTATAGAATCTGTTCTATACACAATCAAATCTAGAAGACTACAGAATTCTGAACTTTGATGGATTGTGGAAATCTATTTACATTAAGAATCTATTCTGTTTCTGTGGAATTGTAGAAATTTAAAGGAATTTTTAATAGTGCATCAGTTATGATATTAATATAAGAATTCAATTGGGTAGTTTTTAAGATAAAATAGTTGATCCATATCTGACAAGTGGACTTGACCTTGGGGAAACCCCAAGACACCGGGGAAACTCCACGACTGATTGATAATCATGCCATAAATTGCTACACTGATGTGTATTCTCTTTAATGTTTGCTTCAAATTTAACTGTTTCATTTTTCTACAATTTTTTCACAGCTTTCTAAAAATGTAGTAATATTTGTTTTGTTTCTTTAGAATGGTGCATATTAGGAGGTATTTTCTGTAGTATGTCAAGTTATGATATTTATAAAAGGATTTGTAGTTTTTGAGCCAAAATCATTGATGCATATTTGACTAGTGGGCTTGACTTTGGGGAAATAGCGCATTATGAACATTTGAGTAGAGAATAGTTCTACTCAGATGATTAGTCTCTTAGAGAGTTTCAATGTATCATCCTTATGAGCATCACCTAGATGTAATGAGCGCTAAGCAGATCATTTGTTCTTCTAAGAAATGTTCTTTTTATGAATTGGTAGTTATACAATATGAATCAATAGATTTGACTCAAACTATAGAATTAGATTTTAATATTAATATCATAAAATAAATACTGTTTGATATAGAAAAATGAAGTTGCTATTCATATAAGTTTCATAAAATGAAGTTATTGTTCAAAGAAGTTTCATAAAACGAAGTTAATGTTCATATAAGTTTCATAAACAGTTGCGAAAACACATCGACAACTTGTTAATCATACAATAATTTGCTAATTATTATGCATTATCTTTATTGTTTGCTTCAATTAAAACAGTTTTAGGATAGCTTTTCTTACAAATTTAGTAAAATTGTTTGTTTTATCAGATTGTAATTAGGAGGTGGTATTTTCTACAATGCATGAGTTATGATATTAATAAAGGGATTCAATTGTGTCATTTTTGAAATAAAATCATTGATTCACATGTGACTAATCTTGACTTTGGATTAGCCAGAGTAGTACTATTGAGATGATTGGTCTTCAAGGAATTTTTTATTTTTGATCTTAGTGAGCATCACTTAGGTTGCAATAACCATTAAGTGGACTATTCATTCTCATGAGAGATGGGTTTGTATCAACTATTTAGTAAATATAATCAATAAACTTAGTCAAAAACTATGTAATTGAAATATAAATATTGTTTGATACATAAAAATGAATTAATGTTCATATAGGTTTCATAAACAATTGTAAAATACATTGATAGATTGTTATGGTGCAATAAGTTGCAGCACTAATATTTGTGTATTCTCTTTATTATTTGCTTCAATGTAAATGTCTCAGAATAGTTTTTCCTACAAATTTATTACAGTCGTGTAAAGATTTAGTAAAATATGTTTTGTTTCTTTCAAATGATAAAAAGGAAGAGCTATTTTCTGCAGTGCATTATGATATGAATTAGAGGATTCAATTGTAAAGTTTTTGAGGCATAGATCCATATTTAATATGTGAAATTTGATCTTGGAAAAAGTCCTTGGCTAAGTGCATTTGAGCTGGAGAAGTACCTATTGAAATGGTTGACCTCATAGGAAGTTTCAAATGCTTCACCAATAAGTAGATCATCTATTTTTATGAAAAATGAGTTTAGATAAACTACCATTTAAAAATATGAATCAATAATGAATTCAAATATTAATATTATAATATTATTTGATATACGTAAAAATAAAATGAAAAGTTATTCTTAGTTTGATAAACAAGTTACATTGACACATTGTTAATCATGTTAGAACCAAAACTGATTTGGTTGTTTTAAGAAGGCAGAGCAGCAACCAAGGTTGAAGAAGTATGGATATGTCCAGCCTGCCGGAGAATCTTCATTTGGATAACAGTTACAATCAGTGGATTCGGCCTCTTCTGGATGTTGTTGACAAACTTCGAAATCTGGGAGTAATGAAGGAAGGCATACAATTGCCGAGTATTGTTGTTGTGGGAGACCAGTCTTCTGGTAAATCAAGTGTCCTGGAGTCACTGGCAGGTATTCCGATGGCTTAAACATTATACGCTAAGATTTGATTTCTAAACTAAAAATATCAAAGTTAACTTATTTTTCCAAATTTGATTTCTTCTTTAGTATGTAATGTTTAAGGGTGACCGCAGGTATTAGCCTACCAAAAGGCCAGGGAATTTGTACTAGAGTTCCACTCGTCATGAGGTTGCAGAGTAGCAAAAGCCAAGAGACCCAGATTACCATACAGTACAATAGAATTACAAGAAACATTTCTGAAGCTCAGATAACGGAAGCCTTAAATGTGGCTACAGAGGACATTGCAGGGGGAGGGAAGGGAATCAGTGACACCCCAATTACACTGAATGTGAGCAAATTCAATGCTCCAGATCTTACTATGGTGGATTTGCCTGGCATAACCAGGGTTCCTGTGCATGGCCAGCCACAGGACATTTATGAACAAATTGCTAGGGTTATCAAACAGTATATAACCCCAAAGGAAAGCATAATTCTGAATGTGTTGTCTGCATCTGTAGATTTTCCTACATGTGAATCTATCAGAATGTCGCAACAAGTAGATGAGAAGGGGGAATGAACTCTGGCTGTGGTTACTAAGATAGACAAAGCTGGGGAAGGTTTGCTAGAAAAAGTAACAGTGGATGCCGTGAATATTGGTCTTGGGTATGTGTGTGTTAGAAACAGAATTGGCAGTGAATCAATTGCAGATGCAAGGAAAATAGAGAGTGAGATCTTCAAAAAAGACCCACATCTTTCAAAGATTGATAAATCCATGGTGGGAATACCCGTGTTGGCAGAGAGACTTATGCAGATCCAGGCCATGGGGATCAAAAAAAGCCTGCCGGAGATTGTGAGAAAAATAGACACAACTCTTTCTAAGAGGCAGGCAGAGCTCAATTGCTTGCCTAGGAGTTTCTCAAGTTCTGTTGAGGCAATGATTGAGTTCATGAGATTGATGGATTCAATCAAGGGTGTATTACACAAGCTTCTAATTCAGGGAGACACTGAAAATTTCCAGGACGAACCTGAAATGAATTGTATTGCTCAGCTAACTAGGATGTTTAAGAGCTATTCCCGCGACCTACTTGCTGCCACTGATAAGTTAACTGACAACTTTCTTGTTGAGGAAGCAAAACTACTGGAAGAGGCGCAGGGCCTTAATCTTCCAAATTTCTTACCTCATTCTGTTTTTGTAACTCTTCTGCAGAGTCGTATTGATTCTTTCTCTGAGAGGAGCAGGGGTTTAGCCCTTCAGGCCTGTGATTATTTAGACAAAGTCATATGTCGTGTGATTGATCTACAAACAGAATGCTACCCACAACTTCAGTCGGCATCCAGGAGGGCTTTTCAAACCCTAATGGATGGGAAAAAAGATGAATGCGTTCACTATGTGGAGGATGTCATGGAAATGCACAAGACGGTTGTTTATACAGAGAACCCAGTTTACACAGATTACTTGCAGAGAATGCACGAATTCAAAAAAAAATTCATGGAAGCGATAGAACAGAATCAGAGGGCTGTTAAAATTGAAGGCATGGGGGAAATTGATCTACAAAAAGTACCTAAAAGCAGTGATCAACTGGAGGCAGCATTCGAAATGAAGATGAGTCTCATGGCTTACTGGAGGGTTGTGAAGATTCGGTTGGCTGATGACATACCTCTTCATCTTCGCTTTGTTTTCCAGAAAATGGTTCAGAATGATGTTGTGGCCAGCATTGTGAAGGAGGTCATGGGAGAAGATTCCAACAAGATTGGAAATATACTGGAAGAAAGTTCTGCTATAGCAAACAGGAGGAGGAGTCTGATTAAAAGCGTTGATCTGCTGAGGGAATCAAAAGCTCTGCTCTCAAGAACCATTGGAAGGATTGTAGAAGCTTAGCATTGTTATTCAATTAGGAAGATTGGAATGGTGCTGCTGTTAAGGGCCATAACCTATAAGAGATATCTAGCTTTCTATGGCGTGGTATATCTGTATAAGATATGCTTATATATATATATATATATATATATATATATATATATATATATAAAATAAGCCGAGAGATATCCTTCTGAGGTGCCTATTTTCATAATCTCATAATTTTCATCATCTAATATTTATGTGAGTCTAAGATGCGTGAGTGAGGAAATGATTCGACACTCTTGATCTTACTTCCATTTCTTCCCTACAATTTTCACGATTTTAATTATAATTATATTTAGTCTACTTCCATTTTATTTTTCTGACATATAAATGAACGTCAAATTTTTTTCAAAATGGAAAATTTTTACATTGAAGATTGTTGCCACTGTAAAAAGCCTCTCGGCTTAATAAGAATCCTGTAATCTCTAAATTATATGGTAAAGGTTGACATTGAAATGAAAGGCTGTAAATGTCATGTATTTAAAATGCTGAGATAAATTCATAGATATAAATCTTATAAGGTCCACTCTTTATATCTTGAAGAATCTATAAAATATTGTAATGGTGAAAATTGTATAATTATATATTTTTAAGGTGATTCTTTAAATATTAGTTGGTAAACTAGTAGTTGTAGAAGGTCAATTAGTGAAATTTTCATAAGTAATCCTATTTAGTCATCTCCTAAGGAATCATTGATTAGACATTTTTTAATACATTTATGGAGTGTGTGAGGACAATGGTATGTCATTTAGAGAATAGGGTGGGAGAATGAAAATGGTTACATAACAAAAAATATATAGTGCAAGACATGAAAGAAGAAAGATGGAAAGATACTTATAGAGGTCTCTGGAGGGAGGGAGGGAGGGAGGGAGGGGGAGGGAGAGAGAGAGAGAGAGAGTAATTACTATCATGTTGAACCGCCTGTTTAGCATGCCAACACCTTACTTGTTATCTTCTAAAAAGGCCCTCTAGGAAGCTCTCACCAAAACTATTTACGTTCTAGACAACTTGCAAGTCTCTAGGTTCTACTTCCTTCAAAGTCTTTTGTATCATATGTAACCCGTGTGTACACTTCTCCACCAACATCATCTTATCTTGAACAATCATATGGTTGCTTTCTAGCCACAACTGCTATAGGGCCCAATATCCCATGACACTTTGGAGGTCTTAGCAGGGGTTCTTTCCATCTTGCCACTTTTCCTTGCTCTTAGCCCTTAACAACTTTAAAATCCTCAACCTTTCTTCATCCAATTTAAATAAAGCTAATGAAAAGAAGCTACAAATGGGGAAATTAAGAGAGAATGGGAGGGAATACATCCCAAGAATCCTTCCAAAACAGAGCTTCAACATGCTTATTACATAATTAAAATAAAACTTTCTTAATCAATTAAATTTCGTCTTTTAAGAGTATGCCACATCATTGATCCATTTCCTTGTAAATCATACTTGGAAACTTCCATTCATCCCACTCCCCTGAAATGTTTTGTACTAAGAAATTTAGCCCATGTTTGATCTTGGTTGATACACCATCTCCAAAAGAGTTTAGAAACTAGAGCTTGACCATTCTTTTCTATATTTTGCAAAACCAAGACCACCATCCTTCTTTGACTTGTACATTGAATCTCATTTAACCAAACTCCACTTTGAAGATAGTAAATTACTTGTCCATCAAAATAGAAAAAAGAGCATCAAATTCCTTAATAAAGGTTGCATGAGCTATCTAAACAAAACATTTGTAAATTGGGAGAACCTAAAGCCTCAACTCCAAGAGAGTCACTCCACCAGTAGTTAAGAGCCATCCATTAGTCTAGTGACCAACCTTACACCAAAGCTTATCCAAAACCCTTTTCTAGAATTCCTTGGGTAAGAGACTTTCTAAAAGAGGGAGTCCAAGTTAAACACAAGGAAGAGCAACAATTTGAAACATAAAAATTCTAGTAGTCTTGGAATGAATGAGAACAAGGGTATTAAAAAGAGGATAAAAGATTTATCTTAATCTATCTTTTGTCTAGATACTTTGAAATAAATATCTAGAGCTTGTCTGAAATTGACAATATTATTGATTTTGATAGCACACATCAAATAAGTATCATCCACAAATGAAGGTGAGAAGAAGAAGGAATACTATGACCATGTTCCAACCTTGAAGCAAGCCTTGTTTGACTCAAGACTTGACAAATTTTCTCAACATTTCAACCATTAAATTGAATTAAAGAAATCCTATTGCACCAAATAACTCCATGAGCTCAATATTAACAAGCACTATAGAATAAGAGGAAGAAATGAAACTCATCACCCAACTAATCTATTCAATTCTAAACCCAAAGGTGTTGTGTACTTTATTGAAGATAATTCCATTTGAAGCTATCATAAGCTTTCGCCATGTCCAATTTTATACACATAACCTTTGCCTTATATTGGAAACTTCCATAGAATGCACAACTTTTGTTGCCATTATAATCCCATCCAAAAAAAATTGTTGAACAAGAAAATCCCCTTTCTCTTCAAAGATTAATTTATTTAGCAAGGTATTAAGCCTTTATGTAACCAAATTTGAGATTATTTTACAAATCAAGAGAATTTTCTCCTTCATCTCTTGAGTAAGCACAAGAAAATGTGTCATACATATTTTTTGTTGGAAATGATTGAAAAGTTCATGAATGAAGAGTAATGGAACTGGTAAAGAATGTTTTCAATCATTGTTTTGTCATTGATGTCAAACTTGCTACTTGCAGGAACGACAAATGCTTTAGTGATCCAAATACTATCAATTAGTTGATTGACAAGAAGGTGGCAATCAATAAGATGTAACTAGAGTACCTAGAGAAAGGTTGAAGTTATGATGTTGTAATGAAGTATAAGGATCAGCTAAACCATTGATAAAATAGTGTATTGATGACATACTCTAAGACACAGAGGATGGACACACCAAGACATATCAAAGATGTAAGGTTTCACTAAGTCATTTGTAAAGCCTAACTAAGTTCATTAGAAAGAGCTGAGCAAGCTAGTTAGTGCCGAACAGATTCTCAGTTGAAGCTGAGCAAAATTCAACTTAGTGTGTACCGAATGATCTTCAGGTGCCGAGCAGTCTTCAGGTGCTGAGTGAAGATCAGGTGCCGAGTAGCAAAAAAGAATTAGGTGCCGAGCAAGATATAAGTGTCGAGTGAATTTCAAGAGCCGAGTTTCATAGAATTTCTTCAAGTGTCGAGCATCAGTAAAACAATAATGCCTAGTTGCTACATTATTTTGAAAGTCGAAGATTCATCAGATCTGAATCGACATGGTAGTTGTCTAGAACTCTATGAATCAGATAGAAGATAAGAATGATGAGCTGGTGGCACGAAACACTATGTAAATTATTTTTGACAAATACAATTGGATTCTAGACAAAGTTTCTAGATAAGAGCAAGATATGGGATAGATACATTGTATCTTACCTAATCTATTGAAACCCTAAAGTTGGAGAGGAAGAATCGAGTGGGAAAGATATTCCAGATTTCTATTTAAGGAGTCATAAGGTCACGAAGCAAAGTGGTGGTAGAGCATGAAAGCATGAAGTGCTAAAGAAGGTGTTAAGGTGGAAGAGAGCACAGATACTCTGGTTCGATAGGTGACCATAGATATGATTGCATTGGTATGATGAGTAAGAACACTCAAGATGAGGAAGCTTGAGATGACAAGCTTTCAGAGCTGCAGTGATTAAAGCCAAGCAAAGGATTGAACCAAAGTGTGATCTGTAATCTGCAAGATATGTTGTAAGTTGTATCAGATCAAAAGCCATTGTTGTTACTCTCTAGCAATTGTAACAGTTAAGATAAATCCTATGGACTTAGGTTGGTTTAATAGCCATGTTATAAATTCTTTAACAGGGTGACATATTTCCAAGTGAATGTTCCAAAGTCCTTTAAACTAGGTCCATTCCTAATAGTATGGTGAAATCCTCTAACAAGGTCACATTTAACAATGTGTTGTAGCCTTTAATAGGGTAGGCCTTTAACAGGGCAGACCATCAGAAGTGGTTGAAATCAATTGCATAGTTATTTTTGTGGGTATCATTCCCACTCCAGTTTTACCTTCTTATTCCTGGAGGGTTTCTGGGTTATCAAATTCTTAGTGTTATGATGTGATGCATGCTTACTTTTCATAGTTGTTTAAATGTTCAAATTACATGCATGATAGTTTCAGTTATGTGCTCTTAAGGATTTGGAGAAAAAGTGGCATTGGACCTTGGATAACTTATTCACCCAACCCCCCCCCCCCCCCCCCCCCCTCTCAGTTATTCTAAAGAATTATAACAATTGGTATCAGAGCCTAGTTGCTGACTTAGTTTAAAGGGACTAGAAGCAGAAAAGATCAAAATGCCTAAGAGAGAAGTTCCCAAGCTCAACAAAGACAACTTTGTTGCATGGAAAAGCTTGATGAAGCTACATCTTGGATCCATAGGAGATTATGCCCAAAATTCAATTGTTACTGAACATGTTGATCCAACTGGTACTCTTACTATAGAAGATTTGAAAAACAAACAAGAACACAATCAGACAATGCTGAAAATTGCTTCTGCACTCAACTATGCTGAATTCGATGATATCAAAGGATGTGACACTACATTCAAAATGTGGAAACCCCTATCAGACATTTATGAAGGAGATCAGAATGTCCAAAGAGCAAAAAGAGAAAGCCTCAGAGGAAAGTTCGATGATATGAAAATGGAAGAAAGCGAGAATGTTGTTCAATATGCCTCTAGAATAAAGGAAGTGGTAAGTGCAATAAGATGTTTGAATGGTCAATTAGATGATGATACTATTAATAGTAAGTTTTAAAGAACCTTTCTCCCTATTTATGCTATTAGAGTATCAGCTATACAAGAGCTAAGATGTGTGCTAGGAAACAATCTAAGTTTTGAAGGTATAGTGGGTAGACTCACTACATTTGAGTTATCTAACTTTGACAACTACAGATCTAAGAATGTTGAATCTACTTTCAAGGCCAAACTATCACTGAAAGATGTTGATCAGGTGAAATCAAAGAAGGGAAGAAGAAAGATGAAATATGTATCCAGTGACAGTAGCAGTGATGAGGAAGATGTGGAACAATTAGAAGCATTACTAGCTAGAAGATTTCACAGAGGCAAAGGAAAATTCAAAGGTAAGTTGCCTATCATTTGTTTCAATTGCAATGAAGTAGGACATATTGCTACAAGGTGTACACAGAAAAAGGAATACAAGGAAGGCAACAAGTACAAAAATAGAAGAGAAGATGATAAGAGAGATTACAAAGACAAAAGAAAGAAGTGCTATATTGTTGAAGAAGATTCAGATGATAATGATGATGAAGTTGTCTACATAGCCATGAAGGACCAATCTGATGAAGAAAAGCCTACAACATTGGTAACATGTATGAACAAGAATGATAGATGGATCATAGACAGCGGATGCTCACATCACATGACAGGAGACAAAAGTAGGTTTGTTAACTTTACTCATTATGATTCAAAGGAAAAGGTTCCATTAAGCTTATAGAAAAAATTTCATGTGATAATGCATATTATGTTGAAGGACTAAACTACAATTTGCTAAGTGTCTCACAGCTAGGCAATGTAGGGTGCAAAGTAGAATTTGGAAATAAAACTACAAAAATCTATGATACTAATGGTAGATTGATAGGGAAAGGAGATCAAACAAGAAGTAATATGTTTTATCTTGATCTGGAAAATACTTCTTGTCTTGTTGCAAAATTTGATGATGTGTGGTTATGGCATAGAAGGCTATGTCATGTCAACTTTGATAATCTGGTCAATATCAGTAAAATGAAGAAAGTCAGAGGTTTACCTAAACTGAAGAAACTTGACAATATTATGTGCAAACAATGTCAGCTAGGAAAGATGACCAAGTCAAGTTTCAAAAGTAAAAACTATACATCTAAAGAAGTACTTGAGTTAGTTCATACTGACTTATGTGGTCCAATAGAAGTATAGAGCTTCAAAGGAGATAAATATATGATGTTGTTTGTTGATGACTATTCTAGGATGATGACTGTTATGTTCTTAAAATAAAAATTTGATTCTTTTCAAATGTTTAAGTGGTATGTGGCTAGAGTTGAAAAAGAAACAGGAAAGAGTTTGAAATGCCTGAGATCAGACAGAGGTGGTGAATTCACATCAAATAAATTTGAGATATTTTGCAATAACAAAGGAATCAAGAGACAAACATCAGCTCCTAGAACTCTCCCATGGAATGGAATTGTTGAGAGAAGAAATAGATCTGTGATTGACTGTGCTAGAACATTAATGATGGAAAATATTGTTGCCCTAAAATATTGGAGAGAAGCTGTAAGTGTGGCTATTCATACACTGAACCGAGTACAAGTCAAGAAAGGTACAAGTGCAACACCTTTTGAATTATGGTATGGTCACTCATCCAATGTAAAGCATTTCAAAGTATTTGGTTGCAAATGCTTTATCCTTAAAGATGCTAGAAATGGAAAATTTGATGCAAAAAGTAATGAAGACATATTTCTTGGTTACTCCACTAGAAGTAAAGCATATAAGTGTTTAAATACTAACATTGACAAAATTGTGGAAAGTGCAAATGTAAAATTTGATGAGCATGCAGATGTCCAAGTTGAAAAACCAAAGAGAATGGATGAATACAGAACCTTTGTGTATTCTTATGAAGGAATGACTATTGACAAAGGTACTATCAATCAAATTGGGATTCAACAACAAGTTTCAGTTTCAGTCGAGTCACAACCAGTGAATATTAGATGCAATCAGAAGCCGAGTTGTATAATGAAGGAAATACTCATTATGACTCTGAAGTCAGTGCACATGACAAAGATGTAGAACTACTTGAAAATGAAGTGCATAGTGATCCTAAATCTGAAAGATCAAATATGGAAACAAGGACAGAACCAAGGTTTTCCAAATATGTGAAGAGGCATCACCCTGTTGAACAGATAATTGGTGACAAAGATGCAAGACCAATGACAAGGAATAGACTAAGAAATGAATCATGTTTGTTAAGAAAATTTGAACCTAAGACAGTGTATGATGCATTACAAATGGTGACTAGTATAAAGCTATGGAAGAAGAGATTGATCAAATAAAGAAGAACAAAACCTAGAGTTTGGTTCCTAGACCAGTTGACAAGAATGTGATTGGCACCAAGTGGGTATTCAGAAACAAGCTAGATGAGAATGGTGAGATTACTAGAAACAAAGCCAAACTAGTATGTAAGGGTTATGCTCAAGAAGAAGGATTCGACTATGGGGAAACATTTTCCCCTATTGCGAGAATGGAAGGAGTAAGAACTTTACTTGCATATGCTACATATAAAGGTTTTAATGTCTATCAGATGGATGTAAAGTCTACTTTTCTGAATGGTATATTGGAAGAAGAAGTCTATATCGAACAACCAAAGGGATTTGTTGATGAGAACAATAGGGATATGGTTTGTAAACTACATAAAGCACTCTATGGTCTGAAACAAGCACCTAGAGCATGGTATGAGAGATTTCACAAGTATCTAGTGCAAATAGGATTTGAAAGAACTAATGATAACAACAACATGTACATCAAATTAGAAGAAGGAAAGGATATTATTGTATCTAAAATATTTGTGGATGACATAGTGTTTGGAGGAAAGGAAGTGCTTTGCAAAAGTTTTGCAGACAAAATGAAACATGAGTTTGAGATGTCTATGTTTGGAGAGATCAAATTTTTTGTTGGTTTGAAAGTACATCAACTAAAACATGGTATATTTATGACACAATCAAAGTACATAAAAGAGATACTTAAAACATTTGGATTAGAAGACACCAAACCAGTCAGCACACCAATGGCAATAGGACATAAGCTATCCAAAAATGATGTATCAGCTGAAGTTAATCAAAAAATGGACAAATCCATGATCGAAAAATTACAATATGTTGTACATAGTAGACCAGACATAGCATTAGCAGTTGGAATAGTGGCTAGATTCTCTGCTAATCCTAAAGAGAAACATCTCATAGCAGTAAAAAGAATAATGAGGTATCTCAAAGGAATTGATGACTTTGGCCTATATTATAAAAAGAATGAAAAGTTTGAGCTCAATGCATACACAGATGCAGATTGGGGAGGCAACATTAATGATAGAAAAAGCACAAGTGGAGGAGCACTATTTTTAGGTAAAAGACTAGTTACTTGAACTAGCAAGAAGCAAACATGCACATCTCAGTCCACTGCAGAATCGGAATATGTGGCAGCAGAAATCAACTGCACAAACATTGTGTGGCTCACACATTTATTGCAAGGAATGAAAGAAGAGGTAACCAAACCTATGATATTGTATTGTGATAATACAAGTGCTATAAACATATCTAAGAATCCAGTAATGCATGCAAAAACCAAGCATATTGCAATCAAGTATCACTATGTCAGAGAATTAGTAGAAGACAAACAAGTGAAGATGGAGTACATTCACACAAAGGAACAAACTACAGATATCTTCACCAAACCATATCCCAAGGATGCTTATGAATATCTTAGAGGCAAGTTAGGGGTAATGCCCCTAACTCAAGCAATTTAAAGCAACAAAGTAGCTACCCTGCATCAACAGGAACAAATCATTGAAATATCAAAAGAATGATGCAAAGGATGATAGCAGGAGCAGAAACTCCAAATCAGTCACAAGCATGGTGACAGAGGGAGATAATGTGAGATGCAAAGCTTATATTTTGCATGTTAAAGATGTTACATCTTTGGCATTTATGTCAAAGAGGGAGATATATATGAAAGAGGGAAACTGAGAGGTAAAGATATGGAGATATATGAGATCAGTAGTAAAGGATGCAATAGTCAAGAAGCAAGCAGAATGTAGTAACTAAGTTGATCAAGTGATCAGTTTGTTTTTCCATCAATGCCAAAGAGGGAGATTGTTGGAAATGATTGAAAAGTTCATGAATGAAGAGTAATGGAACTAGTAAAGAATTTTTTCAATCATTGTTTTGTCATTGATGTCAAACTTGCTACTTGTAGGAATGACAAATGCTTTAGTGATCCAAATACTATAAATTAGTTGATTGACAAGAAGGTGGCAATCAATAAGATGTAACTAGAGTACCCAGAGAAAGGTTGAAGTTATGATGTTGTAATGAAGTATAAGGATTATCTAAACCATTGATAAAATAGTGTATTGATGACATACTCTAAGATACAGAGGATGGACACACCAAGACATATCAAAGATGTAAGGTTTCGCTAAGTCATTTGTAAAGCCTAACTAAGTTCATTAGAAAGAGCTGAGCAAGCTAGTTAGTGCTGAACATATTCTCAGTTGAAGTCGAGAAAAGTTCAACTTAGTGTGTGCTGAGTGATCTTCAGGTGTTGAGAAGTCTTCAGGTACCGAGTGAAGATCAGGTGTTGAGTAGCAGAAAAGAATTAGGTGCCGAGTAAGTTTTCAAGTGCCGAGAAAGATATAAGTGTTGAGTGATAATGAAGTGTCGAATGAATTTCAAGAGCCGAGTTTCGAAGAATTTCTTCAGGTGTCAAGCATGAGTAAAACAATAATGCCGAGTTGCTGCATTATTTTGAAAATCTAAAATTCATCATATCTAAGCCGACATGGTGGTTATCTAGAACTCTGTGAATCAGATAGAAGATAAGAATGATGAGCTGGTGGCACAGAACATTATGTAAATCATTTTTGACAATTACAATTGGATTCTAGACGAAGTTTCTAGATAAGAGCAAGATATGGGATAGATACATTGTATCTTACCTAATCTATTGAAACCCTAAAGTTGGAGAGGAAGAATCGAGCGGGAAAGATATTCTAGATTTCTATTTAAGGAGTCATAAGGTCACGAAGCAAAGTGGTGGTAGAGCATGAAAACATGAAGTGCTAAAGAAGGTGCTAAGGTGGAAGAGAATACAAATACTCTGCTTCGATAGGTGACCATAGATATGATTGCATTGGTATGATGAGTAAGAAGACTCAAGATGACGAAGCTTGAGATGACAAGCTTTTAGAGCTGCAGTGATTAAAGCCAAGCAAAGGATTGAACCAAAGTGTGATCTATAATCTGCAAGGTATGTTGTAAGTTGTATCAGATCAAAAGCCATTATTGTTACTCTCCAGCACTTGTAACAGTTAAGATAAATTCTATGGACTTAGGTTGGTTTAATAGCCATGTTATAAATCCTTTAATAGGGTGACATTCCAAGTGAATGTTCCAAATTTCTTTAAACTAGGCACATTCCTAATAGTATGGTGAAATCCTCTAACAAGGTCACATTTAACAATGTGTTGTAGCCTTTAACAGGGGAGGCCTTTAACATGGCAGACCATCAGAAGTGGTTGAAATCAATTGCGCAGTTATTTTTGTGGGTATCATCCCCACTCCAGTTTTACCTTCTTATTCCTGGAGGGCTTCTGGGTTATCAAATTTTTAGTGTTATGATGTGATGCATGTTTCCTTTTCATAGTTGTTTAAGTGTTCAAATTACATGCATGATAGTTTCAGTTATGTGCTGTTAAGGATTTGGAGAAAAAGTGGCATTGAACCTTGGATAACTTATTCACCCCCCCCCCCCCCCCCCCTCCCCTCTCAATTATTCTAAAGAATTATAACAATTTTTGAGCATTTGTGTGTTCCTAAAGGACTCCTAAACTACCACAAATAGATCCAACTCAATAACATCCCATAAAATTCTATAGGGAATCCATTACACCTTGTAGCTTTACCCTCCTTCATGCCAAATATTGCCTCTTTCGCTTCTATTATTGACATATGTTTAATGAAATCCTTATACATTTTGTTGGAAATAATGGAAGGCACACAATGTAGGACAAGGATTTGTTCCTCATAGATAGGTACAAAATCCTTAGTAGAAAAACCCACAAAGAATCTAGTAGCTTCCACAATAATCTCCCTATGTGAGGATAGAAAAATCCTTTATTAGAAAATGAGAGAAGTAATTTAGATTTCATGTCTTAAATACTTAACTAGATTATGAATAGCTTTGTTTCTCTCACCTTCTTGTATCCAATCCACCTAAGCCTTTTGTTTCCATCAAATATTCTCTTGGAGATCATATTCCTCCAACTCTTTCATTGCTACAACTTCCTCATTTAAAGCACCAAATAAACATGAACCTCTAATTTGGTGAGTAAAAAATTCAAGTACTAGATACCGAGTATTCCTTTCTTCTAGGAAGGTATTACTAAAGTTCACCCCATCCCACATTTTAATATTATACTTAAATAATAATAATTTATTTAAAAAGGAATACATTATAATTGTAATTTTTTTGCTAATTCTATGCTTTTATTAGACTTATCAACAATCCTTAGGAGGTGAATAATGAACTTCTCAAACTGTGATGTAACAAGGAATAATCAACCTTTGATCTAATCTAAAATTTTAATTATCTCAGCAATATAAATTTGTTGGATATTGTTGCTTGAAGGAGTAGACTAAAATGTACTTGTGTGTCTCTCAAACTACAACAATAACTTACCTATATATCATCACTAAAGGGCATGTACCTCAAAGGGACATGTCCCTTCCTTAATTGGCATACACTTCTCTCTAGAAGTTAGCGATCTGAAAAGAAAAACATATTAATTACTATCTAAAACAATGTGTTAGATTAGTAATGAATACTAACACATCCTTTAGAAATCACCAGCTCACAAAGAAAAGTATAAGACTCTAATGCCAATTGTATGATATTCAAGGTGAGAAGATGAAGTGTTGACTGCACATTTAGACCTGTAGGATGATCAGGTTACATACTTAACACTTCCTCTTAACTTGATAATCATACAAAAAGATATTATATCTAGCAACATCAATAGAGATGAATAAGCAAGAATTAATACTCTATATCTATCTTAATCTTCTTAGTATGTGGTATTATAGAACACATGATACAATGTCATATTACTAAACCTGTAGTATGACAAATCACTACTACTAGTGGTAATAGTATTACAAAGAATACAATGTACATGATAAATCTGAAGAGTAATATGATTTCTTCATTTATCCAAGTTGTGAATCATAGATACTAGCATTTCTATATCACAACATGATCCCGAGTTTAAGATCTACCAGAATAGAAGATAAACTTGGAGAATAATAAAATTCTTCCTTTATCCAGATTGTGACTCATTGACATAGCAATGTGAACATCACAATATGATTTTAAACTCATCTAGATCTTACAGTAGAACTCTATTGTTTAGCACATTATCTAAGAGATTATCACCTCTCATAATGTCTTTTATACAAGTGTTTGTTATCTAAGAGATCGTCACCTCTTAAATAATGAACAAAAATGGTGGAGCCCATAACAGTCAATAGCCTAACAAAATAAAATTATTTTATTAATAATTTAAAGAGTACAAATGGATTACAACTCAATCATACCAAGTCTCCCCCTGAAGTGTTCTATCTTCACTCTATATAGAGGTTTGGTGAGTATGTCTACTGTCTGATCTGCAGTGCAAATGTATTCTAATTTTACAGAATTTCTATCTACCATATCTCATACATAATGGTAAGGAATTTCAATATGCTTGGACTTGTCATGAAAAACTAGATTGATTGAATTCTGATTATCACAATGAATAATTGTAGGATTCATGGCTTGCCAAAATAATCCCCACAAGTAACTTCCTTAGCCATACTGCTTCTTGATAGGCCATTGTTGTTGCAATGTATTCAGCTTTTGTGGAGCTCTGAGCTACTGAAGACTGCTTTTTGCATATCCAAGGTATCATTGCTTATCCTAAACTGAAGTAGCATCATGAAGTAATTTTTCTATGTTTAACGCTTCTACCCCAATCTGAATCAGTGAATCCATGTAAGTCTAAGCCAACCTTCTAGTATTTGAGTCCAAAATTAAGAATGCCTTGTAAGTATCTCATAATGTGTTTAATTGCAACTAGGTGAATCTCCTTTGGTTCACACATAAATTGACTTAAGGCATTAACAACATAGAAAATATCTAGTCTTTTATTTACTAAGTACATAAGGGACCCAATCATCTATTTGAAGAGAGTAGAATCTATGGAAGGTGATTCTATTGCTGCTTCCTTAAGTTTATGTAGATTAGTCTCCATTGGAGAAGACATAGGCTTGCAATTCCACATTCCAAATCTCTTCAAAATGTTTGATGTATACTTCCCTTGATTAAGTATGATACTATCATAATTCTATCATACTTCCAATCCTAGGAAGTAATGAAGGAGTCCCAAATCTTTTATCTCAAATTCTCTAGTTAGATCTTTCTTGCACCAATCTATGAGATGATCATCACATGTTATTAGTAAATCATCAATATACAATATCAAAATTACCATATCATATTTATCTCTTTTATAATATAAATTTGGATTGGCTTCATTCTTGGAGAATCCCAAGCTGGTGAGATACTTATCAATTCTTTCATACCAAGCCCTATGAGCCTGTTTAAGCCCATAAAGAGCTTTCTTGAGCTTGCAAACAAAAGCATTAGGATCATGAGTTTCAAATCCTTCAGGTTGCTCCAAACATACTTCTTTTGTAATCTTTCCATGTAGAAATGTTGTTTTTACATCCATCTGATGTACTTTCCATTCCTTTGATGTTGTAATTTCTAAGACTAATCTTACAGAGGTATATTTGGCAACATGAGCAAAGGTTTCTTCATAATCAATCCCTTCCTTCTGAGAAAATCCTCTGGCTACAAATCTAGCTTTATAATTTTCAATGCTACCATCAATAGGATGCTTTATTTTAAATATCCATTTTGAAGAAACAACAGATTTTCTTTTAGGTCTTGGAACAATTTCCCAAACATCATTTTTTATAATAGATTGGTATTCTTCTATCATAGCTTCTTTTCAAGTTGTATGTTTAATAGCATCAGAAGGATTGGTTGGTTCTATTTTGGATAAATCACTCAAGTTTGTTGTATAATTAGAGAATCTTTTAGGTCTTTTTCTTTCTTTGACTATCTCGGAAGGTGCAGAAAAGTCTTGAGCTCCCTCGATTGTTTTGATGGCCCAAAGTGGTCTTTTCTTTGAATTTTGATTTTCTTCAAGATTCATATTTTGAATTTCATCTTTAATTTCTTCCAAGTTCTCCTTCTAGGACCCAGATTCACTATTTCTTTCAGAACTAGATAAAGGAGAAGGTTCTTCAGAACTTACGACTCTTTTGAATGCAAGATCTTCTTCAAAAATCACATCCCTGCTAAGTTCAGTACTTTTTTGTCTAGGTACGAAAATCCTGTATGCCTTAGATGTTTCACTGTACCCTACAAAAATACCTTTCCTTCCATACGGTTCTAACTTGGTTCTCTTTTCTTTATCTAAATGTGATTTAGTTTCCTTTTTAGTGCTAGAACCCTAGTTGCATTGTTGACCTCATATGCATTTTGTAGTGCATTAATCATATCAAATACAGTTTGATGTTTTGTAAGCATGGGTATGATATCATTTTTTTACTCCATCTAATATGATTTGAATTGCTTTCCCATTTCCTTTGCTCCATATGGATTTATGAGGTTCAACTAGTAGTTGTTTGGATGCTTTATTAATGAATTTCCTTACATCATTCTCTTCAAGAATCATCATGATTCTGAATTTTTAGGCTTCAAAGTGTTCTTTCCCATCAAACCTATCCTCAGGTCTAATTGTGTATGCCATTGAAAATATGAGATAGTTGCTAGATATATATGAAGTCTGATAACTAAATTTTGTAGAACCTAGGTTCAACTTCCAAAGCTTTGATACCATGTAAAATTTTTGCTAATTCTATACTTTGATCAGACTTATCAATAATCCTTAGGAGGTGAATAATGAACTTCTGAAACTCTGATGTAACAAAGATTAATCAACCTTTGATCTTATCTAAAATTTTAATTATCTCTGTAATATAAATTCATTGGATATTATTGCTTGAAGGAGCAGACTAAAATGTACTTGTGTGTCCCTCAAACTACAACAATAACCTACCTATATATCATCACTAAAGGGCATGTCCCTCCCTTAATTGGCATATACTTCTCGCTAGAAGTCGACGATCTGAAAAGAAAAACATATTAATTACTATCTAACATAATGTGTTGGATTAGTAATGAATATTAAGACATCGTTTAGAAATCACCAGCTCATAAAGGAAAGTATAAGACTTTAATGCCAATCATATGATATTCAAGATGAAAAGATGAAGTGTTGACTGCACATTTAGACCTATAGGATTATCAGGTTACATACTTAACAATAATATCATGAGTAGATCTCCCCTCATTCCACAAACTAACATAAGATCGTAAAGAGATGATTCTCGAAGACACATAAGATGAAACTAAAAATATGGATTCTTTGACACCCATAACTTAGTAGAAGAGAATTTAATGAGCCAATGGACAAATCCCCTCCAACCTAAAAACTCCAAACTAGTATTCCATCTATTCTCTACCCAAAAGAAAGAGAATAGAAAATTTTCCAACCTCTTAGAAATTTCCTCAACTCTACATCATCTACAATTCTATGTAAACACTCCAACCTCTTAGAAAAAGAGCAAGCAAATTTTATATGTGACCAAAGCAAAGACTTTCCCATAAGATCAATTAAGGCATAAGTACTATTCAAAAGAAGGTTCTCACCAAATTCATAGCATGTGTCCACAAAAGAGATAGAAGACCTACTATAAATCTACTATAGTGGGATGATATTATGCAAATCCCACATGAAAGCCATACATACCCTTAGCATTTCCTTATGCCCTAGTACATTAACAATGACTTTGAGGTCAAGTTTTGAACACCTTATCAAACATGTCATCAACTAGAAAACTTAGTTTATTGAATAAAGACTACTTCAAAAGAATAAAAAGTAATGAAATCTTGAATAGCCTTTTTCTAGGGATTCTATTCAAATCACCTACATTCCATGAGAAAACAATCATTTTTGGGATAGAAAAAAGTATAAATCAATGGGATTCACACACCCATACTCCACTAAAGTCTCATCCACAAGCCTCAACATTTCTTGATCTTTCTTCCTATCCACCACTTGAAACTTCTCTAGGATTCCTTTTTTGAGAACTTTTTTATGAACTCCCTAAATTAGTGGGGTACCCTTACTTTTACTAACATCTTGTATGTCTTTTTTTATAAAAATTCCATTTCATATATGACTTAATCCTTCTTTATTCTTATTTCCCTCACTTAATCCATGTTTACTTGAGCTCTCTCTCTCTCTCTCTCTCTCTCTCTCTCTCTCTCTCTCTCTCTATATATATATATATATATATATATATATATATATATATATATATATATATATATATATATATATATATATATACCCATTTGCTCATCTAGAACTTCCTCATGTGTACCATCCTAATTATTATCACCCTACTCTCCATAGGGACCCCTCTATCTAAAAATTCCTAACTCATAGGAAGATTTGTAATAACTCCATCAAATTGATCAAAGTCATCCAAAGCATCAAATAGTTAAGAAGCCTCATTAGACCATGTCTCATGCAACATTCTCTTTAGTCTTATTACCTTATTATGGGTGCTAGTCAAGATCAAACCCCCCTCATATCCATGAACACAGGATCCTATATTTTATCATGTTCAGGAGGTGCACTAGCCTTTCCACATCTAGAAGCCCTTGCAGATTTAGATTTAGGGTGCATCTATTAAAAATTCCAATATTTGTACTAGATTTGGAAACAAAATAGAATTTTATTATTATTGAGATATTGATACATGATTTTATACCCAACTAGGCTTTTATAGAATTAGGTAAAAGAGTTCTCTAATTAATTTCAACACAAACACGAGTGAATGTGATTGCCTTTTTTATAGTTTGTCATGGTGAAGGGCTTCCACACTTACCAAGGTGTACCACAATCAACATAAATATAAATTCTCTCCAAAATTCTAAAGGAAATTGTGACAGTCACTCCCAAACTAGAACCTTCATGTACACTTTTTTGTAGGTTTGAATCTAGCATGTCATGGCTTGATGAAGAGGCCAACTTGATCATAAAAATAGGGCCCTCTTTAAATTCCATATTTTTGTTTGACATGCACAAAAAAATGACCCAAAAAAAACTATTAGAAATTAGCATCACTTCCATTTCTCCCTTTAGATTCCATATATATTGAGCCCAAAAGGCTAAGAAAGGACAAGACACCCAAATCTCCATGAACTTATAGCTTATATCATGGTTAGATAAATTATAAATATCTTCATCGACAAAAAAATGAGGAATCAAAAGAACTTACATGTTGTCACTCTTAGATAGGCATCCATCTACTTTTGTTGGCCTAAAATCTATAATGTCCCCTTTTCAACTCCATTATGATTGAAAACTTTAAATCAATTGTAATATTCATAATGGTCATTTGGGTTAGCAAATGATGTTTAATTATTTAGATTTATGATTGAAAATGATGAATGGTGCTCCCCTTAATACCACAAACAAATAAAAGAAATAAATAAATAACAACAATTTGCAAGAACAAAATATGGGCTACTTATTATTGTTGCGAATGCAAAATTATAGAATTTTGAAATACAATATGCAAACCCACATGAGTGCCTTTCTTACAATAAATTGCAACACAAAACTATGAACTATCAACCAGAGTTGTCCTAGATAATGTATGGGCATTCCTTATATAGGCATTTTTACATCGCGCAAGAATTTTCTAGACATCAAACCCTAACCCTTGAGATCAACTAACCCTAAAATTACATGTAGAGTCGGTTCGATACACCTTCAACACTTATTTTGGAAGTTTTGGTCAGCCAAACCTTAGAAGACAGTAAATTTCAAAGTGTTACTATGATTAGCTATTAAAACCCCTTTTCAGAATCCCCATCCTTTGATCTACAAGGCCCAACTTGCACAAGCTCTAGTCAACCCCATTTTCAAGCCCATTTGGGACCTCTAAGGCCTTCAAAACTGAGCTTGAAGTTTTTATACAAAAAATGCACACTAAAAATACACAATAACTTCATGAATACTCATGATATGGCATTGAGCCTCAAATGGTAGGCTGATATATTCAAGATGAACACCCACCTTTGAAATTAGGACATTCTAAGCTTGTAGAAATGACTTACTAAGTAGAAAGCCTCTAGAAACAACAACTCTATACTAGGACAACCCTTATTCAAGAAACAAAAAGAAAATATTTTTGGGTGATGCAAGATTTCTCTTACACCCAAGATCCTCTTGCATCAGACACATTGGGTAATTTGAGAAGTGACCTCGTCATGTCTCAAGTGTTCAAGTGACCTCCTCCCTTGCTAGACATGATGAATCTTCTACTGGTCTCCCTTTCCACTTGACTAGATGCTCTTCATATATTTGGTTCCTTGTGCTCCTTCGTAGTTGAAGTAGATGCTGGAATAGTCCACTGTGATTCTACAACTTCATCTTCATCACCTCTTCATGATGCTCCGTCAAATATAAAATGTTCAATTCAATAGGCAACTATACTTCATATTAATTTCCATAATCATGATTTCTCACTATCTTGCACAGTCCAAAATTCTTCATTTTCAACTTATTACATGTACCCACTGGAAAATGCTCCTTTCTCAAATGAACCATGACTTCACCCCCAATTTGAAATTCCTTATACCTCCTTTTCACATATGCCTTAGCCTCATACTATGTATTCATCTTAATAATGTGCTCCCTCACCTACTCATGGATGTTTTTCAAATGTTCTGCAAAATCTTCTACTTCAGTACTACTTATTTCTCCTTTATCTAGCTGCCTCAACTCAAAGGCATTTCTAGGACTACTCCTATATACAATTTGGAATGGTAATTTAACGGTATTCCTATTGACATAATTATTATATGCAAATTTTATCTGTGGTAAAATCATATCCCAATCTTTGGGCTTATCACTAACCAAACATCTTAGCAATTTCCTCAAACCCCTATTCACCACCTTTGTTTGTCCATCAGTTTGTGGATGATGTGATGAACTAAAATTCAAATCTCTCTTTAACTTCTTCCACAATGTACGCTAGAAATACCCAATAAACTTGGTATCTCAATCTAAACTATGCTCTTTGGCAGACCATGTCATCTCAACACTTCTCTAAAAAATAACTATGTCACATGAACAACATCACTAGTCTTCTTGTAGGGAATGAAATGTTTCATCTTTGAAAATCTATCAACTACCAAAAATATTGAATCATGCCCTCATAAAGTCCTTAGTAAACCAAGAATAAAGTCCATGTTGACATCTTCCCATGGCTTCTCTAGTGCAAGTAATGGTTGATACAAACTTTTGTTTTGCGTCACTCCTTTTTCCATCTAGCATATTCTGCAACTCTGTACAAACTTTGTCACATCTTGCTACAACTATGGCCAATAATAATTCTGAGCAAAAAAAGAAATAGTTTTATCTCTACCAAAGTGTCCAGCCAGTCCTTCACTATGCTTCTCCCTAGATTATCTCTCATACAACTTCTGGGAATGCACAATTGACTTCTCTTGAACAACATCCCATCCCACTTTTTTGTGTCAAGTGTAACAAGTTCTATGCAAGCCTTCCAAGCTTCACCAAAATTAGGATCCTCTAGATACAAATTCTTGAGTTCCTTGAACCCAACCACCTTAATCTGTGTCTCTATCAACAAAATTTGTCTTCTACTAAGAGCATTTGCAACCCTACTAGACTTCCTTCTCTTGTGTTTCAAAAAAAATGTATAACTCTTCAAAACCTCAACCCATTTCAAATTCCTTTCATTCAATTTTTTTTAACTACTCAAATATTGCAAAGCTTGATGATCAGTATATGGAACAATCTCCTTAGGAAAAAGATAGTTTATCTATTTCTTCAATGACTGGACTATAGCATAAAAATCCTAATCATAAATAGAATATTTTTTTTGACGTCATTCAACTTCTCTCTAAAATAAGAAACATGTCTACCTTCTTGGCTCAAAACAACTCCTATAATAGTACGACTAACATCACAATCTACTTGAAATACCTTATTAAAATTTGAAAGTGCTAAAATATGCTGCTCTATAACCTTCTATTTCAACATATTAAAACTCTTATATGCTCCTATAGTCCACTTGAATTCTCTTCTATCCATTTTCATTGTTTTAGTCAAAGGTCCACAAATATTGCTAAAATTTGTGATAAACGAACTGTAGAAACTAGCCAATCCAAGGAAATATCTTACCTCAGTCGCACTCCTTGAAATAGGCCATTCAAGGACTAACTATTCATACAATCCTTCCCTTGTCTTAAAGGAAGTCTTCCATTCATCTCCTTCTCTGATGCAAATCTCATGGTACCCATTCTTCATATTTATCTTTGTGAAATACATAGATTCACTCAAATAGTCCATAATATCATCCATCTATGGTAATGGAAACTTGTACTTGATTGTGATCTTATTGATAGCTCATGAATCTATGCACACCATCCATTCTCCATTATTCTTTAGTGCTAATACTGATGGTACAACACATGAACTCGGACTCTCTCGAATCAACCCCTTCTGTAATAACTCATGCAGTTGTCTATTTAACTCCTCAATTTATGTTTGTGTCATTATGTGTGTTGCCTTATTTGGAAAACTGGCTCCTAGAATCAATTCCATTTGGTTTTTGATCTTCTACATTGGTGGTAATCCATCAGGTGCTTTATCTAATACAATATCTAGAAACTCTTCCAAAAACTCTGTAACTTCTACAAGCACCTCCTCTACTTCTTATTTACCATCAAAACAGATATGTTCATGCCTCATACCCTCTAGGAAATTCTTTCCATAAATAACACATACTCTAGAAATACTTCATACATTTTCATATGTATCTTTCAATGACTTCATCTTATGTTTCACCCCATCCTTTGTTAGTGTATAGGTATTTGCACACCCATCATGTAAAACATGCCCGTCAAATTGCCATGATCTACCCAACAACATATGACAAATGTCTATAGGTATGATATCACAAAGCACCTCATCCTGATAGCTTCCAATCTTGAACTTTACTAGGCACTGCTCATTGACTATGACCTTGTGGTCATCCTACACCTAGGCAATACAGTAAAGATATGGGTGGTTCTACCTCTTGAGCTTTAACTTCATGACCATCTTTTTTGACACCATATTTTTAGTACTTCCACCATCAATGATCACATCACAACACTTATCTTCACATGTGTCCCTCATGGAAAACAAACTCCTCGTTTGATCAAGTTCATTCTCACCACTCAACAAGACTCTTATGTTAACTAGGACTTCTCCTCTTTCAACATCTTCAGAATGTGATGATTTGACATCTTCATCAACATATATAACTTTGGCCTCATCTTCTATTCTTCTACCAATCCTTCCTTGGCACTGGGAACATTCAAATTCTCTATTCTCTTCTTCTCCATAGTGAAAACATTTTCCACAAAAACCTCCTTTTTCAAATCCTTTCCCTCTTCCTCTTCATCTCTACTCTCTATTGTTTAGATCATGGAAATGATTGGAATTATTTCCCGTATAGTTTTGATTGCTATTACTAGTCTCATCCTTGTTCTTATGATCTTCATTTTGGCCTCCATAAGACCGTCCACCAGATCTTCCACCACAACCTCTTCTATTATTCTTGTTATCAAATTTCTTGATCATCTTTTCCTCAACTCTTAGGAAAAACTAGCATGCCTCTTCAATACTATTTATTCAGACTAGACTCAATTCCTTGTGAATTATTGGCCTCAACCCATTAAGATAATGAGCAACTTTATCCTTGTCAGCTTCTACATATCCTATTTTGATGAGAACTCAATAGAACTCTTCAGTGACTCTTGAACAAATCTTCCTATTTCCTTTAACCTTTGTGTTTTCTTTAGTAGGCTAAGCTCATAATCTATAGGAGTGAATTATCACTTCAATTGAGCTATCATTCAGTCCCATTTTGTATTTTGTCCTTCCCTCTTCTATTTCACTCCAACTGGATCTCCTACCACTAGATCTTCATATGACCCTTTAGTTTGGCTTTCACAAACTCGACCCTATTAGGATCCTCAATATCTTCATACTCAAAGTACTCCTCTAATTCATCGATCCAATCGATCAAATCCTCTAGGCTAAGATTTCTCAAAAATATGGGAACCTCAAATTTAGGTCTTTTTCCAATCTTGAAGATGGCCTTAAAAAGGCTCTCTTCTTCTAGGTTTAGAACTGCCTCTTCTTCAACATTTTCTTCTTCTTCTCCTTCATCCTCACTTTCATCTCTTACAACAAGATTTATTCCTCTACACATTTTTTCTTCCAATACTTTCATGTCTTTAGAGGGCTCTAAAACCCCCAATTGTAACACCTACAACTCTTCCACAACACTCTCTTTGTGCAGGCATTTTTGCACTTTCATTGAAACCTTAGTGCAAACTACCTTACAATTGGTGATTTTTCTATATGCTTAGCCAAAACCATGGTATTGTGCAACTACCTCATAGTTGATGATTTGTTTACACACTAAGGAATTCCTACTTTGACACCACTTCATGAAGGGTGCTCCCCTTAATACCACAAACACATAAAATAAACAAAGAAACAACAATAATTTGCGAGAACAAAATATGGGCTTCTTATTATCACCGCAAATGCAAAATTACATAATTTTGAAATACAATATGCAAACCCACATGGGTGCCTTCCTTACAATAAATTTTAACATAGAGCTGCAAACTATCACCCAAAGCTTTCCTAGACAATGTTTGAGTACTCCTTATATAGGCATTTTTACGCCTCTCGAGAAATTTCTATACTTCAAACCCTAACACTTGAGACCGACTAACCCTAGAGTTACATATAGAGTCAACTTGATACACCCTTGACAATTATTTTGGAAATTTTGGTCAGCCCAACTTTAGAAGACCATAACTTTCAAACCGTTTCTTTGATTGGCTATTACAACCCCTTTTTAGAATCCTCTGCTTTTGACCCATAGGACTGGATTAGCCAAAATGCTAGCTGACCCCATTTTTGACCATCCAAGGCCTATAAGGCCTTCAAAATCAAGCCTAAAGTTTTTATACCAAAATTGTACACCAAAAATATACAATAACTTCAGAAATACTCATGATACGACACTGAGCCTCAACTGGCAAGTTGATATATCCAAGATGAACATCAACCTCTAAAATTAGGACATTCTGAGCTCGTATAGCTAACTTACTAAGTAGAAAGCCTCTAGAAATAATAAGTCTATATTGGGACAACCTTATTCAAGAAACAAAAAGGAAATATTTTTTGGCGATGCAAGATTTCTCTTACACATAGGATGCTCTTACATCAGAAAGATACACAAAGTTACCTAGATACCATCTAAGGACTCCCTCAGCATTTACAAGTCCAAACCTGTTCCATAATCGGGACATTGACCCCTACCCTCTATTGGGACAAGATCCACTAGATTGGATTTATACAAGCTTCTCTTTGGTAACATTGTTCCCTTTTGATCTCAACCAATTCAAAATAGTATTGTAGATAAATCTAGTTTAAATGGTAGAATGTTAAATCTATTCCATAAGATGAAGAGTGTCTCAAGTAGATTATAAACATGTATTAAGATTAGTCTTATATGTTGTAATTGCTGATAATATTATTTAAAAATAATTCCCTAAGAATTATAAGACATTAATTAGATCTAATATGTTCTCACTATATCTTTATATACTTCCTTACATATCTTATGTCTTCCTTGTTATATATATAATAATGGTTTATCATTTATGGTGGGACCACTTCGCTCATTTATCTAAACCATGGCTACCATTGGCATTTGATGTTTATTGTCCTCTACATTAAGGTTATCCTTAATTTCTATTAGCATTAGATCGACCTAATAAATAACTGTCTTCATTTAAATCTCTTTCTATAATTTTTTTCCTAGGCTTTTTGTTATTTTGGGTGAGCCATCCATTTTGGAGTGTACACATAGGTGTACTTGCAAGAAGGTAAAAGAAATATTGTTGTTATTTTATTGTTGTCATTAGTTTTGTAATGACAACTCTTCTTTGACCCATTGTTTATAAAATGTTCTCTCATCTTTAATACGCCGAGAGGTGTTCTATACAATGGGAGCACAAATGCAAATCCTAGCATGAGAATATGCCAAAATAGATTCTCCATCAATAAAAAAGAAATGGGAGCGGTTACACCCTAATTTAATTTAAAAAGATTTTATAAATGCATTTTATTTTGTCATGGCCATGTGGCACCTTATAAAATAATAAAATAGAAATGTATTCCTGAAATAATATGGTGAGATATGGCCATCTCAAAATAATAGGGTGACACATGGTCATCCTGAAATAATAGGGTGGCTAATGACCATACCAAAATAAAAAGGTCAAAATAATAGGACCCCAAAAAATTTAAAGAAATAAAAAAACAACATAGAACTTAGAAATAAATTTAAAAATAAAATATTCTTAATTATTATAAATACTACATAAAAATAATTGTTATAAAATAATATATATCATTCAATGATACTATTATTCATAATAATATGTAATATAGAATTTTAGTTGGATGTTTTTTTATATCAAAGATTAAATGCAAATAAAACATAATTTTTCTATAATATTTAGAAAGTAAGATTTTTTTTGTTTAATTAGAAAAAAATAGAATGTTTTGCATGAAAAATATAAAACAAGAATAGAAATATTCATAAAATATAAAAATATTCTATTGAAATCTAGATTTTAGTTTTAAATTTATTTTAAAGATTTTTGATGATTCATTCAAATATTTTATTTAATGAGAAAATGCTATTTGATTTGCATTTAGTAAAAATGTTTAAATGATTAAAAATATATATATTATAAATATAAATTCAACTTTTAAATGAAGCGCCAATTAATTTTAGAATAAATTTAAAACTATTTCTACTAACAACTACATAATATAAGTTTATGAAAGTTTAGGGCAAAAGAATGGCAGAAAGCAAGTGAACTTCGATCTCTAAAAAAAGCAAAGATTTCAAGCCAAATCAAAACCCTTGGACTTGAAATCATAATATATAACTCGCAAACTGAGGGCATTTCAATAAGGGATAAGCAACATCCCCTCATTCCTAGAGCAGCTAACCCTAATCCTAGGGCGAATACATACCAAAACAAACATAGTCTTCCATGAGGCAATGGGAAAGCTATCGCAGTTGGGATTCAAATCTCCACAAATAATAGATTTGAACCTCTATCACACAGTGATGATTATCGTGCTAAATCATTCAAAAATCTTGTGGAAGCTCATGAAATCAGAAGGCAAGAACTCCTTAGCAAAAGAAATGTTGAAGAATATCCTCAAACAACTGATAAAGGATGGAAAATCGTTGAAAGGTGAAAGAACAAGAAGATCCAAGGTCAAACCCTCATGCCTCTACAAAAAGAACGAAATTGGCCAAACCCCAAAAAAGGCCAAAAAGATGAAACCCAACCCAAAAGAAACATTGAAAGTATGGTGAAACTAACTGAATCCAAAGCAAGATTGCCTCCGCGATTTGTATTAGAGGCCAATCGCACAGCCTTAGGGCCATGACAGTCCTCGGTAGGAAAAAAGGAATTAGGAATTTTGGAGGCCAAGCCACAAAGTATATACACTCCACCTCACAAAAGGAGTATAGAGACTCCGAAGTCAAGTAACACAAAGAAGAAGCAGCCGCTAGACAAAATTTTTACTGATACTCTAATCATCAGTGATGGGTTCATCGAAGAATGATGGATTGAGTGTGAAGAAAGATGAATCTTTGCTATCTAGGATGGCCCAAGCAAGTGCATTCCTCATTTAAAATGAAAGAATGAGAAATACTGCCAAGAGCAGGTAAGCATATGTTTCTCTGCGAAAAATTCATTGTTCATAACCTGCAAATTGATGAGAATTAGGAATTTATTAGCGAAGATAACAAACTATTTTTACAAAGGATATCTAGTGAATTTTATTAAATGGAAACCTAATTGGTTTGAAATTTTTTTAAAGAAATCTGCATTTTGGTTAAAATGTAAAAATATATCTCCAAAAATTAAACATCTCAAAACCCTAATAAGAATCACCAATTCCTTAGGTAACTTGATTGGTGATGATTCTGATTACTAGAAAGAAAGTACTGTCAGATTTCTGGTAGAATCAGATTCAAAACCATCAAAACCTATATTCAAAAAGTTAATTATGAACAGATCTATCTATAATTTAGAATTTGAAACTTGTGAGGAAGAATGTTCTGGCATAATTATTCCAAGCACAGAAGTTGGCTTTAGAGCTACAAATATAAAAGACACACTCAACTTTATCTTCCAGAGGAAAGGATCCAAAAGTAATGAATTAATAGTCAGGGAATTACAAGAAACTACAAATAAAGATAGTCACCCCACAGAGCAACCTAAGGATGTTCAGGAAAGGATAGAAGGAGAAACCCTCAGGGTGTATAAGGCAGTAGATGAAGATTCCTTTACTGAAATGAATAAATGCAACAAATGCAAAACCAATATTGAGGAACTGGAAATGAATAAGAAGAAATTAAATACATTAAAGTTTGAAATAACACTCACACAAAGCGATATTGAAGATTTGTTAACAATCTCTGAACGAATGCACAAAGAGCATTCCAATACACAGGAAGATAAGTAGACTACAATTGATGGAGGGGAAAGTCTGGCACCAATGGACACTAAGGACATTGCATCAAAAATAGAGGAATTCACAGAACCTTTAAGAACTCCTATTTAGAATTGGATTAATTTACCACCAGCAAATAACAAACAATGGAACCATATAACTATTCACAAAAAGAATAAGAAAAAGAGTTACAAGTTCTGGCAAACTCCAACAGATGGCTTTGACATCTTCCCTTCTAAAGATACAATAAGAAGCAAGATAGAAGGTCACGATATTCATTCACTGATGTATTTACCTGAAACATAACGGATCTTAACAAAAACATGCCTATCTGAAAGAGAGGCAAAGGAGATTAAATTGGGGTTGCAATTAAACACATCAGAGTGGATAGAATTGGTAAATCATGATGATATTCATACCTCAAATATGGCAAAAAAAGCAGAATCAGAAGAAGGAAATCAGAATTTTGTGACAAAGGAGGATGACATATCTAACCTCTTCATTAATGATATACTAATGAATAAAATAGAAAGAAAAGAAGACGATTGCAAGCAGATTGACATTCAGCTAATGGGCATAGCAGCTAATGAGGAAGGCTTCACTCACCCCAAGTGTGGTAAAATCAAAGGTAGAAGAGGGAGGAAATCTCTTAAGGAATTAAGCGAAGTAGTTGGACAAGCCAAAGAGCAGAAAAAAATCAATGACATACTAAATGCAGGAAGGGGAAGAGCCTTCCCAACTTGCAATGAAGATAACTTCCTAGAATGCTAGAGGCTTAAACGCCTCTAGCAAAAAAAGGCTATTAAAACAAAATTTAATAGCCTTTTAGTCAGAAATCACAATCATTCAGGAAACTAAACTAGATTTGGCTAAAAGTTCTAAACTTGGACAAAGACTAAAGCAATGGCATTCTGACTTTAAGGAATCCTTGGGAGCCTTTGGAGGACTCAGTATAATTTGGAATCCTCGAAAAGTTGACCTTAGCATTATACGTAAGAACTCTAATTGGATGAGCTACAGCGTGACAAGCCTCAAAAATAATGTTAGATTCTTACTAATTAATATTTATGGTCCCACTCCCTCTTCGGATAAAATTTTGGTATGGAGAGAAATTAGTACCTTTCTCTATAATCATCCAAAAATGACAGTTTTCATCGGTGGAGATTTTAATGCTATAATGAAGAAGGAAGAAAAATATGGTGGTTGTCAAGTTTTATCCCAGATAAATAAGGAATTTAAGTGTTGGGCAGAAAGGAACATGCTGATTGGCATTCCAACAAAGAACGAAATTTTTACATGGAATAAAAGGAAGGACTTTAATTACATAGCTGAAATATTGGACAGATTCTTGGTTAAAGGGGATTTAAGCAGCTTCGGCTTGGATATTATGGCAAAGATTCTTCCAATATCAGGATCAGATCATTTTCCTATAACTCTCAATATCTTAGAACCTAATAAACCCTTTAGAAATGCTTTTAAATGTGAAAAAATGTGGTTCTTAGATATAACATTTATGGAATGTATTAAGAAATGGTGGGAAGAAGATCAGCCCCAAGGATCAAAAATGTTTTGTCTGATAACTAAAATCAAAAACCTTAAAAGAAAAATAAAGGAATGGAATAAAGAACATTTTAAAAATATTTTTAAAACAAAAATTGAAATTGAGGAAGAACTAAAAATCCTCAACAACAATGTAATTAGTAAAGGCATGGATAATAATAAATACATAAAAGAAAAAGAATTAATGATTAAGCATGAAGAAATTTTAGCAAAAGAAGACATTTTTTGGCGTCAAAAATTATGAGAAAAATGGTTAGAAGAAGGCGATAGAAATACAAAATTCTTTCATAACAGTACTCTTCAAAACAGAAACCTCCAACTCATAACATATATTAAAAACAACGAAGGTAATATGATCTTTGAACCTCCTAAGATCAATGAAGAATTGATCAATTATTTCAAAGAGTGTCTCAACAATTATGAAACATCAAACCTTAATGCCCAAAAGGAATTGCTCCAAGATATACCCAAGAATATCTCAGATGAAGATAACAAATTCCTAAATAAGCCATTCACGATGGAGGAAATTAAGGCTGCCCTTTTTAGCATCAACCTGGACAAATCCTTTGGCCCAAATGGTTTCCAATTCTTTTTTTAACCAAAAATGTTGGAATATAATTGGGGAAGAATTATGGACTGCCATAGAAGCTTCTAGAAATGGGGGCTCCATCCTTAAAGAAATGAATCTTACCTTCTTGACACTTATACCTAAAAATAGCAATGTTGAAGGCCCTGGGGATTATAGACCTATTGCCCTATGTAACACTTTATATAAAATCCTCTCAAAAGCCCTAGCCACCCGTCTCAAAACTCTTCTCTCCAAAATAATATCAGAAGAACAAACTAGTTTCATGCCAGGTAAATCAATAATTGATGGTATTTCTATCATATAGGAAACAATCGATTCGGCTAAAACCAACAAAGATGCATGTATGTCCCTAAAACTAGACATTCAAAAAGCATATGATAAAGTAGATTGGCATTTTTTATGTAAGATAATGGAGGCCTTCAGATTCTCCAAAAGATGGATAAATCTCATTTATTAATGTATTTCTACCCCCAAATTCTCCATCCTCATTAATAGAACCCCCGAAGGATTCTTCAACATTTCATGAGGTATTCGAAAAGGTGACCCAATTTCACCTTTCCTTTTTATAATAATGGTTGAATCTTTGGGCAGAACTATAAAACAAGCTCAAATATACTCCAAAATTCATGGCATCCTAATAACAGACAATGTCGAGCATACAACTCATCAGCAATTTGCAGATGATACCATTATGGCAAGCCTCAGCACAATTCTTGAAGCTAGGAGCTTCAAAACCATCTTAGATAAGTATACCAAAGCATCGGGATAAAAAATAATGCTGATAAATCTAAAATTTTCTTTCTGAATACTCCAAAAAATTAGGAAGATCAAATATGTAACATACTAGGGTTTAAAAAAGGAAAATTTCCTTGTAAATATCTTGGGATTCACTTAGGAAATGAACAAAAACTAAACCTTGGATGGAAAGAAGTTCTCACCAAAATCAACAAACAAAAAGATAATTGGAACGGGAAATGGTTAACTAAAGCTAGTCAAGCAACTAAAATTAAGGTTGTGCTAACAACTCTCCCAACATATCAGCTATCTTGTCTGCCTATCCCTAAAAACATCAACAAAAAAGTCGAAGCTAAATTAAGAAACTTCTTCTGGAATGGAACCAAAAATTAAAAAAAAGCAGCCTTAATCAAATGGGATAATATTTGCAAACCAAAGAACATAGGAGGATTAGGAATTAAAAATCTTGAATGGCAAAACGAAGCATTAGGGGCTAAACTGGCATGGCGTATATTTTAGGATAAGGATAGAAAATGGGCTAGAATCCTCTATAACAAATATTTAAACCCTAATGACCCTACCTCTCTATTTAGAATTAGATCCCCTACTCGTGGATCTATTTTTTGGAACTTTCTGACTCAATGTCGTCACATCATCTCCAAATATGCAACATGCGTCATTGAGAATGGTAACAATGCCCTCTTTTGGGAAGACTCATGGAATGGATTACCTCACCTTGACACGTACCAATTTTCCAATCAAACATTTACCCTCCTAAAAGAAAGATGGGGAATTAGAGTGAGAAATTATCTGGAACAAGATCCAAAAAATGATGATAATCCATGGAAATGGAAATCCCTTTCCAATCTTAACATACCTACAAATGAGAAATCCAAATTAGAAGATATTCTATAGGAATGTAGAATACATCTGATCAATAAAGAGGATAAACTAAGATGGGCCCCATCTAATGATGGAAACTACAATGTCAAAGAAGGGTATAATCGGATCCTTTACTCTCACAGATGGGAGGATATCAATATCCCCATGAATCTATGTTGGGACCTGACCATTTTACCCAAAGTAGGAATCTTCTTATGGGAAGCAATTCAAAAAAATATACTCACAGCTGATAGACTAAACAAAATGGGCTTCCAAGGTCCCTCTAGATGCATACTCTATAAAAACAATAGTGAAACCACTGATCACTTACTATATCAATGCAGCTACTCCAATGAATGTTGGCATTGGCTGAAGGAAAAACTTAAATGGACATCGCCCCTACCAGAGACTTGGAAGGACCACATTCGTGATTGGCCAAAAAATAGAGAGATAAATATTTATGATAAAATATAAAATATTGCTCCAGCAGTGGTATCTTGGGAGCTGTGGAAAGAACGAAATAGAAGAATTTTCAATAACATAGAAATGACTCTTCCCCAACTTGTTAATAAAATGGAAGCATCCATAACTGAAGTCCTAAACAATTACCTCAAAATTACCCCTATATTGGAAGGATCCTTTACATTATGGGATGTAGGAATTGAAAAAAATGGCCCCATATTATCAATCCTCCTTTATATTACAAAACTAAGAAAATTACCACAAGAAAAGAGTGTAGATGGGCACCTCCCCCTCAAGGATGGATAAAACTCAATTTTGATGGAGCTTCTCGAGGGAATCCAGGGATATCCAGAGCAGGGTTTATCCTAAGAAATCATTTTGGTCAATGGATCCTCAAAAAAGAAAAACCTCTTGGCCTAACAACCAATAACATGGTTGAGCTAGATGCAGTAAATGAAGGCCTGTCATTTTGCAATAAATATAAAATCACAAAACTAATAATTGAAGGAGACTCTCAAATCATTCTAAATGCACTAAGAAAAAGATCTACTCCAAACTAGAAAATCAACTCGAAATTAGAAGTAACCAAAAAAATAGATACCCTTGAAGAAGTCATTATACAACATATTGTTCGAGAGGCAGCTCTAAGGAAAACAAGCTGGCTAATGAAGGAGCAGATGGCAATAACATTCTCTTAATTAATCAATTAATAAATTTGAATTAAAAAGCTAATACAATATGATTACAAAGCCCGCATAGTAATTTAAATTCTACGTATCTTAGGACATATAAATATATATTCATATAAGGCTTATATATATAAATATACCTTCAAAGTTATAATTATATATACAAGACCATATGAAAATTTAAATATGGCCTAAAATACATTGACCCTCATACCCTTAAAACTTTATTCCTCCTAACATTAAATCCCCCCCGTTCGCTAACTAGATCTTTATAACAGCATGGGACCCTTAATCGATAACAATTACCATAACTTAAAGGAGTAACATTTCTTGAAGATATGTTATATTACCAAATGTGTGAACTTAAGAATAGACTAAAATTATGATAGCCTATGGAACATGGTTATAACTAAAGTGTTTCATAATCCTATATACTCCAGCTTATCTTTGAGTCTTAAGTGGCATTCGAATTTTCAGGAAGCATTGCATATGAAGAATGAAACCTTTTGAAATCATCTGAAGGTTCCCAATTTATCTTGAACCTTCTATTTGCATCTTCGATATTATTTTTCTTTCCATTCCGTAGTCTCTGTCAATAAAATGGAAACCTCAATTTACTTAGCATTGATGTCTATAATAATATTCCCCCACCTGAAATTTATATGGCCATGACCCTTGGGCTTCTTAATGCCACCTCTCAACTCACCTACCCTATTCTCTGCATCCGTGACCTACCTTCCTTCCACAAATTATGGGATAATATGGAAGCCATCATACACTTCTTGTTGCGGTGGAGAGGTATCTCTAAGGACAATAACATGGATTGGTTACATAACTATCTCTCCACTACCATAGCTTATACTGAACCTGGAACAAATTTTGAGAACCTGTCATCGCTCTCCTTTTGCATCCCCAACTTTGATAAATCCAGTAAAACAAGAACTGAATATGTGTTTCCTCCAAACTTACATTTGGACGACCAGGTTGACATCTCAAAAATCATTATGGTATCTTCTAAAACTGCTAAAGAAGCAGATTTACAATAGTTGCATTATCATGTAATGAGTGATTGATAGGCTCAATTTTGGACTGGTTAGTATCAGTGCTTATGTCATTGTTTTTCAATCTATACCTGCTGAACTGAGATCTCTAAACTATAGTAATATAAACATATACTCTGTGCTATAAACTAATATTGAAGAATACTCTATATATTCATATATTCTGTATCTAAGCATATGTATCAATTTTATCTAAACTACGTTCTCCTCCTTTTAGTTCCTCTCGACCTCTTAGCTCTCTTATCTTATTTGTTTTTTCTCGCCCGGACATTGCATTTTCCCTTTGTGGATTTCCATCCATATTTCTCTCTAGGACCCCTTTATCGCTCAATTTTCCTTATGGTTTGAATGTGGGCTTGCTGGGTTTTTCTATGGAATGCTTCTCTTTCTTTATGTAATATTGTTTTATGCATTATTAAGAATAATAAAAATTCAGTTACTTTACAATGGAACTGCAGTCTATAAAGAGGGGTATATATATAAACATATGTAAGTCTTTGACATATATATGGTTGCTACATAATAGTGTACATGTATGTGTGAAGGACTACATTAGTAGATATAGGTCCTACTTTATATAGGCTATGTAGTTGCAAACAGAAGTATTGACATTGTTTGTCTCTGCTCATTCATTCCCCCCCTTCACTCTCAATTTTGACAGAACTTTACTCCTCTATTATTGACCCATTACCACATTTAATACAAAATAACTGTAAGTATTTTTTAAACTAATTATGGTGCATGATAATAAATGGCATATGGACAGATCAATGGAAATAAAATTTTACTGCAACAACAATACTAACAATATTGTATGGAAGAATCTCGTATTTTGTGCTTAATGATGCAAACAGGTAAAGAAGATAGCCATAGCAAGCTGATCAACATCAATTAAAGAATACCTATTTGAAATCTCCCTCTATGTAAAGACGGACCGCTAAAACTCATGAAGAGTAATGTACTTTGTAAAATGATCTAAGAAATTCATTTATGTAAAATGATCAATATTATGTAAATGCAAGGGTATGCCCCTATGAAATTTGTAAAATGCGGAGGTATGTCCCTAGAAGGATTAAAATATTATGTAAATGCGAGGGTATGCCCCTAAGATATCCTGTAAAATAAGGACTAAGTCCCGGGCAAGACTGGAGGTTTTCTTCCTTGTTCTTTCCTACCAGTGCTCGCTTGAACGGAGGATTTGTAAAACACTTTTATTAATAAATAGAATGAAAGCTCTTGTCGTTTATCGATCAAAAAAAAAAAACTACATAATATAAGTTTATGTTAAATTAAGAATAAGAAGCCAAATGGAGGCTGACATAATAGGGCCCAAAAAAATAGGACTTGAAAAATATGTCTGAAAAAATAGGCTTGAAATAATTTCTATAAAATTTTAAATATGAAACATATTCTTTTTGTTAAATATAATTTTGCTTTTTTTTTGTGGGGAGTGGGGGAATTTTAAAAAAAGTCATGGAATGTCAAGAGACATCTATTGGGGGATATGAGGAGCCTCTCATAGGTTATATAAAAAAATGCTTCTTATTTCATTTTCATTTTGTGTTTTTGTAGGGAGGAAGAGGTGGAGATTATTGGAGTAGATTGGAGTTTTTAAAGAGTAGTAGATTAAAGTTTTGGAGAAATTTTTTTGCAGGTGATATTTCTATTTCTATTTTTCTTTTTTTTTTTAGTTTTGCATTTAGATTTAGATTTAATTAAGTATTTAGATTTAGATGTAGATTTAGTTTCAAATTTCATTATAATATTCTACTTTGATTTAGATTTCAATTTCAATTAGTTTCATCTCATTTTTAGATTTAGAATTCGAATTGCATTCAAAATCTATTTGATTTATATATTTGATAATACTTTTCATTTGCACATTTTTAATGTGCATGTTTCAATTTAGGTTTAGATTTGCATGTTTCATATTAGTTTTAGATTTGCATATTTCAAAATGCTTTTGGTTTGCATGTTTTAAATTTGTATGTTTCATAATAGTTTTATATTTTCACGTTTCATAATTAAATTTTATCATTGATGTGGATGGCAAGGTCGACATTTCAATAAAATGTGTATTTACTAAAGTTAATAATTAATTTAAAATAGACGAATCATATATATTTAGTTTTTATTTTGTCATTATTTAATTATATTATGTATGCATTTTATTTAAATACTTTTCATATATGTATAGATTTTTATTAATATTTATGTTTGTAATGTTTGAAAAGTGGAAGGCAATGCCACCATATTTCAAACATTACAATCTAAATATTTCATTTGAAATAGTTTTCATTTTTATTTATCCTATTTTGAACAATATTCATTTAAAATAATTTATGTTAATTATTAATACTCTTTTATTCTCATTATTTTTATATATTGTTGTTTGTTTATAAGTTTGCAGGTTACTATTTGAGTTATGGACGTCTTGAACAAAGAATCAAACATTATTGATTCTAGCTTGACTACTTGAATGACCTCAAATGATTTCTTTGAGACTGAGTTTGAAAAATGCCTACAAATAATTAAAGAGTCATGCACAACTATAATTAAAGTTGTGGAGAACGCAATATTGCCAATTGACTATGTTGAGGAAATGGAAGTAATGCAAATGAAAGATGCAGAAAAATTCTTGGATGACACATCTACAAAAGTGGATGGTTTCCCTCAATGATGAAAGAATTCTTTTGCAATCATTGTTCAAATAAAGGTTGCAAAGGAATCCTCATCATTGAAGAATGTGACATGTATTTACACCATTACAGAATTTTTTTTTGTATATAGTTCATTCTTGTCTTTGGTTTCAGAATTTTAGTTCTAATTAGTTGTATTAGGAGTTTTGTTTCACCATTGTTCTATGTAACTTTCATGAAGAAGAGAACAAGAAATTTTTTTTTAAAATTTTGTACAAAAGATTTCTTCAATGGATGTGGTTATTAAATATGTTAATTAAGAAATAAAATCATAAGTCTAAAAATAAAGAAGAGAACAAGAAAAAATAAATTTAATTTTATACAAAAGATTTCTTCAATGGATGTGGTTATTAAATATTTATTGATTACATTTCTTGATCATTGCAATAAAACTTGTATTATCATTATTAAAAATTCAACAATATATAATGTTCTCACATCATCGTGGGAAAATGATTTCCATAAAATTGAGTCTTATCTATTCTTTCACATTTTTTACATCATCTAAATAGTTGTGTTGGGACTTATAAATTCCCTTTCATAAACAAGACACAATTTTAAAAATTCCACTATTCGAGTCATAGTTAAAACCAATATCCCAAATTTGGCTATAGTTGTACTCCAAATACTCCAACACTACACCTAAATCTCATGCTTCCCTTAATCATTTCCCAAATACTCCAACATATACAGAGAGAGAGAGAGAGAGAGAGAGAGAGAGAGAGAGAGAGAGAGAGAGAGAGAGAGAGAGAGAGAGAGAGAGAGAGAGAGAGAACATTATAAAAAAGTTAATAACATGTGTTATAATAGCACTAATCATGGACATTATAATAGGACTAGCCCACACAAAAATTTAACTTGACAGTTATCCTAACACTAAGATAAAGTGTAATAATAACACTAACATCAGCAACAATATGATTGGTAACCCCAAAAATAACCTTAACTGCAATAATAACACAAACCCTAACTCTAACTCTAATTCTAACTTGAACTCTAACTCTAACTCTAACTCTAATTATAACCCTAACCCTAATTCCAACCCTAACCTTAACTCTCACTCTAACTCTAACTCTAATTTTACCCCTACCCCTAACCCTATACAACCCTAACTCTAATCCTAATTCAAACACTAACCTTAATTCTACCCTAACCCTAACCCTAGACTATAAATCTAATTCTAACTCTAACTCTAATGTTCACCCTAACCCTAATCCTAGCACTATTTCTAACCCTAATTATAACTCTAATTCTAACTCTAATGCTAATTCTAACCCTAAGCCTAAGCCTAATTTTAACCCTAATTCTAACTCTATCTCTAATTCTAACCCTAACCCTACCCCTAATTCTAACCCTGCCTCTAGCTCTAACCCTAACTATAACTATAATTGTAACCCTAACCCTACCTCTTATCATAACCCTAACACTATATATAACTTTAACTCTAACCCTAACCCTAATTATAACCTTAGCCCCAACCCTAATTCTAACCTTTACTCTAACTCTAACCCTAAATATAACCATAACCATAACCCTAACCCCAACCCTAATTCTAACCTTTACTCTAACTCTAACCCTAAATATAACCCTAACCATAACCCTAACCCCAACCCTAAATCTAACACTAATCCCAACTTTATCTCCAACTTTAACTCTAAGTCTAACTTGAACCCTAGCTCTATCTTTAATTCTAACCCTAATTCTAACCCTAACCCTAACCCTAGCCCCAATTTTAACCCTAACCCTAACACAAAAACTAACACTAACCCTAACACTAACACTAACACTAACACTAACACTAGCACTAACACTAACATTAACACTAATAGTAACTCTATAACTCTAATTGTAACCCTATCCCCAATGCTAACCCTAACTCTAACCGTAACCCTAGTGCTAACCCTAACTCTAACCCTCTCTCTAATTCTAACCTTAACCCTAACCCTAACTCTAACTCTAACTCTAATTCTAACTCTAACTCTAACTCTAACTCTAACTCTAATTCTAACTCTAACTCTAATCCTAACTCTAATTCTAACCCTAACACTAACCCTAATTCTAACCCTAATTCTATCCCTAACCTCAATTGTTACCCTAACTCTAACTCTAACCCTAATTGTATCTGTAACCCTAATTCTAACCCTAAACCTAACCCCAATTCTAACTCTAACTCTAATTCTACCCCTAACCCTAACCCTATATAACCATAACTCTAATCCTAATTCTACCTCTAACCCCAATTCTAGCCCTAACCCTAACTATAACTCTAATCCTAACTCTAGCCTAACTCTAACTATAACTCTAATTCTCACCCTAACCCTAACTCTAACACTAATTCTAACCCTAACTCTATCTCTAATGCTAATTCTAACTCTAATCCTAACCCTAACCCTAATTATAACCCTAAATCTAACTCTAACTCTAACTCTAACCCTAACTCTAACTCTAACTCTAAATCTATCTCTAATTCTAACCCTACCCCTAATTCTAACCCTAACTCTAACTCTAATTATAACCTTGACCCTTACACTAACCCTAACCCTAAGTCTAACCTTAATCCTACCCCTAATCCTAACCCTAACACTATATATAACTCTAACTCTAACCCTAATACTAATCCTAACCCCAACCCTAAATCTAACCCTAACTCTTACTCTAACCCTAACCCTAAATTAGCCCTAACCCCAACTCCATCTCTAACTTTAACTCTAACTCTAACTTGAACCCTAACTCAAACTCTAATTCTAACCCTAACCCTAACCCTAACCCTAACCCCAACTCTAACCCTAACTCTAACTATAACTCTAACTCTAACTCTAATTCTAACTCTAACTCTTAAACTAACACTTATAATAACACTAACACTTATACTACCTCTAATTTTAACTCTAACTCTAATTGTACCCTAACCCTAATGCTAACCCTAATCCTAATTGTAACTCTAACACTAACCCTAACTCTAACCCCAATTCTAACCCTAACTATAACATAAGTTCTCTAACTCTAACTCTAACCCTTATTCCAACTCTAATTCTAACTCTAATTCTAACTCTAACTCTAACTCTAATTCTAACCCTAACCCTAACCCTGATTGTATTTGTAACCCTATTTCTTACCCTTACCGTAGCCCTAACCCTAACTCTAACTCTCTCTAACTTGAACCCTAACTCTAACTCTCTCTAACTTGAACCCTATCTCTAACTCCAATTCTATCCCTAACCCTAACCCTAGCCCCAATTCTAACGCTAATCCTAATACTAACTAACACTAACACTAACACTATAACCTAATTGTAACCCTAACCGTAATGCTAACCCTAACTCTAACTGTAACCCTAGTGCTAACCCTAACTCTAACCCTAATTCTAACCCTAACTCTAACCCTAACTCTAATTCTAACTCTAACTCTAACTCTATCTCAAATCCTAACTCTAATTCTAACCCTAACCCTAACCCTTACCCTAATTCTAACCCTAACTACATTTGTAATCCTAATTCTATCCCTAACTATAATTCTTACCCTTACCCTTACCCTAACCATAACTCTAAGTCTAACTCTAATATATTTGTAACTCTAATTCTAACCCTAACTCTAATTTGAATTCCAATCCTAACCCCAATTCTAGCCCTAACCCTAACCTAATTGTAACCCTAACTATAACTCTAATCCTAACTCTAACCCTAACTCTAACTCTAATTCTCACCTTAACCCCAACTCTAACACTAATTCTAACCCTAACTCTATCTCTAATGCTAATTCTAACCCTAACCCTAACCCTAATTCTAACCTTAAATCTAACCCTAACTCTAACCCTAACCCTAACTCTAACTCTATCTCTAATTTTAACCCTACCCCTAATTCTAGCCCTAACTCTAACCCTAACTCTAACTATTACTCTAACTCTAATTGTAACCTTGACCCTAACACTAACCCTAACCCTAAGTCTAACCCTAATCCTAACCCTAACACTATATATAACTCTTACTCTAACCCTATTCCTAATTCTAATCCTAACCCTAACTCTAACTTGAACCCTAACTCGAACTCTAATTCTAACCCTAACCCTAATCCTAACCCTAACCCCAACTCTAACTCTAACTCTAACTCTAACACTAACACTAACACTAACACTAACACTAACTCTAAATTAACCTTAACACTAACCCTAACCATAACTCTACTCCTAAATGTAACATTTTACGTAACAATATCCTTAAAGTAAAAACAAATTAAAGTCATGCAAATTAAACACCACTTATAGAATTAAAAAATAAAATGTTGAAGAATAATTTTATAGTAAGTTTATACAACTACAATTTTATAGTAACTCTATAAAACTATATTTAAAAATAAATAAATAATTCGATACTAACCTTATCAAAAATAGAAAAATTAAAAAATACTTTTCCTGTTGCATCATGATTGCCACTATATATATATATATATATATATATATATATATATATATATATATATATATATATATATATATATATATATGTTACGCCAAGAGTAATCGTTCTCGAGGCACCTATTTTCATAAATCCCAACTATAATTAAAATAACCTTGGGATTAAATGAAAATAGGCACCTCGAGAACAATTACTCTTGAAGTAATATATATATATATATATAAGCTAGTCCTATTCTATATTTTTCGGTGTTATTATGCTCATTCGTTCATGCCTTTAAACGGATCATGTTCTTTAGTCATCTGACGTGTATAATGATTGGTTATTAGGTTTAATAGTGGTTCTTAGTTATTTGGTTTAGTATATATAGAAGTAGCTAGTATAAGATATTATAAGAGCATACGTAATAGATTGTTTTCATTAGATGTAATTGATATATTCAATTTACAATCTAATGTCTTTTAATCATTTAGTTTTAATTTGATTTAGTCATATTATTTTATCTTGAATCATTTAGTCATCTCAATAGATTATATATATTTTAAAATAAGATTTTATCATTAGATGGGGATATTACAAAATCTCCAACTTGAGAATAAATTTCTCCCATGTCTATACCATATATACCAAAAATAGGGTTATCCTACATGCATGAAGAAGAATTATTCCCAATCAATATATCCTTAAATGACATGCTCTTTCCTCCCAAAGGACCTCTTTTCACAACCGTGCAAGGTCCATACACAACCAACCACTACAAAATTCCTCAAATGCCAAGCATGAAGAGCAAACAACCCCCAACTAGTAGCCCCACTTCCCTTTGCACAACACCCACTCAAACCCAAATAGATTCAAAAACCCCTCAAAAAATTCAATCTTCCATCTTAGACAACTCTCTTTATTATTTTTTGGTATTTTTTTGTTAAAAACCATATTTGCATAGATGTTGGTTTTAGTAGGAAGTTACATAGTTGTTTCTTTTTGCTTTCAGTGAACACTCTAGTTACTTTTAGTAGAAAAACTATGATGGTTATCTGGTTTTTAAAAGATGGATCTTTGAAATTAAGGTAAGGGATAAACTAGCAATATGGTGTGAATCTTTGTGATCTCCAATTACTGTTAATGTATTGTAACTGATGGTTTGTTCTTCATAGATCAACCCCTTGTTTTAGCTGCTTTTAATTTCAAAAACATTATATTTTTCCAATAATGTGAATGAGAGCCTCAATAATATAAAAACAAAATTTTAAAATATAATACAGTGAATTATTGATAAAAATAATTGATATAATAACTAAAAGTAAATAATACTAATGAAAGAATAAAATGTTTCTATGTATACTCATGATCTTGCTCCACACTTTAAGACAAAAGATGTACAACAAATATAAGGAACCATTGACAAAATATTTGATATAAGAATTGGAATAGGAGATCAATGACACTAATAAAAGAATAGTATGCCTGTATAGTTATCCTGATCTGAATCTACATTTTATTCCTTAAAATATATATAGATGAAAAAATAATTTGTTTATAATAAATGGACTGGGAAATTAATATGACGTTATTAAAAGAATTTTATGCCTATATGTCTACCCATGATATTAATCTACATTTTACTGCTTCCCCCTATTGATTGTTGAACATAAATAAAAATGACAGAGAATGTAAGACTAGAGGCATTGACAGGCCACCTATAGTTGCAATTCGTAATGAATATCTCTACTCCTTAGAGAAAGCAATAGGGCTGACTTGGGATGAGAGAAGGCCATGTCTTTGGAAGCCATAGATCCTGAGCACCTGATTATCTGCAAAATTCAAAGCCCTCTCCATTCCCTGAAGACAATCTTCTGCCTTGTATATTTTGTTATGATGTCCGCTGCATGGTTGGCACCCAGTGAAATGGGTCACAAAAGGTTTCCTCTGAGAAATCCCTGCTCCTCTCTTGTGCAAATAATACTCTTTCATTTTCCTATACATTGGCCCACTTTTCTCTGCATATCTTCTCTTCAATACTGAATTCTCATTTTCCATTTCCTCATACCACTTGCTAGCATTCTCATATCTCCCCACCACATCAAGCCAATACCCCTGAAAAAAGTAAGAATTTTCTACATAAATCTTACCTGCCCACTTATCCTTCTCCTTGATCATGAGATAGACAAGAGCAGATTGATCATCTGAATCAGTAACAGCCCTATCAGGAAGAACATCAGATAAGATCTTAGCAAATGGAACATACAGAGGACTAAGTGGCCCCATGGAAGACCATCTCTCCATGAAATTCATGGACCATTCACAGTTCCTAATGAGAAAAACGCCTGCATTTACACCAAGCCAGCTTCTCTTCACATAAACATCCTTCTCCCATCCATGAACAACCATGTTGTAGTCCCTGTACTTCTCCAATGGGTGCTCAAACTCCATATCTGTTATGATGGCATCTGAGTCAATCCACCATATCCACTCTGCTTCAGGATGAGCTACCATGGCTGCCCTTATCACCGGTATCTTGGCCCAAAATGTTATCATTTGTGGATGAATGAGTAAGTTGTTGTAGAACAAATCTAAGCCATGGAGCCTACAATAATCTTGCTTGTTCTTGAAGAACCTCAGGAGAAGATGATCTCCTTTAGGATTCTTGCATGGCTGAAACTGAGATCCAGTCAGGACTAAGATTCTAGGGTTTCCTCCTTCAGTGTAGTTCTTCACATTGGGATGCATCTTCAACCATTGCTCTCTCTTCTTGTCCCAATTCTTTATTGTCTTCCCTACAGTGTAACTGAAACCAGGATCTCTATAGAAATTATCAGCACTTCTTTCCCATTCCTTGTCAAACAATGGATCTCCTTCTTCATCTTCTTGATTCTTTTCAATCCCTCTTTCATTAGGGTTTTGTTGTTGTTGTTGTTGAATTGCAATGCTGCTTGGATCCTTCAAAACCCATAATTGAGAAGATACATTGGACCTAGCAATAAGGGGAATTGAATTGACCCCAAGAGAGCAAACCCTCCATAAACTCCAACATAAGAACAAGGCAGCCATTCCTCCTCCAAAGAAAACCATCCCATCACAGAATTTCTTGGTCTTCGAGAGAACAAGAGACATGATGACCTTAGTAGGCCTTCTGGACTTTGATGAATCCATCCTTAGGGTTTCTATTGCAACCCTACAGGATCTCTTTATACAGTGAATGGGCTAATATTCACATCTAAATCTTCTCTAAACTAATTATTTGTTCTTGGTGAAGGAGATTTTTCACCGATTTTAAAAATAAGTTAGATGTTTCACCCACCTTATGAAAGATCCATGACGTTAGATACCTCGTTGGCTGCACTTTTAAATGTGTGGACAGGTGTATGAGGAATCACGGATGATTCAAGAGCTAATGTGATCTTAATTTAAGATTTTTTTCTCCGTTTGGTAGACTGTGACATCAAACATGATTGTTTGATGCATAATCCCTCTGCCTTGTTTTCTCTTGATGTTTTACGAAATATACGTGGAGTTGTGAGATGCCGCATACAATTAATTAGATTTTAGAAAGAAGCATCCCGTCTTTTGAACAGACTGCTAGCCAACGCAAAATGATCAATAAGTTACAATTTCATAATCACAGATAGAATCTATGCATCTTCCATTCTGTCATCACATATGGGTTCCATGCTTTAGTCTGGAAGATCTCATAAAGACTCGCCACCAGATTTGCAATCTAATTATATTCTAATATCATAAGGTAGGTTACTATCATTGCAGTTGTAAATCCTTCAATATTTCAGAGCTGTAAGTCCCTTTGGAGGGTAAATTAGAAGAATCGTTGGCACATTGGGGTTAATGTACATATAATTTATTGTGAGGATGGCCCTCAATATGACCACAAAGTGTCGGCTACTAAGAAAAGACAATTTTCTACTTAATGATTGATTGTATTATCTAATATGTCATCTTCCCTATTCATGATATTCATGCATCCTATGATTCCCTCTTCAAATTTGACAACTACTCTTTGAATGATACTAATTCTTTTTTCTAGATTCAATTTATAACAACTACTAAATCTACTATTCTTGTGGCATTGAGTCCACTAACCACTCAAAACCTTACACTAGAAAGTGGTAAGTTCTTGGTCTCAGGGTCATCCCTAAATCAAGACTAAAATGTTAAGAGTTCTTTTGTGATGACTCTATCTATATAATTCATTTAGGAACAAAAGGTTTTGTAGCTTGTGCATCGGTGATAGAGAAAAAAATGTTCACTCATCTTGCATGAGAATATAAATTTCAACTTTAAATCATTTATATTCTTTAAGTATAAGCTTTTAAATTAGTTTAGTTACAATGAAATGATAACATCACATTTTAAAAAGTGTTGGTTCTATAACAATCATTAGTGTACAAAGACGCACAAAACATAAAATGCCAATATCATTCTAAGACCCTAATTTCACAAATAATAAATATTTCAAGCATCCCTCACTTACACACACGATGACCAACTCAACATCTATCATGAGTACAACAATGACTAGCTTATACAAACATCATAGGTATAACAACTATTGGCTTATATACACAATGCAAGTTCAATAACAATTAGGTCAAGTGTACATCATCTATATCTAGCGTGAATGATCTACATGTGCATTACATGTTCACATAAAGACTAAGTGACACAAGGGGAGTTAATGAAATATATTGCATGTATCAAATCTTTGATTATATTAATTATGGTAAATTGATCTAATGTACAATAATGGTCTAGTATTTAAATTTAAATTTATAGAAAGGGGGCTTATAATTTGCTACACCAAAAATAGGTGATTACATTTTCCCCGCATTGAGTCAATGTGAGAGTGAGCATATTGAGTCAAAGTATACAATGATGTCAAGTAGTTAATAGGAAGTGATGAACTATCCTAAAAGACTTGACTCTGAACTTGATCTAATGAAGCACAATGAGCTAATTTGATAGAATAAATTACTCTGAACTTGATCAAATGAAAGTTAGCAAGAATATTCTGAACTTAACTAAACTAGAATCAGAAAGATGATCTTGAATGCATTGTTTGATGTGAAGTGATGAAACTAAACATTAGGATTGAGTTGATACTTGAAAAATGCAAGAAATGATGTCATGTGATGAGAACTAATATGCCCCTAATTGGATTAACAACCTACCCTAAGAAATTTGATATGATGAGATGAAATCACTCATGTAGAAAGGCCAAAGTATCCCAACTTGATGTGAAGCCATGAAGTTGAGATGCCCCTACCAATGATACCAAAATCAATTTGTAGATTTGAAAGATCAATGATAGATTATTCATGCTCCCTTGGGACAAAAATTGTAAATGATGTTGAGGAGATGTAGAAATGAGATAGATTTGATCATATCAAGATAAGATAAGGTCCAAGATGATTGATAATTGACTCAAAGATATTTGAAGAGCATTTGGACCAAGTTTAACCAGATGTCGATGAAAATTTGCCACAATTTGACTAGATTTCATAGTGCAGACACCTAGGGAACGAGGCTTATTCTTTAGTAATTTTGGCTTGTACTTAACTCTAGCCAAGTCAAGAAGATCATAAGGACTCTAAGGGAGTTAAATGTGTGTCTTAGATTGTTGAGGATCAAGTGTGGACAAGATTTTCCACTCAATATGTTGCCAAGTAGGGTAATTAGGACTTAGATAGTGTTAGACCTCCAAAATAATTTCCAATAGAAAAAAAATGGATATAAATACACTAAAAATAGTCTAGGGAGTCATTCTACACAATTTGGGAGTAATTGGAGGAAGTTTGAAGTGAAATGCACAAAAGTTGCAAAAGTTGTCAATGATAACATTGCAACTTTGCAATGTTGTCATGACAATATTTGGGAAAATTTGTCCTAACACCCAAATTCAGATGTGGGCACAAACCACCACTTGGGTCAATTATACTAAGTGTATTTAAGGCTACCTAAAGCCTTATGCATAGGTTGGATGATGTAATGAACAAGTTGATATAGCAAACAAAGTGCATTTTCTCTCCAATCTACCACAATCAAGCTTGCAACTTGAAAATCTAACCTTCAGTGGGTTGAATAGTGTTTCTTTTTCATGTGAATAGTTATTTTACCTTTTTATCTTTCTCTTTGTGATTTTATAGGAGTAGATCATCAAATTTCTTTTGCTTAATAAAAATCCTTTGCTTGGAGCTAGATTATTATGGTAATTAGGGTTAAGAAGCAAAAAATGATTGTTTCTTAATTTCCCATCATGAGATCATCATGGCCCTTTGAGATATGAAAGATCCTTCCATGTATAGTTTAAATATGTATTTTAGAGTTTCAAAACTTACAGTTTTTCTATTTTATGTGTTTTCTCTAGGCAAGATTGAGTGTCAAGGTACAAACTAATGAACAGAGCATGAGAAATGGAAATGTGGGATTGAACCATGAGATCAAAGGGCATGCTTACGGAGAATAGAGTCTAAGGAAGTTGTGGTAAAGATGGTTTTAATTATTGAGCCTATTTACTTGTATTTTTCATACCATTTTATAGTTGTAGTCTTAGCAAGCCTGAAACCCTTAAAAATAGGCCTAATTTTAATAAGGTGGGGTACAAATGGTTTGGGAGCCCTAGACCTCAAAAATATTGAAGTTCCCTAAAAAGGGTATTTGGAACCTAGAATAGTTTTAGGGATCATTTGACAAGTATTTGATTTATAGCAATAAACTTGATTTCAAGGCCTAATTGGGGCCTAAAAGGCTACCAAGATATCATTTTATAGTTGTAGTCTTAGCAAGCTTAAAACCCTTAAAAATAGGCCTAATTTCAATGAGGTGGTGTATGAATGGTTTGGGAACCCTAGACCTCAAAAATCTTGAAGGTCCTTGAAAATGGTATTTGGAACCTAGAATAGTTCTAGGGATCATTTGACAGTTACTTGAGTTATAGCAAGAAAACCTAATTTCAAGCCCTAATGAGGGCCTAAAAGGCTACCAAGCCAATTTGCGAACAATTCTTAGAATCAGTCACAAAGTAACACCCAAAACCATCAAAAGGGGGTCAAGAATGGACAAAGCGAGTTATCAAGAGGCTAGTCCACATTGCCAAATGGAAGCCTATAATAAAATAACTTTCATAATGGAAGAGATAATATGAAATATTCTACAAATACTTGATAATAACTTAGAGTAATAGGCCACTTTGAGGGGGCAACCTCCAAATATCTCCAATGAGAACACACTTCACAATATATCTTGAGATAAGACTCACAACCTCCTATATATACCTAATTATATAGACACAACCCTATATAACACCTAGGCCGACCTACCTACCTAAATAATAATATAATAATGATAACATGAATTAATTAAGGATTAAGACAACCACAATTTGACTATGCATAACCCTCTAAACACCAATATTAAGGGCGTAGCATGCCCCCTCTCTTCAAAGAAGCATTGTCCTCAATGCTAACCAAGTGTGGATTCTTTTGAATGAACTCCTCATCCTCCCATGTGGCCTCTTCAACTAATAAATTCTTCCATTGGATGAGATGTTGGGTGAGGGTTTTATTTCTCAGCTTCTTCGTGCATGTTTGAAGAATGCACTCTAGTTCCAAAATTATTCTTCCTTCTTCATCAAGTTCTAGTAGTATTGTTTGAGTAGGAATATTCCGCCCAGTTACCTTCTTCAAACAAGAAACATGAAAAACTAGATGCATCTTTGTTGTTGGTGGCAACTCTAGCTTTTAGGCAACATTACCAATCTTTTGCATGATTTGGTATGGTCCACAATATCTTGGAGACAACTTATTATTCTTTTTTTGTTGCTTCATTGAGATTTGTTTATAAGGTTTCAATCTCAAGGAGACCCAATCCCCAACTTCAAAATTTCTTTCACTATGATGTTGGTTTGCTTGTTGTTTCATTTGATTTTGTGCCATAGTTAAATTCTCCTTGAGTCCTAAAAGTACCTGTTGTTGATGAAGCAAGTGGTCCTCTACTACCTGAACCCTTGGTGACACTTTTAATGCTAATGTGATGGAAGGAGGATGATATCCATAAAGTGCCAAAAATGGAGACATTTTTTATGAGTTATGAAAAGAAGTATTGTACCACCATTCTGCAAGAGGTAGCCAATCCACCCGTTGAGATTGTTTCTCTGAAGCGAAACAACGTAGATATCATTCCAAACATTTATTAACAATCTCATTTTCCCCATCTAATTGAGACCCAAAAATGAGATTAAATCTTTCCAAAAGTGACTAGTAAAGATAGGATCACGATCATTGACAATAATCTTAGGTGTACCAAATATCTTTTGGATATTCTCCAAGAAAACTTTTTTCACTATACTAGTCATAAAAGGATGTGATAATGCAATGAAATGTGCATATTTAGTGAGGTGATCAACTACTACCATGATGACACTATGAACTTTAGATTTGGGAATCCCTATGATGAAGTCAATAGATACCTCTTCCCAACACTGGCTAGGAATAGATAAAGGTTACAAGAGACCTAGTGTCTTAATTATATCCCCCTTATTTCTTTGATAAACCAAACATTCAGCCACAATTTTTTGAACATCACCTTTTAGCCCTTCCCAAAAAAAATCTTGCTTGACTTGATGACGTGTCTTCAAAAATTGTGAATGACCACCAACTAGGGACTCATGTAGCTATGTGAGAATCTTGTACTTAAGAGTGGAATTATTGTAGAGATACAAGCACTCTTTATGCCAAAGAATATCCCCCTTTAAACAAAACTTATCTGAACTACTATGATCACTTTTTACTTGTTGGATAGATTACTTGTTGCAACATCATTTTGTCACTCTACTTTGGCTTCTACCACCCAATTTTCTTGTAATATTAAAAGGGCACAAAATAAGGCTTCATCTTTTTCATCCTTCCTAGAAAGTGCATCAGCCACAATATTTTCCTTCCCTTTCTTATAAACAATCTCAAAGTCCTATCCCAACATCTTAGTGACCCATTTGTGTTTCCCTTCTAAAGATAGTCTTTGTTCCAAAAAAAATTTTAGGCTATCATGATCTGCCTTAACCTTGAAGTATCAACCCATTAAATAAGGCCTCCATTGTTTATCTATGTCAAGGATTGCTAGCATTTCCTTCTCAATAATAGGTTTGAGATGATTTTTACCTTTTAATTGACAACTCTCACAAGTAATTGGTCAACCTTCTTGCATGAGAACTACTCCTATCCCATTTCCAGAAGCATCACATTCCATAATGAATTCCTTGGTGAAGTCCAAAGTTTTACACATAGCCTCGTTCAATTACTCAAATTCTACATTAGTGGATTCATTCCAATGAAAATAATCCTTCTTCAATAGAGTGGGGAGGGGTATTGCCATATGACCATAATTCTTCACAATTCTGCTATAGTACCTTGTCAATTCTAAGAAACCCCTCAGCTTCTTAATGGTTTTTCGAATAGGTCATTCCATGATAGCCTTAATTTTTTTAGGGTCCACCTTTACTTCTTCATGTGAAACTATGTGTCTCAAATACTCCAACTCCTTAAGACCAAAAGCACACTTGGATGGCTTATCATAGAGTTGATGGTCTTTGAGTAATTGTAATGCTTGATCTACATGCTGAAAATGTTCTTCACAAGTCTTGCTACAAATCAATATATCATCAAAGAACACTAACATGAACTTCCTCAAGAACTTCTTAAAAATGGAATTCATCAAAATTTGGAATGTAGATGGTGTATTGGTAAGATCAAATGACATCACCGAAAATTCCTAATGACCCTCATGATTTTGAAATCTTGTCTACAAATATCTTGCTCCTTAATCCAAATTTGGTGATAACCAGATCTAAGATCTAACTTGGTAAAATGCATAGCTCCATTTAATTCATCTAGAAAATCATTAATGATTGGAATAGGAAACTAATCTTTAATGTTGTTCTTGTTGAGCACTCTATAATCTGGATAGATCTACCAAGTTTCATTCTTCTTACACACCATTACCACAGGCAAGGAGTAAGCACTTTGGCTATGCTAATAATTTATGCTTCTAGCATTTCCTCAACAATTTTTTCTATCTCAATTTTTTGTATGTGTGGGTACCTATAAGGCATGATGTTTGGTGGTTGGCTTCTTGGAACTAGTTGTATGGCATGGTCATGATCCCTCTTAGGAGGAAGTCCTTTAGGCATATCTCCAAGAATCACTAAGTGATGATCAATTATTGCTTTTGAATCTGGATACGTAAGAGAATTAGATAGAGAGACTTCTAATGAACATAATTGGGCAACAAATCCATCTTCTCCTTTCTTAAGAAACTTTTGCATTTGATGGGAACTTACCATCAGTGAGGAATTTTCCTTAAACCCCCTTATCTCCACCACCTTTCCTTTTGATTGAAATCTCATGAATAGTTCTTGGAAGTTCATTTCAATTGTTCTCAATGTAGTAAGCCATTGTACTCCCAAAACAATATCTGCATCACCCATGGATATCACATACATTGGGGTATCAAGTTGGTAATCTCCCATGGATAATTTGATGTTATGAAACTTACTTGAACAACTAACTATACCCCCATCTATAATCAAAACCTAAAACTTTGGGGATAGATATATAAAAAAAATTAGAAGAGTTGCTAACTTTTTGTTGATGAAATTATGAGTATTACCTGAGTTGATCAACACTATTACTTTCTACTTCTTTAAGAAACCCACTACCTTGAGAGTTTGTGGTGCACTGAAAGCTGAAAGTGCATGACAAGAAATGATTGGTTGAGAATCATGTGATTCCTTACTTGACTCCCTATCCTTCTCTTATGTGTTTTCATCCTCTTCTTCCTCACTTGGACCTTCAATATAGAACAATTTTTTTTCACTCCATTTATGTCCTTAAGTGTATTTGCTATCACAATTGAAACACAACCCTTTTGCTCTTTTTCCTCAATTTTTTGTGGAGTCAACCTAGTAGATTGAGGAAGAGAAGGTATTGAAAATTTTTTTTCTCTTGTCACATTAGCCCCTTTCTTTCTAGGAATCAAGAACTTATCCTCTACCCTACATGGCCAATATAAAAGACTCATTTACTGAGCTAGGACTAAACATGTGTACCGCATGTTGAATGTGATCCTTGAGACCACCCAAGAATAAATAATTCAAGTTCTTCTTTGTAATTGTATCCACTCTTAAGAATAGATTTTTGAATTTTTGAATATAATCCTTTATTGATCTTATTTGTTGAAGCTTAGCAAGCTAGCTAAAGAAGTTTCCTATCACACTATTGCTATATTGTGCATAGAGTTCTTCTGTAAAAATTGACCATAACATAGTGAGGCCCTTTTTCCTTTGATGAGTACAAAGTGAATGATACCAAATGAATTGATTTTGTTCTAGATATAAGGATGTCATCATGAACTATTTTCCATATGGGGTTTGATCTACTTCAAAATAATTCTCCATTTGGTTTATCCATGTTAGATGATCATTACCATCAAACTTGCGCATATCCACCTTTTTGAAAAAAATCCTAGATCCCATAGGAGTATTAAAATTTGTGTCATTAAATTAGTCAACTTGAAGGTTTCACCTTGATTTCTTGAGAACTCCTTCCTTGGTTCATTCATATAGGAGCTTAAAATGCTTTGCATATCTAATATGTCTCCTCATAGGTCACACATATCCCCCTTAACCTCTTCCTTGAACTCACTTATTTCCTCATTGGGATTACTATCCTCTATTGTTTCCCAATCCTTATCAAAGGATTTCCTCGTTGTAGTAGCATTCATTTTGCCTCTTGTTGGAGGCCCCATCATGATGGAAACCAATATTTTTGAAATAAATCACACAAATGAAATGTAAATCCTCTAATTTTGTTTGATTTTTTTCCTTGAGATGAATTTTCCTAATTTTGCAATAACCTTCTTATTTTTGCTTCAGTTTCTCCAAGCATTGAATTTTGTTTTGAGTTTTTGCCTTGAGAGCGAATTTTCCTAATTTTGTAATAACATGCTTATTTTTGCTTCAATTTCTCTAAGCTTTGAAATTTAGGCTCCTCTACTATGCATTCAAAAACCTAATACAAGTTATACTCCAATTCGGCAAGATGTGAGACATATGTAGATCTGAATAAATTGTGTAGAAATAGTAATTCTATAATAATTTGCTCAAATTTTCTCCAATTCCTCTAAAATTTGGACTATATCTTATTTAATATGGTCTTCAAAAACCCTTTAAAAATATTTAAAAAGATCGCTAAAATTTGAAAGTTATGCTCTTCCCAAAATCGCTCTGATGTTGAGAAAAAATCTTGCCTCTAGGGTGCCAAGATTATGCTCTAATACCACTTGTAATGAAACTACTTGCACAATGGAAGAGATAATATGAAATATTCTACAAATACTTGATAATAACTTGGAGTAATAGGCCATTTTGAGGGTCAACTATTGGTATCTTTAACCATTGTTGTCTATTAGTGTCAACCATTTAGTCATTTACAAGGCAGAGTCAAATGGTCATCACTGTGACCAAGCTACTCTATATAGGCTGAGTCATGTATATAAACAAGTATGTACCAAGATATATAGGAGCCAAGTAAGTGTATCATCACCAAGTAATTTCTATACAAGCCAAGCTCATTAGCAACCAAATAAATTCCAATATGCAAGTATCAAGTTATATAGTGTGTGTCGAGTACTATACATGTCAAGCATCAAAAGGGTAGCATAGGTCAAGCAACAACAATGTCGAGTATCAAGAAATAGTAAAGAATGGGAAATGTAGATTTTACATAAAAGTTAGAAATGGAACAGAGTTTGTGGCAAAATGAATATCAGGCTGACTTGGAAGGTATTTTTAAATTTTGAAGAGGGTGTTACAGAATATTTACATGACGTGGATCATAGATCCCTATGTTGTGTGTTCAATGATCAAGATGAAGAGGAAAAACATGGAACCATCAATAAAACTCTTTAAATTGAATTGTTCTTAACCTAGATCATAAGCATGTGGAGTAAGAGAAAGGGTAGAGAGGTGTATGCATGCGAACAAGAAGTAATATGCAAGAGAAGAATTGAGAATAGATCAAAAGTTAGTGAAAGGCTCTATTATCATCTAATAGAACAAGTGACCTAGTTGTGGTAGTGAAGTGAAAGGGAAAGACAATTTTATCATATCAGAGGAGAGGATCAATTAGCAAGGAGAAGACTTGAAATTAGCTTACAAAGAAAATCTAGAGTCAGGTACTAAATTAGTTTTAACTAACTTGAATTGGGGTAAATTTCTTAACAGAGTGGTCTTAACACATCTTTGTAAATCTCCTAACAGAGTCCTTACTTTGTTGTAAGTGTTAAATCCTCTAACAAGGTGAGACTTAGTAGTCTCTTAAGCCTTTAATAGGGAAGACTCCTCACAGGGTAGATCATTTTTGGAAATATATATGATAGGCTAAGTTACTGAGAGGGGAGGGGTGAATTAGTAACTTATAAAACTTAATCCTTTATTATCAATTAATCCTTCATGTGTATTCTAATCTAGTTGCATGGAAAATTGAAAGTATATAACACTTTGAAACACAATATGGTGACCCAGAAACCTTTCAAATAGAAAGTAAAACTAGGGTGGATATGATACCTACAAGCTTTAGTACTACAATATATAGTTGGCCTATTAATGCTTTCAATGATCACTTCTAATGATCTTCCCTATTAGGAGTGATAAGGACTGCTAGGTCCACCTTGCAAAAGGATTTATAAACATACAATGAAGTATGCACTCAGTAAAGAGATTTACAAAAGACTATTAAGTCTACCTTGTGAAAGGATTTAACTAATCCACCTATTAGGATGAAGCACTAGCTGATCTCTAATTTGCAACTTGGTTTGCTAAATGAGATTCCTTTGAGTGTAATGATCACCTTGCTGTGATAGATAAATCTTTGTTTCTCCTTATGCTATTATAGCCTTTTTATTTTGCGCGTGCGCGCACACACACACACACACACACACACACACACACACACACATATATATTGGATGTGATACAAAACATTACATATATACCAGTCCAATTAAAAATTTACAAAGTTGGCTACAATACAATTTTACACGAAATACACAAATTCAGCCCAACTTTAGGAACTTGGGTTCTGAAGACTAGCTTGGTGAGGTTCTAATACTCAACATCCACTGGCAATGCTCAACATCATCATGCTTTTGGTAGATGTAGAAGTTCAATCCATATTGATCACTCCCAAGTAGTCTAAACCCAGTCTACACTGGTGACTCGGTGAATACTATGAAACTTGATATATAAACTGAATCACTTGATTCACACTATATAGCTTGGTCAATGCAATCACAATCAGGTCGATATAAACTAAATCACTTGGTTAACATTGAGTGGCTTGGTCAACACTAGATCCACATTACTGTAACTATAAACTCGATAGGTACTACACAAATCGATTTGCACTGAGGAACTTGGTAAACTTTATGAAGTTCGGTTTACACTGCTAATCACCATCATGGTAGAAACTACTCAGCACAAACTGAATACTATCCCTTACACTTGGTAGCAACTATAGAACTTGGTAGAGTCTGAAATGCTTGGTTAACTTTGTTAACTGTATAATATGCTCAATAGATACTAACTACCTGAGTAAGTGTGTGTCACTAATAACAAACTTGATTGTAATGTCAACAATCTCTCCTTTTGGCATTAGTGACAAAAATACTTATCAATCAAAACTGAATTCTTAAAAGTTCCAAAAAGTTTTGAAACACTTTTTATTCTCCATCTTGTGTCTTCAACTTGGTAGAGTACACTATTTTTGAGATTTTTCAAAATTGTTTTTATAAGAGATGTTTCTCAAAATATTTGTACATGTATATAGTATGATGTTGCTCCCCCATACATATATACATCTTATATTATATCTTCTTCCCTTTACAATATACATATTTTCCCCCTTTTTGACAGTAATGCCAAACGTGTATGCTATATACTATATAGTAATACCAACATGTGACAAGAAATCTGAATGTACCTTTAGAATAAATGCCATTGTCTTGTCCCAATTTTCTTACAATACCTTGCATGTGTATAATGCAACTTGAACTTCTACTGAAATTTCTATCATGTGGTCTGGAATAGAGAAGTTATTATCATGGATGAGAGTTTTAGCATGTGCAATGTGTTTCTGCAATGCATCCAAGTTTGGGAGAATCATGTGCCCTATATGTCTACTAGTGTAGCTCTTATCCTAGCTTCTTCTCTTAGTAATTTTTCCTCCATATCAGTTAAGAATATGATCTTTGTGTAATGGGCAGAGCTAAAACTTGAGTCAAGTTGCAACTGATGTGCACTTGCCTTTAGATCTTCATCAATTTTTGAAAGTTTATCTTTAATTTCTTTGGTGAAATTTGAAGTTTCAAAAAGTTTACCAAAACATGAAGTACCAAAAAATGAAGTTACATTGTTGCAAGAGGTCTCCAATGAGCTTAGAATAGTAAACAAGTCTACTTGAAAAATTGCAATCTTTTGTGCAATTAGCTCCAAAAATTTATTCTCAAATTTCTTCTCAGCTCTCTGTAGCAATTTCTCTTTTCCATTCAAATCTTCATTGAATTTTTGGACTACCTCTGCTAACTGAGCCAAAATTGGTTGATAAGTGTCAACCTCTATATTGAGTTCCTCTGCAAGAATGTTCCTAGCATCTTCAAGCACTTGAAATTCTTTATTTCTTTCTTCTATAAGCCTCTACTGCTTAGCTTTCTACTAAAGTAGTTCACCAAATATATGCATCTAATTAGGATTAGGATTTTATAACACCCTACCAAGGGATCCAAAAGAATTAACCTAAATTTTTACTAAGTTGGCCAAACATTAAAAAAAAAACAAGAAACAATAACATACACATCAAACATATAGTAGCGGAAGCAATAACATACAATCATCTATAAGCATACATAATAGGTTACATTCCTTAAGGATCTCAAGACGTTGAATCACATTTAAATATAATCAATACTAAGTCTAATAAATACCACATCCATATGAAAGAATAATTAAAAGTCCAAAGTCCATTTAAATAATATAAATTTATTTCGAATACAACTTGGTAATAAAATTCAGAATGCTCAATCATCCAATGTACATATCACTAGGTATGATAGGCTAAAAGAATATACATATATAAAAATAGAATTACATCATCCTTCTATGGTCCATGATACAAAGCACAATGCCATAAATGAAACCAGCCATCATAAAATATATAAACATCCATCATAATGATACAAAGATAGAACTGAAAGGAAATGCAGAGAAGGAAACTCCAACCATGGTAGCAATGGACAGATCTTAATGGTAAGAGTGAAAAAGCACTACCATCTGACTACGTGGAACCTAAATGGCCCACTCCCACCACGCTGAGAAAATAGTCTCAAGTCCCGAACAGGATATCAAACCAAATATCAAAAGTACTCTCTAAGTCTAGGAAATCCTAAAAGTATACTAACTCAAAGGTTTTAAGATAGATCATCTAATTCCCAGAGGTAAACACAGACACGTAGGAAACCTACTATGTAAGTGGGCAAGTGTCATTGAATGAATCACACTAGAGTTACCCTAGCAGTCACTTAGGGCACCGAGACCCTAGTGATCCATATGTGGCCACTAGTATCCTCTTGTACTGACAAGGCATACTATGGATGCAAGGTCACAACCAAGCGTTCTCTCTACTCCCATCCTAGTCTATACTAGCACTCGAGGCATGGGCGAGAACATACAAAGACTCTTATTAGGTTCATTTTAATCTCCATTTAGTGTAATATTTTCACTTATTAAATGACTTACAATGGGTTACCCTAGAAACCACGTAGGGCCCCGACCCCCATTGCAAGCCACTTCCCAACACTATATATAGATAACCTACCCTAGGCTCATAAAATCACAAATCAAATAATCATATAAAATCACTTAAGTCCTATACAAGCAATTGGAAAGCATCAAAAGATAATTATAATAATCACATCAGTTCTCTATGAGCAACTAGAAAGCATCCCAAAATAATACTGATCGAAGACTCATAATGGTCAAGTCAAACATGTCACAACATGACATCACCAAGAGAAAGAAAACAAACACCTCAATCCTATCAAAGTGACTAGAAAGAAATTCAAATGTAACTAATCGAGACTCAAAAATGGTTAAGTCAAGTAGGTCATACATTCACCTCAATGTCACACAAGAACCCTAGAGAGCAATAACAATCAATGCATCAAAACATCTCATAAAGCATACTAGACACATTATCATGGTTGGGTTAAAAAAGATCAAGAACAAAATATTAGCATGCCATCACAAACACATAACCCCCAAGCCTCTAGTAACATTCTAAGACTGGTCAAAGCTAGGTCAACCCTAAAGCATAAACAACACATAGAAAATAGAATAGTCTTATAGTTTGGTTTGATTTAGAAAACACGTAATTGAGTTAAACAGTAAGGTAAAGTTCCATTCAAGGTAAGTTTTTTTCTTTTTTTTAAAGCAAACGTGGCAAGCCACTATAATATTTATTAATCTGTTTCAACAAGGTCAACTGGGAAAGAATCAGTGAAGAAAACCCAACATCATCCCTAAAGTTTATAGGTATGTATATATTAAAAGAAAATAATTACAAAAGGTTATCACCCATATTAAGATAACCCACTCTAAGCTTTTGCATAATACATATACAATAAGTTTGGCAACAAATAGACTTAGAGCCTCAACATTAGAGATATTTCCAATTGAAAAGAGTTAATTGCCAAGCTGAACCATTTCTTTGCAATTCTGCCCAAACTGAAAGAACACAAACAGAAGAGCTAGAGACCAAAAAAGAGAATTCCATAGGCAAATCATGAAACTGAGTTATGTACGAGCCAATCTAAATTAGAGTTAGGCACACCAATTGAATCCCAATGATTCTGTTCCAATGGTTGAGGAGTTACTGCCAATGCATTCTGAGTGGGGGTTGAAACATTAGGATCTGATTGCAAATTAATCATGGCCATTCCAACTGACAAGATTCTATCCACCACTTTCTCACCCAAAAAGCGTGGATCAGAAGGCAAAGATTGTTTCAAATAATTGATATTATAGTTATCTATAGAATTCTTCATTGCCTCAAGAACAATATAATATTCATGCTTTTGCAGGATTTGAAAATGTGAAAATAGACCACCTACTAAAGCCATACCATTCCATAAATCATATTTCTGCATGGCCATTTCCAATTTATAGTCCAGTAAGAAATGTGGTAGAATTACCTTACGAGCCAAGCCTTGAAGTAACTCTGGAGATTGTACAAGATCCATGGCATTAGATAGGAAAATAGATATGACTTGGGAGGGATATAAAAACAAAAATGCTGAGGGACAAAGAAGCTCCTCACCAATGATGCATCGAATTGCTGAACTGACCAAGTGTGAGTTCATAGTGAACATTTGATTCTGCACCTCATCCGTTATATGCCTAGGAAGCACAACTTCATCTAAGGCTACTTGTAGCCAAATTTGAATTTTTTTTGGCATGACTAAACAATGTTGCATATGACATGTTGCATAGGCCAAATCAATACCCCACCCATAATTCATATTTGAACACAATCTCAGCTTACAGACTGAATTTGCCTAATTTAGCATTAGCAGATATTTTTAGAGATGAAGCGATGAGAATTATTAAATAATCAAATTGCAACTTGTCATTTAATCTCTCCAGTGACATCCTAATCCTGCCTGTAAATAGTACTACAAACATTACTCCTTAAATATTCGAATTTGTTCACATGAAGCAATCGACCAACATGACATCAAAATTGAATATCATCAGATAATAAAAGATTTGGATCCTAAAAATTTTACTTTGGAGGACATGTCAGTGTAAATGCTTTGAATAAAAGCATGCAACATTGAATTTTGCATATGACACGAACTTAAAAATAGGGTTACTCGACATCTGTTAAGCATAACTCGGCATCAGAGACACTAAAAAAAACTCAGCATCTGAATTAAAGACTTAGTTTCTCGGCACTTAGTAACTCAACACTAATTACTTTCATGCCTACTCGACACCTAAAAGGATCTTGTATACTCGGCACTACTAAAGGACTCAGCACCTGAAGCTTGAAGAACTCGGCATAACTAAAGAACTCTGCAACAGTTATCAGATTGCCAACTTAGCACCTGAAAGGATCCTATATACTCAACACTACTAAAAAAATCAGGACCTGAAGCCTAAAGAACTTGGCACTAGTTATCAAATTGCCAACTTGGCACTTGAAAAGATCCTGAATACTTGACATTACTAAAGAACTCGGCACCTGAAGCTTGAAGAACTCAACACATCTAAAGAATTTAGCACTAGTTATTAGAATGCCAACTCGACACCTGAAAGGATCCTATAAACTTGGCACTACTGAAGAACTCGACACTTGAAGCCTGAAGAACTCGGTACAGCAAAAGAACTTGGCACCAGTTATCAAAATGCCAACTCGGCACCTGAAAGGAACCTATATACACGACACTACTGAAGAACTTGGCACCTAAAGCCTGAACTCGAAATAGCTAAAGAATTTGACTAAGATCGACTCACAATGAAAAATACTAAGGAGCTCGGCTCTTGAAGGATGATGCAAATCTTGGCACATGAGACAAAAATACTTGGCATCTTAAGATAACTTGCTAATCTCAAACATTACTACTATTAGCTATTGCCATGTCATCATGAATAAGATTTTTTAAAACCTTATGTTGCTCAATAAAAGGTAGAGAATGAAAAGCAGAGACATTAACCCCATCACATCCCAAATTTGATAAAAAATATGCAACTTTATTTCCTTTACGATAAGTATGTGAAAGGAAAACTTCCCAACATTCATCAAGAAGTCTCCAGATTTGATTGAGAACATACTTTAGTTTCCAGGAAATAATGCGTCTATGAATACAAGTATCAATGATAACTGAAGAATCCCCTTTAATATCTAACCTATTAAGACAACCTTGTTTAGCTAATAAAAGCCCAGCCAACAAAGCATGAGCTCAGCAATATTGTTTGTGTCAATAGGTAGAGGAGATACTCTAATTGCTACAACCTTACCAAAAGAATCTTGAATACAAACCCCAACACTCAAAGGACTAGGATTTCCTCTAGAAGCACCATCAAAATTCAACTTCCAAAAACCAGAAGATGGAGGTCTCCAATTGTTCTTCTTGAATAAGGTCTGAGCTGGTGAAGTACTAATTTTCCACCCATTAGGAATAAATAATAATTTTCATTCCTAGACAAGTTTTAAATCCCAATGAGTGACAATCAGATTAAATTTAATTCTTTTCAAGCTCGAATTAGTCACTTCCGAGATAGATCTTTCAATACCATTTAAGACAACTTCTAATGGAAGGGATTGTTTTCTAAAAATACACTTATTTCTTTCCCACCAAATAGCCCAAACTACCAAAGCTAGAACACATTTCCATAGGTTTGCAAACAATGATTTTTGATAAAGAATTGGCCAGGCTTGAAATAGATCCAAAAGCTTGTTAGTAAAGAGGGTAGAATACTTAAGCTTGCTCAAAATAAAGCACCAACATTGATAAGAAAATGAACAAGAGACAAAAAAATGATCCACAGTTTCATCCTATTCCTTACAAAGAACACATTTAAAAGGCTTAGCAATTTGTAATCTATTCAATCTATCACTAGTTAAAATCTTGTGTTTTAATGCCAGCCATGCAAAACAACTTGCTTTAGGTAGAACTACCGAATTCCAACAAAATGAAAAAGCTCTGGATGTAGGTTTATTCAAATCATTTTGTTGTAGAAGATTGTATCCCTCTTTCACTGAATACTTACCATCCTTAGCTGGAGCCCAAAAAATCCGATCTTGGACATCAGAGAAGTAGACTGATCTTGAATTCAAAACATTTTGAAATTGGTTAATTTCCTAAAAAGAAAGAGGCAACTTACGTGGGTCTTTCCAAACTATTTTATTTGAGAATTTAGAAACATATTCCACATATTGATTCAACTGGGTCCCCCGATGGGTTTTTGCAACATGAATAATATTCAAACAAAACCCACTTTTAGATAAGGGAGTTAGACCATTCCAAGAATCATTCCAAAAATTAATACTAAGTCCATTGTCGACTTCCCAAGAAATATAGTCAACTATGATTTTGCGCGAAGCTATCATAAAGTCCCAAACAACCAAACCTTTTGGAGGATTAGAAATTCTTAAGACTCTAGAAGGATCATTATTATCCATATATTTTTGCTGCATAATTTTACACCACATGGATTGAGACTTAGAATACATGTGCCAAATCAATTTCCCACCAAATGCCTCATTTCTGAATGAAAGATCATGGATTCCTGCTCCTCTGACATTAGGAGTGTGTGACATATCTTGCAAGGAGACAAGTGGAATCTTTTGAGAATCATCCAAGTTACCCAACCAGAGGAAACCTTTGATCAATTTTTGACATGTAACTAGTACTTTGGATGGAATCTTAAGGACAACAATAAAATAGTTAGGGATAGTAGCTAAAACTGATTTAATCAACAAAATTCTTCCAGCCAGTGACAACCATCTAACTTTCCAAGATGCAATTCAACTCTAGATACACTGAATAACTACAAACCAATACGAAGATTTGTTTGAGCCCATGAAAAAAAGAATGCCCAAATAGACTGAAGGTAAGGAATCTTTTGAAAAACCCAAGATCTATTTAACTTTATCAAAAACCAATTTGACAGTATTGAAAAAGTAAATCTTGGATTTCTGAGCATTAACCATCTGACCAGACACTGCTGAATACAGGTCAAGTGTATACAAAATCTATCGAGCTTCCTGAACATTTGACAAGCCCAACAAAAGAGTATCATCTACAAAAAGAGAATGTGTAATGGATATGTTTATACCTGAAATGAGAACTCCTTTCCATTTATTAAGCAAGTGTTGATGAGAGATGGACCTACTAAAAGCTTCAGCCATAATAATAAACAAAACTGGAGATAAAAGGTCCCCTTGTCGAATCCCTTGAGTAGAAGGAAAGAAACCCTCAGGCTTCCCATTAATGATCAATGAAAACCAAGCCCCCAAAATAAAAGCCTTAATCTATTTGCACCAATTTTTTGAAAAACCCAATTTGGCAAGTATTTGCAGTAAAAATTTCCAACAAAATCTATCATATGCTTTCATCATGTCCAGTTTTATGACAAAACTTGAAGTATTGTTTAAATTAATAGAATGAAGAACTTCATGAGCCACAAGAGCCCCTTCCATGGTTTCCCTTCCTGGAACAAATCCACCTTGCTCTGGGGAAATACTACGTGGAATAAGATGTTGAATCCTAAGATATATGGCTTTGGGAATAATCTTATAGGATAAGTTGCATAAAGAGATTGGTCTAAAATCTGCAAAAGTTTGGGGATCCCTCAGTTTTGGAATAATAGAAATATTTGTGGTATTAAAATATTTCAACATGGACTTAGACCTTCTAGATTCTTCCACAGCCACCCATAGATCCCAACCAATTATATTCCAAGAACTTTGATAAAATAGAGCAGAAAAACCATCTAGCCTAGGAGCTTTGTTAGGCGAAAAAGAAAAGACAACTTTGAAAATTTCTTAAATAGTAAAAGGAGCCATCAGAATATCATTTTCCTATTCTGAAACCATTGTTGGGATGAAATCAAGGAGTTCATCAATCTGTGATGCAGTAGGGGAAGGGAAAACATCAAGAGCAAGAAGATTCTTGAAAAATTTAACGCCTTCATTCCTGATAATATTTTCATTAGTCAGGAGGGTACCAAAGGCATCTTTGATATGAAAAATTGTATTGTTAGTTCTTTTTTGTTTGGCTGAATTGTGAAAGAACTCAGTATTTCTATCCCCATCTTGAAGCCATAATTCTGATGATTTTTTTCTCTAGTACATCTCTTCTCTAGAACACAATTCCTCCCATTGAACCTACAAATTCTTTTGAAGAGAATAAGTTTCTTCATTCATGCTCTCTTGGATAATCTGGTTGTAAACTTCTTCAAGCTGATCTTTGACTATGACCTTTTGATGAAACACGTTTTTGAAAACTTGTTGGTTCCAAATTCGAATTCAAAATTTGATATATTTCAATTTCATTGCAAACTGATGCATTTTCCATCCTTCTAATGGAACTTCATTTCACCATTGTTGAATATTGTGTAACAAACTTGGATGCTTGAGCCACATGCTTTCAAATTTGAAAGAAGAATGAAAGCGTTGATCAGAACAATTGTTATTACAGTTGAGATTTAATGAAATAGGAAAATTATCAGATCCTGGTAAAGAAAGGATGTCTGAAGAAATATCTGAACAACTCAGCTACCAATATTTAGATAAAAAGAAATCTATCTAGATGAGCAACAATATTTGCAAAGCCAGATCTCTTATTAGTCTAGGTAAAAACTCCATTACTTGGTTTAACATCCATCAGATTGTTATTATCCATGAAAGCATTAAAATCTTGAAGAGTTTTGGAGGGAGGGATAATACCACTAGTTTTTTCTGATTGATCTAATAGAGCATTGAAATCCCCACCAATAACTACTTGCTGTTGATCTTGCAACTGAAGGGAAAGTGTGATAGACTCCCATAAACAAGCTTTCTCCAAGGTTGATGCAGGTCCATATACATTAATCAGGATAAAAGAAATATCAAATGTAGTTATTTGGATCAACTACCAATTACTTTCTTGTCATAGAAGCTGAGAGTTAACTGTGAGAGGATTCCAAAAAATTGCTAAGCCTCCAGAAGCACCCAAACCATGCATATGATATGCTTTCCATTTTTTCCAAGATGCAATGATTTTATCAAAATTATTTTGAGACAACTTGGTTTCTTGTAATAAAATTATGTCTGCCTGCAAAGAATCAATTACTTGTCTAATTCTTTGACTTTTGTAAGAGGAATTTAAGCCTCTAACATTCTATGAGATGATCTTCATTGATGACAAGGAGAACACCTAGTTCTCCTTGTCGATCTTCTAACAATAGTAAAACTATCATCCAATGTAGTTTGTATACCTGCAGCAATTTCTTTCTTAATTTTGGAGCCCTTCTGTCTACCTCTAGCCTTTGGCATTTTAGTAAGAGGAGTTATTGTAGATAGAGTCTTCAAAATAGATAAAGGCTAGAATTTAAAAGTATCTTGCATGGGAGAATCTTGAGATTGAGATTGTAGAGGAGACAAAACCGTAGATTTTTGCACTAGTTGATAAATATTGGTCTCTATTCCCATGGAATCTCCAGAGAGTGAATTGATAATTCCTACATCAGAATCCTGAGAAAAATTGTTTAGAACAATCTGATTGTCAGAATATTTAATAACTTTCGATTTGTCAAACATCTAACTAGGAATCAAATTGTTCCAAAACTGAAATTCTCAAAGCAAATTATCAATCACAAGTGATTTATAATCCTCATCCTGCAAGCCTTCTTCTTTTGCAATATCAAAAATAATAGAGGTAGTAATCTCAGATAAAATTTGATCACTAATAAAAGTCAATATGATAGGAGAAAGATAAATGGAAAGACACTGTATAGGCTACTTTAAAATTGACAGTGGAAAACTTCTGTTCTGAAAAGTGATCAAACTGGAAGACTTTGCAACTACACATTGTTGAGGATTTTTCAGTGGGTGCAAATTTGATCGCACACTTGTAAAGGAATCCAATAGAGAAGAAGGAGCATATTCCAACATGAGAAATTTACTATTGCAACACACACTCTTGAGAGAAGCAAAGAGCCAAAGAAATTGATGGAGGAAGACTAGGAATGAATTTGACATAACTTGAACTACAATTGTATTCTCTTCATAAATAGAGTTCTCTATTGGATAATCAGAATCCTTTTGCATGATAACTACATCAGAAATGTTGCTATTCTCCACTGAACTTTTCATAGAACAAGCCTTAGGATCTGAACAATGGTTTGAACAAACTTGTAACACATTATCTTGACCAGTTTGGCACATATACCTGAAATGACCAAGATTATCTTGGAATTTTAGAACCACAGAAAAATCCTGCACCTTAACTGATTGTATCGATTTTCCCCATTTTCAATATGAGAGCTATAGATTGAGGAAATGACTTTCTACTCAATAAACACACCCTAACTTCCAAGTGAGGGCATTCATGCAGAATCAAATCATGTTTCAAAAAAATGCCCAACTTGTTAGCTATGATTTCCAATATCTCAGGATCACGGTACTCCAACGGAAAAGAAGGAAAATAAATCCAATATGGAAAAAAATGGATATTGATATCTTTGGGATTAAAATTTGGTATCCACAACATGGTGTATAATCCCACACCCTGACAAAACCAACTCTTTTTCCTATTTACAACATCTCTATCTTCTTTCGAATTAAAAATGGCAATAAAGAAATTGGATTCAGAATCATGATAAAAAATATCTATAAGTCCAGACCAAGGGTTGAAAGCCCACTTTCTAATATCTAAAAAGATAACGAATCAGAGGAAAACTTACCTATGAGAGCTTTTTGCTGAAGAGTGGACACCAAATTTTCTAACATTTGATTTGGAAAAGTGACATGCAGGTGTTGTTGGGATGAGTGTAGATCTTGATCCAAATTTTTGTCCACATTATTCTGGGATTGCTCTTGACTATTATCCTGTAATGTAGATTTATGTGTGGCTTGCTGATGACCTGGAGCTATCTTACCCTGATCTTTTGTCCTACAAATCTTATTTGAAATGAGGGGGGCTCTATCTGTTGTGGAATCTAGCTTCTGTCGAACTAGACCATTTTGGATCTAAACAGTTTGTATTTGAACATAATGGCTAGGAGGAGCACCTAGACATGTATCAAATACAAGCTACTTTTTGAACTTCAACCTATTATGATTCCTTTGTACAAATGTAGATTTATGATGCACCTTCGTAATAGGCCACTGAAATGAACGAGTCGTTGAAGGATTGTTGGGCAACAGATAATCCTATCGAAAAGAATTTGAAACTTGAGGCTATTGACGATGATGAGATGATTCGCCCTTTTCAAAATAGGGAGAGGGCCCAGATTTAACAGTCACTAGATATTGAGATGTCTGATCATGAAACCTAGGGTTAAGGAAAAATAGCTTTGCAGGTTGAACAATTGCTTTCCCTTTGAAGATTGACTTATGGGAAGTGTTTAAAACCCTATTTGAATTAATATCTCTAAAAGAACATCTCTGAAGTGGAAAAGGATTTGATTTGGAGTCAACTAGCTGCACTACTGGTGTAGTAGAGAAGATCTGACTAAAATCATGATCCCAAGCCGGTTGAACAAAAGGCATGGATGAAAATATGGAAAATGGTTTCTGGAAAATTGGATTAGAACCAATTTGTTGAGGCCTGTTACGATCAAAATCCTTGCTCCTACTCATGCCCCTAAAATTCTTCCCTGTACGCTAAAAACCCTTCCCCAAACACTCCATCTTTCAATCCTCATAGATATGTTTTTGAATACCTACGATTTACCATTTAACCCTTACAAATTACCCCATTCTCATACTTGAATAAAAAGTCCAATTTCCCTATTCTATTTAAGCCAATCATTCAAAAATAATTGAGGGGTAATTATTTATTTTAATTATTAAATAGTAATTATTAATTTTTAAATATTACAATTTAATTTAAAACAATATCATTTTTAGTAATAAAAATAAATCTAACACTTCGTTAAATGATTTCTATTTTTTATTAAAACTTAATTAAATTCATTTAATTAAGTTAATTAATAATGACCTAAATTAACATACATTAATTATTTATTAAATTAATAAATATTAATAAAATTTATTAACTAAATTAATATTTAATATTTTAAATTAATTATAACTTAAATTTAATAAAATTAATAATTATTAACTTAGATACAATTTAATTTTAATAAAATTAATATTTAACAAATTAAATTAAATATAATTTAATTTTTAATAAAATAATAATTATAATAAAATTTAATTAAAACAAAGGAAGCATTTGTTATAAAGCCCACCGAGGTTTTAAATAAGTTGTGTGGTCGCAAGCTAGGCTGCTACCACTAGCAACAAGACTAACTGTTGCCGCGTGCAATAGCTCTGTCTGCACACGCCAGCATAATACAAGCCATGGGAGAAGGAAGAGGCGCGGGGTGGGGGGTGGGGGTAAAACCCCTCCTCCCCTATATATATATATATTATTGAGGATTTGTTTTATTTAAATTTTATAATTAATAAAATAAATTTAATTAAAATTGATTAAAATATATATATATATATATATATATATATATATATATATATATATATATATATATATATATAACCTTTGCAATTTTAGTCTGATAGGAAAATTATAATTAACCAATCTAATTTCTAATTTCTAATTTTTCTTTTTGAATCTCAAAACCATCCCTGGTTTAAAATAATAAATTCTTTAATCTATGAAATGAGGGTCATTAATTACTTTTCTAATCTCCACATATACTGAAGGTATTGACATGCATTCAATAATTACAATATTGAAATGTTCAAGGATTCATCACAGAGAAATTTGAATTCACAATCCACAGGCACGAAGAAGACAGGAAAGGAAATTGTGTAATTAAATTGTGAGAACAACCACAAGCATCTACCTAGACATTGATGCTAGTCATTATGCCCAAGAAGATTGAAGAGAAATCCCTCCTCACATAACCTTTCCCCTTTCCAAAAAATTTCTTCTCCTTCCAAAATTCGCAGTTCTTTCCCCAAAAACTTTTGTCCCTTGAAAATGAACCCCCAAATTGTGATAAAGAGTTCTCTCCTTAAATCGAGGCACTAATTGTGTGTTCACCCAAGAGAACTCTCTAATCACCAGATTTCAACTCCTTATTATCTTTTCTTTATCTTTTCCATGCACGTTTATTGAATTATAAAATAACTTTATTTAAAATTTTTTACTTGACTTCTCTTTTAATTAATTTATTAAATTTAATCTCATGCATGCATCATGCAATCATAAAAAATTTAATAAATTAATTTCTTTTTTCACTTCTTAATTAATTTGATATATTTTAATCTCATGCATACTTTATGCAATTTTAAAACTCTTAATAAATTAATATCCTTTCATGCTTTAACTTATTTTGAAAATGTTAATTGATAAAATACTTATTAACTTAAATAATAATAATATTTAGCATTTATTTAAAAATGAACTCTAAATATATTATTATTAAATTAAATAAATATTATCAGGTTCTAAAATTAAACTCATAACTTTTATCTTTAATTCCTTTTTATTTAATTAATTTCCTAATTAATTAAATATAATTAAATATTAAAAATATCATAATAATTTTCCATTAAATTAAATCATTGATTTAATTATTTAATTTGACTTAATTAATAGAAAAACCACCAAAGACTTATAAAACAAAATATGAAAACCCATCATAGAAAATCACATACAAAATCAAACTAACATCCGACGCATTTAGAATGTAAAAAACTCAAATACTTGTCCTAATTTTCTAGTACAAATGGCTTAAAGGTTTAGGATTTTGAATTTAGAATTTATCTCCCCTCTCTTGCCATTGAGATAATGTGATAGGGTACGTTCATCTTGGCAATTCAAGGAAGTCGATACCTGGTACCTACAACCTGCATAAAATCCATGCATGTACAAACACAATATTCTAAGCTAAATAGGAAATGGAAGGAAGTGGTGCATCGTGTAGATCCTAACTAGTAGGTGACTACAACTCCCTTCCTTAACCACATCAGAAATGCCATACATAAAGAAAACATACACGCACACCATACACATATAGTATAGGGTAAGCATCCATAAGAAGGCACATAATAATCCATCTAACTAACCATCATCAATTACTAAAATCACTGAATAATCATCATGCATACATGAAGTATAGAGTACTAAGTAATCTCATCATATAATCAACTAAATGTAAAACAATATCTGATAATCTCTAAACAATGCTACTAATTGTTGAGCATAAAATTGGCCTAAAAGAGTTTGGAAATAATAGCAAAAATATAAACTAGGGGCAGGCTCTACAGATTTGAGATATCCCAATTCAAGATAACTATCTCCTCATCAAGATCAATTTCTTCATCCTTCTCTAAGTTGCCTTTGCTCAAAACTTTTGTACTCAGTTGAGGATTGGTCTCAACTATCCTTGTACTTGTTATTTGTGTGCTAGGAATAGAAACAATAATGGAAATAATAGGGTTGGTAGAAAAATTAGATACTACACTTATTGAAGAAATACCTTGCGTGACCAAAATTGATGGAGGAGGAAGTGTTTTCTACTTAGTAGATGTAGTGCTTGTCACTTCTATCATTGAAGTACTGAACTAAACAAGTGCAAGAATTGATTGAGTGCTTTTACTTGTAGTTTTTGGCACAATCAATTCTATAGTAGCTTTCTCTAAGCATGATATTTTCAATGCTTTGCTCAGAGAATGAGGAAGTGAGGCTATGACTGTTGCTGCAATCTTCTTTTGGTTGGTCTCCTCAATGTTCTAAACTTCAGATAGATCTTCCTTAGTAGCTTCCTATTCCTATTCCTCATCATCTATATTGTCATAATGTGTTACCTCTTCATCATTAGTTTCCTCTTCCTTATCATGTATACCATCATCTTCTTCCTTGTCACTGACATGAACCACAAAATCACTCTATTTGTGAAGATTGAAAATGTTCTCCCATGTGTTGGTGGCATTTCTTACCACATGTTCAATGTCATTCATCAATATTAGACAAGTGTTAAATCTCAAGGTAATTTTTTCTTCATTCTTCTTTATGGATTCTTTCACCTCCTTGTCATTCAAGCTTGACATGAGTTGCCTTAGGGTTTTCTCATAAATTTCTTTAGCAATTTTCATAGAATGCTCCCACCTTGGCTTTACTTTCTCCATTAACTCACTCAGAATCTAATGAGTAAGTTGGTCTGGAGAATACTTCCATTTACCCATCTTAGACATTATCATATCTTCTACTTCCTTCTTCTCCTTTGCAATCTTTTTCTCATACCTTAGTGATCTAAAATTTTATATGTTGGCTCCTAAATCTATCTCTTTTAATCTTTCCTAAAAGGTGGGTGGAGGCCACTTAAAAATCACATCTCCTCCTTCTTTACCAAGTTTCTTCTTTATTGGCTCTTCTTCCTTTGACTTCTCTTCATCTTCTGCTTCATCTACCTCAATGTCATCACCTTTTCCTTTAGTCAATAGGAGAGTGGTGCTAGATTGTTTCAATTTTGTTATCCTCTTCTTCCCTTTGTTGACCGCCTGAGGAAGTTTTATTTTAAGTTCTATTCTTACCTTTGCTTCCTCAAAAATGCCAAAATATGTAGCTTTTGGATCAATGAGCTCATTTATATCCTTGGTTTCATCTATATTAACCTCACAACATAGAGGCTTGACCCATTCAATTCTTGGTCTAACTGCTTGTATACACACTTTATCATAGTCAACCATGAAATAGATATCATCTTTGTAGTCATCTAGAAGTTTCTTAGGAATCCTGAATCTATTATTCATCTTGTCCTTAAATGCATCAAAGTAGTTATCCATAATAATAACATAGTTTTCTCCCATTTTAGCTATATACTCATTAATTTGATACATAACAGGTACATCTTTCCTCCATACGATTGTACCTTTTGATGGGGAGAAATTTTGCACAAAGAAAAAAGAAAAGTTAAGAGTGAATTTAACTTACAAGGATTGTTCTTTGAAGTTCTTATGCTCTCCATATTTTTGTTGAATTGATTCAGCATCAACTCGATAAGGTCAAATGACATATTATACTTGACCACTTTTAATGCGAGATCTACAGCTTCACAAGATACACTATTGAGTCTGCTCGAGCTATATATTTTGTGTGCAATAATATGTATCCCAAACTTCAATTCCATATCTATAACACAACTTATCTTCATTCCCCTTCCATCCCACTTAGCAAGGGTTTCTTTTCTAGTTTGACCTGACTTAGGGTTTTAGTTGTTTTTACTTTTGTCAACATAGGAGGATTAGTGATCCTATGGATCATCTTCTTAGTTATCACAATAGGTTTCTCCAACCACAATTGTCCATTATGCACATGGCTGAGGATAAATATTATCCATTTGATTTGAAAATCTTGTGGCATGTGAGGAATATGAATCAAACCTTTGGCTTCAAGGTGTTGATGTTTTGGTTTTAATGCACCATTCACACACAATTTCTCCAACAACTCAACCATTTCTAGAGTTCCAATATCTTTAATTGCACAATGAAAATGTGAATGAATATCATTAATCAATAGTACCTTGAAAGGAATTTGAGATTGTACTCCACTTGGATTTAGGGTTTCTGTGATAGCTAGACTCAGCTTAAAGTCTAGTGCCTTCCATTCCATGCCTCAAACTAAAATCTCTAACCCTTTCTTAGTCTTGTTGCTAGAGGATGCCATCACTCAATAGGGTTTGCAAAGATATGAAAATCTTCAATAGTAATTTGCACAAATCACTCAAATGCTTTAGAAATCACTCTACACAAATAGCTCTTGAAAATTTGCAGTGTCAAATGAATTCAATTTCATCCCTTTTATCAAATTTCATCTTTTAATCACCATTAATGTCTGGTACAATTATTTTCTCAAATGATAGAATGTCTTCCACTCGGCTTGCATTGAATGCTTAGTAGGAACATCTATGATTTGTTTTCCACATAATAACGAGTTACACTTGACCTTGCTCAATAGTGTCTTACAACTTGACCTTTCTTGATAAGGTCTCCAATCCGACCTCACTTGATAATGATTGGCATCTTTTGAATGCTGAGCAATCCCTTTGCATCTTGAATGCTAATATGGATCTTTTCATTCTACTGATTGGAACTAATTTAAGATGTCTAATTCAGAATCCTAGTTCCAATTCTACTTGTGAGAGATCAAGTAGAAATACTTGAGTCACCCAATTCTTGTGTGACATTTGCTTCATTGATCGAACTTGCATTCTCAAAAGATTTTGGAATCCATTGCTGTCTCATTTTCTTTCTAATGTTATCATCTTTTGCCTTCTTTTCATCTTCAATTCTTCTAGTATTCATATAGTTCTTGGCAAGATGACCAAGTTCTATACAAATAAAAAATCTTCTGGTGGTGTCTCCTATCCTCATGTGATGTTTTACATAATTCATTCCAATGTGTCCAAATTCTCCATAGTAATGACATCTCCACCAAGTGTTACAGTCCAAACCAAATATAGCTTTTATAATCTATTCTGTTGGGTTCAATATCTTAGTTTTTCATTTTGAGGATTTGTTTCTTACATTTTTGACATTTGTCTTCAAAGCTAGGTATTTATTTGCATTTATTTTCTCTATGACCATGTTTATTGTAATTGTAGCATTTTCCATTGAATTTACCCTTCCCATTGCTCCAACATTTGTTTGATGTATGACCTATCTTACCACAGTGATTGCAAATAGGTCTTTGATTATTTTGAGCTCCTTGCTTGGATGATTCACCTTCTTTTGTATATTGAATTCCTACTTTTCCCTTTTGTCTGTATTAGATTTTCTCATTTAGTTGATCCATGTCTGCTTGAGATTTCATGATTCTTCCATTGGTTTTCCTTTTAGTGTTTAGATCATTCTACAATCTTTTATTCTCTGATCTTAGATTCAAGTTTCTTCATTTTCATTAGTGAGCTAATCAATGAAGTTTACGTGTTGAAGACATAGATGCTAGATTTTGTTGTTCTTTCCTTCTATGTCTTATTTTATCTTATTTTTCTCTTCCATGACTTCACATAATCTTATTGACTAAATTTCTTGTTCCCTTTTCAACTTTCATACTTCTTCTTCAAGTGTACCATTATTTTCTAATAGTTCTTTGATTGCTTCATTAGCTTCAACTGAATTTCTTTCTAAATGGATATCTTAAATTCTTTGTTAAATTTAGGGTGTGTCATTCATCTGAATTGCAAGATCTTTTCTTCTTTTCAGGAGTTGAGAGAGTTTCTCCTTTTTTTCTTGAGTTGTCCAATAGTTAATTCCAAGTCTATTTTTTCATTGTCAATGGCCTTGTCAAGTCTGAATACCTCCATAGCCTCTGATCTTTGTTCAAGCTGTTAAACTTCTTTCCTGAGAACCACAATTCTTTGATACCAATTGTTGGAAATATATATGATAGACTAAGTTACTGAGAGGGGAGGGGTGAATCAGTAACTTATAAAACTTAATGCTTTATTATCAATCAATCCTTCATGTGTATTTTAATCTAGTTGCATAAAAAATTGAAAGCATATAACACTTTGGCACAAAATATGGTGACCCAGAAACCTTCCAAATAGAAAGAAAAATTGGGGTGGGAATGATACCCACAAGCTTTAGTAATGTAGTATAAAGTTAGCCTATTAAGGCTTACAATGATCACTTTTGATGATATGTGTTGTTAGGAGCGATAAGGATTAATAGGTCCACTTTGCAAAAGGATTTAAAAACATATAATGAAGTATGCACTTGATAAAGCAATTTACAAAAGACTGTTAAGTCTATCTTGTGAAAGGATTTAACCAATCCACCTGTTAGGATGAAGCAGTGGTTGACCTCTTATTTGCAACTTGGTTTTCTAAATGAGATTCCTTTGAGTGTAATGATCACCTTGTTGTGATAGATAAATCTTTTTTGCTCCTTATACTATTGTAGCCTTTGTATTTCACACTTTTGCTCTTCTATGCTTGTTACATACCCCTTATATATATCATTAGATGTGATAGAATACATTATATATATACCAATACAATTACAAATCAACAAAGTTAGCTACAATACAATTTTACACAAAATATAGAAAGTTGACCCAACTATTGGAACTCAGGTTTTGAAGACTAGCTCGGTGAGGTTCTAATGCTCAACATCCATTGTCAATGCTCAACATCATTATGCATTCGATAGATGTAGAATCTCATTCCATACTGATCACTTCCAAGTAGTCTAAATTTGATTTGCATTGGTGACTCGGTGAATACTATGAAACTTGACATATAAATTGAATCACTTGATTCACACTGCATAGCTCGATCAATGTTATCACAATGAGCTCATTATAAACTTAATCACTTGGTTAACACTGAGTGGCTCAGTCAAGATTGGATTCACATTACTGTAATTGTGAACTTGGTAGGCACTACACAACTTGGTTTGCACTAAGGAACTTGGTAAACCTTAAGAAGCTCAGTTTACACTGCTAATCACCATCATGGTAGAAACTACACAGTGCAAAATGAATATTGTCCCTTGAACTTGGTAGCAACTATAGAATTCAGTAGAGTTTGAAATGCTTGGTTAACTCTGTTAATTGTATAATACACTCGATAGATACTAACTACCTAAGTAAGTGTGTGTCACTAATAACAAACTTTACTGTAATGTCAATAGATCATATCTTATGATCAAACATTGTAACCTTAACTAATTAACTTTGTTACTATAGCAGTAAAGATTTGCAAGTGTCATCCCCACCCTAGTTTTACCTTCACCTTGGAGAGTTTTTGGGTAACAAATATTGTGTTATGTGCTTAATTTTCATGCATGTGATTGATCATATTTATATATTACAACATAATTACATGCACAAATTATTGATAGATGTGAATGAATTGGTGAAAAGATTAAGTGTTAAGATTCTAATTCACCCCCTCTCAATGTCTTTTTTATCTTATTTATTGCACCATCAATCAAAAACAACCTCCAAATATCTCCAATGAGAACACACTTCACAATATATCTTGAAATAAGACTCACAACCTCTTATATATACCTAATTATGCTTAGGGTGAATAGACATGACCCTATATAACACCTCAGCCAACCTACCTACATAAATAATAATATAATAATGATAACATGACTTAATTAAGAAGTAAGATATCCACAAGTTTACTATTCATAACCTTATATACACCAATATTAAGGGTATAGAAAAGTTGTGGTCATGGGAGTATCTTGAAAGACTTACCTTGGTTAGTCTCGATTGGAAAGGTGTGAGTTGAACCTTGATAGAGATATCCTTGTGTAGTAGGGAATTGGGTCAGTTCTCCTCAATGTAAGGATTGAGGAAATAACCCTTGGAGATCTAGGAAAAAGGTCAAGAACAGGGCCTGGGAAGGAATCAAGAGTGAATCATTTGGGATATCCCTATCAAATTGGTATTAGGACCCACAAATACTTGTTAGGAATAAGGTGTCTCAACCTTGGATAATTCCTATTCTTATTATTTGTTTTGTAAATGTATTTTTTGCAAATAATGTAATTAAGTGTGAGTGTACATGTCTAGTTGGCATGTTAATGTGTCACTCCACTTGCATGTGCCAGCATCTTGAATTATGATGGATTCCTATAATGTGTAAGAGCTATCTTTGGAATATTTAATTGTGTGTAAGGAGATCATGACTAAAAATGGTTATCATGGATTCCTATGACACATAGGAAATATATTTGGAAGATTTTAATTATGTGTAAGGAAATCATGACTGAAATAGTTATGATGGATTCCTGTGACATGTAAGATTTATCTTTGGAAGATGCCCTAAAAATGGAAAGTGCGTTATATAAGCACCTTGAGGGCTGTAGATAGTAGGAGTGTGAGTGAGTGTGAGTAGTGTATTGTTGGTTGCTACTAGATAAGTCTTTCATGTCCTGAAAGAGCTTGCACTATAAGTTTGTTGTAACCTTTGAGTTGAATATAATACATTGTTTAGGTTTTGGAGGGGTGGGTTGTTTTACTGAAAGGTTTTTTCCCACCGGCATATCTTTATGTTTATGTGTTATTATTTCTCTATCTATTTTTTGTATTCATAGTTGACTACAATGTTGTTGTTTACATAATATCAAATCTAAAATTGTAAGGATTTGAAAGAATTTTCACAATACTTTCCTTAAGAGATTAGTGTAGGAAGTTGTTTCCACACCTAAGTTTCCGTACAAATGGTATAAGAGCTTGATCAACTTTTGATCCTAGTTGTTGGGTAGGGTTTTTTGAGCTAATCTTAAGTTTGAGTGGGATTTTTGTGCAAAGCATTTTGAATCTTATTTGCAGATTGAGATGACTAGTTCATCATATGAAAAAATATAGGTGGAGAAATTTAATGGTAGTAAATTTGAGTTGTAGAAACTCAAGATGGAAAAATTTCTTGAAGATCATGATCTATGGAAGGTGACTTCACTTGATGTGAGATCTGCAACAATATCTCAAGTAGATTGGGATCTTAAGAATAAGAAAGCTAAGGGTCTCATTAGACTCTATCTAGATGACTTAGTTCCCTTGAATATTCTTGATGAGAAGACTGCAAACAGTTTGTGGACATGACTTGGGTTTGTGTATCAAGCCAAATCTCTGATGAACAAGTTGTTCCTAAGGAAGACGTTGTATTCTCTAAGAATGCAAGAAGGAGGATCTGTTATAGATCATCTAAATGCTTTTAAATTGTTGATTGCACAATTGACATAATCTAGTGTCAAGATAGAGGAGGAGGATCGATGTATGACCCTATTATGTTCCTTGTTAGATTCATGGGACCATCTTGTGATGGCTCTTGGAAGTACTTTAGTCACTTTTAGAATGGATGATGTGGTGTCTTTGCGGTTATATGAGGAAACTTAGAAAAAGTCTTTAGATTTGGCTAAGGAAGCTCTTGCTATTTGTGGTAGATCCAATGATAGAGGGAAGAAAAATGACAAGTCTGGAAAGGGTAGATCCAAATCTTATGGGAAATCAAAGACTCCTGGAAATTCCAAGGAAAAATGTTGAAACTATGATAAGATTGGGCACTTCTATAAAGAATATAAAAAGCCAAAGAAGAAGAAGAAGGCCTCAGATTCAGGTTCAAAAAAATCTCAAGAAGATGGTGATGCTTTTATTGCAGCCTTGGCAGTGCATGCGTCTAATGACGTGTGGTTGATAGACTCAGGTGCTTCTTTCCACATGACCTCTCATTGAAGCTAGTTTTCAAAGTATGAAGTTTTTGATCGTGGAAAGGTGTACTTGGGTGATGATTCTCTTGTAAAGATAGTTGGGTGAGGATAGGTCACTATCAGATTCCCTGATAGATGAGTAAAGGGGATCAATAGGGTAATGCACATCCATGGTTTGGCATGAAACCTATTATCTATAAGTATGTTGAATGATGTAGGTGTGCAAGTTGATTTTTCTAAAGATGGATGTAAGATGATGAGAGGAGCTATGGTACTTGCTAAGGTTACTAGGAGAGGTATTCTGTTTCAGCTTGATGCATGCATTTCAGAGTGCAATAGTTCTTCTATTTCAAAGAAGAGAGTAGCTATCACTTCATCCCCGCCATTTGAATGAGCAATAAAGAAGACTATGGTTATTGGTTTAGATGGCAGCGCAACATGTGTACCTAAGGATGCAAACACATTAGAAGAAAAGCTTCCTATAGAAAAGACAATGTTGTGGCATATGAGATTTGCCAACATTGGTGAGAAGGGTATCAGAACCCTAAAAAAAAGAACATAATTGAGGGATTAAATGATTGTAATCTCAAGTTTTACTTCTGCGAACATTGTGTCTATGATAAACAAAATCATACTCTATTTCTCACAAATCTTCTAATGTTTTGGATCTTATTCATTCCAATGTATTTGCTCGTGTAAAAGTTCCTTCAATCTCCAAGTCTATATTTTTTGTATCTTTAATAGATTATTATAGTAGAAGGAAATGGATTTATTTCCTAAAAAGTAAGACACAAGTCTTTATTCAGTTCAAGGAATTTAAAGCCCTTGTAGAGAATCAGACTAGTAAGAAGATTAAGTGTCTAAGAGCTAACAATGGTGGTGAGTTTTGCTTAGCAGATTTTGAACAGTTCTATAAAGAAAAAGGTATTGAGAGGCATAAGATAACTCCTTATACCCCATAGTAAAAGTGAGTTATAGAAAGAATGACCCGAAAACTAATGGAGAAGGCTAAGAGTATACTTAGTGGAGCTAGTCTTGAACAAAAAACAAGAACATAATTGAGGGATTAAATGATTGTAATCTCGAGTTTGACTTCTATAAAAATTGTGTCTATGATAAACAAAATCATGTTCAATTTTACTCTAGTTCTCACAAATCTTCTAATGTTTTGGATCTTATTCATTTTGATGTATTTGGTCCTGTAAAAGTTCCTTCAATCTCCAAGTCTGTATTTTTTGTATCTTTCATGGATTATTATAGTAGAAGGAAATGGATTTATTTCCTAAAAGTAAGACACAAGTCTTTATTCAGTTCAAGGAATTTAAAGCCCTTGTAGAGAATCACAATAGTAAGAAGATTAAGTGTTTGAGAGCTGACAATGGTGGTGAGTTTTGCTTAGCAGATTTTGAACAGTTCTATAAAGAAAAAGGTATTGAGAGGCATAAGATAACTCCTTATAACCCATAGTAAAATGGAGTTGTAGAAAGAATGACCCAGACACTGATGGAGAAGGCTAAGAGTACGCTTAGTGGAGCTAGTCTTGAACAAAAGTTTTGGGTTGAAAATATGGCTACTACTTGCTATTTGGTTAATAGATCTCCTACATCAACTCTTGTTGGTAAGAAACCCATGGAGGTGTGGTTTGGTAAGAAGCCTTAAATTAGACATGTTTGTGTCTTTGGTTGTGAATCTTATGCACATGTTCCAAAGGAGAAAAGATATAAGTTGGAAAATAAAGCTGTCAAATGTATTTTCATCAGATATTGAGTTGATATGAAAGGATACAAGCTTTGGGATCCTATGACTAGTAAGGTGATGTATAGGAAAAAAATTATTTTTAGAGAGCTAACATCTTCTCCTATTGTACTACAACCAAATGAAAAAGAAAAGAAGGAAGATAGTGTTCAGCTACCTCCTACCCCTAAGAAGATTGAACAAAAAGACCATATTGGGTCTAATGATGAGGAGAGCTCTAGTGGCTCTGATAGTTTAGAAGAAGAGGAAGAACAAAATCAACCTCAGTCCTTGAGGAGATCCATGAGAGTGAGAAAGAAACAAAAAAGGTTTGGTTATTCTATGTTAGATTCTAGTTGTGCCTTTTCTTTGATTACTAACACTGATGAGCTTAGAACTATTAAAGAGGCTTTAGATATGGAAGATGCAGGTTCCTAGATTGAGGCCATGGATGATGAGATGGCTTCATTGGATAAAAATAAAACTTGGGATCTTGTACCCTTTCCTAGAGGATGGAAACCTATTGGTAGCAAATGGGTGTTCAGGAAGAAATTTTGTACATATAGTAGTGTTGAAAGGTACAAAGCTAGATTGGTTGCAAAGGGGCATTCATAGGTGGAGGGAATAGATTATGGTGAAATATTCTTTCCTATTGAAAAGTTGGCATCCATTAGATTTATGTTATCTCTTGTTGCATCATATGATTTAGAGATAGAACAGATGGATGTGAAGACAACTTTCCTTCATGGTGATTTGGAGGAAGAGATTTATATGTCACAGCCTAAACACTGCATTGTTAAAGGTAAATAATCTTTGGTTTGTAGATTAAAGAAGTCTTTGTATGGTTTGAAACAATCTCCTAGGATGTGGTACCTTAAGTTTGATGCCTTTGTGTTGTCAATTGGATTTGTAAGATTGAAATTAGATCATTGTGTTTATTTCAAATTTGAAAATGATCTTCTTATTGTTGCATTATATGTTGATGATATGTTTCTATTTGGGAAGGGTAAGAGTATGATTTCCAATTTTAAATTTCAGCTATCAACATAGTTTAAGATGAAAGATCTTGGGGCAACAAGGTACATCTTGGGCATGAAAATCAATAGAGATACGTGTAATAGAAAAATTTGGTTAAGTCAAAGTAAGCATGTGAAGTCTATGTTGGAAAGGTTTAGCATGGCAGATTGTAGACCATTGTGTGTTCCTATTTCTATGGGAACAAAGTTATCTATAGATGATTGTCCAAAATCTCCTAGTGAGGTGGAGGACATGAGTAGAGTACCTTATGCTAGTGTAGTTGGTAGTCTTATGTATGCTATGGTCTATACTAGACTAGACATTGTCCAAGTAGTGTGAGTTTTGAGTTAGTTTATGGCTAATTCTAGATAGGTACATTGAGATGCAATTAAACAAGTATTCAGATATTTGAGGGGTACATTAGATTACTCCATTTGTTATCATGATAACTCTTCTAGAGCTCTACATTTAGTTTGTATTCATGGGTTTGTGGACTTAGATTGGGTAGGTGATATTGACAATAGGAGATCCACTAGTGCTTATGCGTTCACTATGTTTGGTGTTGCCATTAGTTGGATGAGTAAGCGACAACCTGTGGTTGCTTTGTCCACTACAGAAGTTGAGTACATAGTTGCTACTCATGCTTTCAAGGAATCCATTTGGCTTAGGAGATTGTGGTCTGATATTGGTGTTGATGTAGGACATATTACTATTTGTTGCAATATTCAGAGTGCCATTTTCCTTGCAAAGAATCCAACTTTCCATGCCAGAATGAAGCACATTGATGTGCAATTTCACTTTGTGAGAGATATGGTTGAAGATTGAAAGGTAAATTTGGAGAAGGTAGATACTATAAAGAATGTTGCAAACACATTGATGAAACTAATGGGCATAGAGAAGTTTAGATGGTGTTCGAAGTCTATGAGCCTTTTGACCTATATCAGTTAGTTCTTTTTATGTTCTTGTTTCTCTTACAAGGTGTCCGAAAAGTGGGAGAATGTTAGGAATAAGGTGTCTCAACCTTCTATAATTCCTATTCTTATTATGTGTTTTGTAAATGTATTTTTTGTAAATAGTGTAATTAAGTGTGAGTGTACATGTCTAGTTGGCATGTTGATGTGTCACTCCACTTGCATGTGTCGACATCTTGAATTATGATGGATTCCTATGACATGTAAGAGATATCTTTGGAATATTTCATTGTGTGTAAGGAGATCATGACTAAAAATAGTTATGACAGATTGCTATGATGCGTAAGGACTATCTTTGGAAGATTTAATTGTGTGTAAGGAAATCATGATTGAAATGATTATGATGGATTCCTATGACACATAAAAGCTATCTTTGGAAGATGTCCTAAAAATGAAAAGTACATTATATAAGAACTTTGAGGGTTGTAGATAGTAGGATTGTGAGTGAGTGTGAGTGGTGTATTGTTGGTTGCTACTGGATAAGTCTTCCATGTCCTAAAAGAGCTTGCATTGTGTATTATAACATTTGAGTTGAAGATAATACATTGTGTAGGTTTTGGAGGGGTGAGGTTGTTTTACCGAAAGTTTTTCCCCACTGACATATCTTTATGTTTATGTGTCATTACTTCTCTATTTATTTTCTATGTTTGTGGCTGACTATAATATTGTTGTTTGCATAATATTGAATCCAAAATTGTAAGGATTTAAAAGAATTTGCACAATACTTTACTTAAGGGATTAGTGTAAGAAGTTCTTTTTGCACCTAAATTTCCTTACAATACTTGCTAAATGGAAGGATTTATGTCTAAATCATTTGGAGAGACAACTATGGTGACTAATGTAGAGTTGGCCAAGGAAGTGATAGATAAGAAGGAGAAAAATAGACTTCTATAAGAAGAACCAATAGCCAATAAGATCAAGCTAGGGAAAGTAGAAGAGAAAACATAGAAGGTTTGTGAGATAATGAAAGATGATGAAGATAGGGGTAAGTCAGTGGAAATAGAGGATAAAGTCCCTGAACCAGACCCACCATCACAAGAGAAACCATTCTTCAAGGCTATTAAGGCACTAGGAAGAAAATCCATTGAAGGTGTTCCCATGTTTAGTGGCAATATGGAATAAGAATTAGTTATAGAGTAGATAGAGGGGATGGAGAATCACTTTGAATGTGAAGGTACCATTGAGGCTCAAAGGTGAATGTGACAAAATCAAGAATGAGGGGACCAACCCTAACTTGGTGGAATTTTTTTACAAAGGTGGAATTTTTTTACAAATAGAAAGAGAGAGAGGGAAAGATTTTTAGAAATAAATGGAAGAAAATGTAAGAGAGAATTACCTGCCTGAAGCCTATGAGATACAACTCCACAAAAAGAGACAAAACCTCAAATAGAGATATGGATGTAGCTACATATACAAAAGATTTCTCAAATTGTGTTTAAGGTCAAAAGTGCAATTGGATAAAACCATCAAGGTGGATAGATATCAAAATCAAGTTAGATGGAATATAAGAGAGGAAATAAAACTTCTAAGTCCTACCACTATTCTCAAGTGTTTTTAATTAAGCCTTAAGGTAGAGTATAAAGGAAAGAAAAAGAAAGATGTTGGTAATAGGGGAGAAGGAAGGTGAAAATATTCTAGAGGCCATAGAGGAGGCCATGGTGATAAAGGAAGTGAATCAAGAGCCCAAAGTGAGTCTAACCATATAGAATAGAGTAGTGAATCCAATGGAAGAGAAAATTCAAGAAGAGATAGAGGTTTTGGTGGGAATAGAGGAATGTTTGGAGGTAGAGGGTCACATTTTGCAAGTATGAAATGCTACAATTATGGATAATTAGGGCATAAATCTTATAGGTGTCCTAAGAAAGGATCATATTCTTAATCAGAGAAAAGGGTCAAGTATGTCCTAGAGGATACTAGTATTGTAAAGGTATTAGAGGTCAATCATGATTCAAAGAATGGAGAAAACTTAATTTTTAGAAGAATCTTGATCGAATAGCTGGTAAAGAAGGAGCCAAAACAAAGGAGAGCATTGTTTAGGGTGAAGTGTAAGATTCTTGGGAAAGTGTGCAAGGTCATCATAGACTTGGGGTCTATTGATAACATCATATAAGAAGAAGTAGTCAACAAGTTAAATTTGACTAAGCTACCACATACCCACCCATATATGGTTGATTAGCTAAATAAGGGTCAAAATGTGTTAGTGAATGAACAAGCTTGAGTTGAGTTCACTATAGGAGGGTATAATGATAAGATCCTTTGTGATGTCTTGTCCATGGATGTTTGTCACTTGTTACTAGGTAGACCATGGTAGTTTAATAGGAAAGCCATACACAATGGGGATAAGAACTCCTTTTCCTTCAAGAAATATGGAGTCACTTATCACATTTAGTCCATAGTGGATGAGGAGGGGACTAAGACACTAGGCCCAAATATGTTGTTGGTAAGTGGGAAGAAGTTTTTAAAGGATCTAAAGAAGGATGATGAAATGAGCCTTACAATCGTAGTGAAGCTAAAGGAAGAAGATAAGCCAAAAGTAGAGCCCTTACCAATAGAGGTAAAGAATTTGTTAGAGAAATTTAGTGACATAGTTAGTGATGGAAGTCATGTAACTCTACCTCCAAAAAGGGAAAATTTTAATCAAACTGACTTCATACCAGGGGTATCTTTACCCAATAAATAAGTACACAAGATGAAATTTGATCTAAACAAGGAGATTGAAAGGCAAGTTCAATAGTTACTAGATCAAGGGTTGATAAGGAAGAGCATATGCCCATGTGCAATCCTAGTGATGTTGGAACCTAAAAAGGGACGCAAGTGGAGACTATGTAATAAGATAACAATACAATATAGATTTCCTACTCCTAGAATAGAGTATCTTATGGATTCTATTAGAGGGGTTAGATATTTCACTAAAATATATTTGAAAAGTGTCTACCACTAGATCATGATAAAGGAAGGGGATAAGTGGAAAATAGCTTTCAAAACCATAGAGGGTCTATATGAGTGGCTAGTGATGCCATTTGGGCTTAGTAACACCCTAAGCACCTTCATGAGGTTTATTAATGAAGTGCTTAAGGATTATATAGGCATATTTGTAATGATATATCTTGATGATATACTCATCTTCAACAAGACCAAGTAGGAACACTTGAAGCATTTAGAGATTGTAATAAGGAGACTACATGAGGAGAAATTAGCCCTAAAATTTAAAAAGTGAGAGTTTATGAAGTAGGAGTTGGGGTACCTTGGGTTTTTGGTCTTACAAGGAAGTTTGAAGATGAATCCTAGTAAGGTTGAATATATATTAAGTTGGCCTACTCCAAGGATAGGAATAGATGTAAGGAATTTCCATGCTTTCACTCGATTCTAGAGGAAATTTCTATGAGGATTTAGCGAGATATATGCTCATGTATTAGATACCATAAAGGGTGGATTAAAAATGAAATTTAAATGGGCCAAGGAAGTTGATAAGGGATTTGAAATGTTGAAGAAGAAGAAGGTAGTCACTCAACCTATCTTGGTTTTACCAAGCTTTGAGAAGTTATTTATCTTGGAATGTGATGCTAGTGATGTAGCAGATGGGGTAGTTCTTAGTCAAGAAGGTAGACTAGTAGCCTTCTACAGTGAGAAATTAAATGAAGCTAAGAGGATATATTCATCCTATGACCTAGATCTTTATGCTTTAGTTCAGGCCCTAAGATACTTACTGACCAAGGAATTTGTTGGTTTCAATGTCAACCAAGTTGTAATTTTTATCAGCACTCAAGATAAGATGATTCATAGGAATATCAAGTGGATGGAAAAATCTCAACCCTATACTTTCAAAATCAAGCACAAGAAAGGTCAAAACAATAAGGTGACTGGTGCATTAAGCATGAGTTTGTTGACTTCTCAAGAGGTAGAGTTGCAAATTATCAGAGTGGAGAGTTTCAAGGACCTATATCAAAATGATGAAGACTTCTCAGAGGCATACATGGTATGTGTTGAATTCAATAATCGCTTTCGTAATCAATTTGTAGAGTACACCTTACACAATCAGTTCTTGTTTAAGGGGGTTAATTCTATGTGCCAAAGGGGTCTATGAGAGAATTTAATACAAGATAAGCACAATGGAAGCCTTGATGGTCATTTTGGCCTTAATAAAACATTAGAATTAGTGCAAAGGTTCTACTACTTGCCTAAGATGCAAAGAGATATGAGAAAGTATGTGGAAGAGTCTATGATTTTCCAAAAATAAAAGCACACATCTATAAATATTGGATTATATCAACCACTTCCTATTCCAAATAGACCATGAGAGTGTATTAGCATGAATTTAATTGTTGGCTTACCTGCAACTAATACTAGTCTAGGTAGTATAGATATGATTATTGACAGGTTTATTAAGATGAGTCATTTCATCCCATATAAGACCAGTCATGATGCCAATCATATAGCTCACTTTTTCTTCAAGGAGTTGGTAAGAATCCATGGTTTTCCATTGAGCATTATGTTTGGTAGAGATGTTAAATTTATGGGTCATTTTTGGAAGACATTATGCAAGAAGCTTGGAAACAATATGTCTTTTGGTTTATCCTATCACCCACAAAGTGATGGCCAAACTGAGGTCATTAATAGGGTCTTGGGTGATCTATTAAGGTTTTTGACAAAAGAGTATGGTTAGATGTGGGACCAAGAAATACTCTAACCTAAATTTTCTTATAATGATAGTGTTAATAGGACCACCAACAAGAGTCCTTTTGAGATATTTTATGGTGTTCACGCAAGAGGGATATGTGAACTCATAGATTTGGGAAGCCTAGATAGAAGGAGTGGACATGTTGGGGACTTTGTATAGTGTATGAAGGAAATACATGAGCATGCCAAAAAGCCATTGATTCACTCTCCTCAAAGGTTTAAAGCTAAAGTAGATGATAGAAGAAAAGTGGTACAATTTGAGGTTGGATATTGGGTTATGGTTCACCTCAACAAGGATAGACTTCAAAAGGGGGTCACTACTAAACTACAACTAACAAGGATAGGACCTTGTTTAGTCTTAGCAAAATATGGTCAAAATGCCTCCAAGGTGGAGCTTCTTGTAGATCTAACCATTTCACAAGTTCTTAATGTTCAAGATTTGACAAAATATAAAGGTCTTGTTTCAACAAAGAAAGAAAAAGTTATAAAGGTTGTAAAAGATGGACTTGATGTACCATTACCTACCAAAGATAGGTTACAAGAAGAGAAAGTCTTGGGTTTCAAGGTAAAGAAAGCAACTAGGCATGGAGTAGGCATGGAACACCTTGTGAAATGGAGGAGTCTTATATAGAGTCATAGGATATGTGGATAGAAGAGAATGGGTTTAGGAAGTTTGGAATCAATAACAAACTTCTGCCACCTAGTGTGGCATACTTCTCTATATTAGGGGAAAATGGTGTAGGAGCACCTAGGAAATTAGGTTAGTTCTTTAGTAATTGTAGCTTGTACTTGAATCTATCCAATGAATAAGAGAATAAAAAATCCTAGGGATTTCAATGCGTGTCTTGTATTGGTGAGGATCAAATTTGGACAATATTTTCCACAAGTTTCTCAATGTTGTCAATATGTTTCCTAGAAGGGAAATTAGGGCTAGATAGGGTTAGACATCAGAAATACTTTCCAAGAGGGAAAAAATGGATATAAATAGACTCAAAATAGTATAGGGAGTAATTGTACACAATGTGGGAGTAAATGGAGGAATTATTAAGTGAAGTGGACAAAAGTTGTAAAAGTTTTTAATGACTTTGCAATGTTGTCATGACAACATTTGGGCAAAACTTGTTCTAATGCCCAAATTCAGTTATAGGAACAAAAAAGCTCTTAGATAAGTTGTGGGAAGTGTATTTATGGAAACCTAAATCATTATTCATGGGTTGGATGATGTAATGAGCAAGTTTCTATATCAAACAACGTGCATTTTTTATGCAATTTACCACAATCAGGCTTGCAACTTGAACAACTATCCTTAAATGGATTGAATAGTGTTTATTTTTCATGTGAATATTTAGTTTACCTTATTAGTATTCTCCATTTTATTTTATAGGAGTATATCATCAATTTTTCTTTGCTTAATAAAAATCCTTTGCATGGAGCCAATTTACTGTGTTAATTAAGGTTAAGGAGAAAACAATGGCTCTTTCTTAATTTCCCATGTGGGATTATAAAATCCCTTTGGGATATGAAATATCCATCCATGTAGAGTATAAATATTCATTTTGGAGTTTGGAAGTGTAGTTTTTCTATTTATAAGTGTTTTCCCTACGCAAGATTATGAGTGCCCAACTAGGTGCAAACAGATGAACAAGGCTTGAGAAATTGAAATGTGGGATTGAACCATGAGATCAAAGGGAATTTTTATGGATAATAAATATAAGGAAGGTGTGGTAAATATTTTTTTAATTAATGAGTCCATTTTCTTTGATTTTGCATACCATTTTGTAGTTGCGGTCTTAGCAAGCTTGGAACCCTTAAAAATGAGCCTAATTTTAGTAAGGTGGTGTACTTTAGAACCCAAAAATATTGAAGATCTATAAAAAGGGTATTTGGAACCTAGAATAAATCTACAGATCATTTGACAAGTTTTTGAGTTATAGAAAGAAAACTTGATTTAAAGGCCTAGTTGGTACCTAAAAGGATACTAGGCCAATTTGTGAACAATTCTTGGAATGGTCATGTTGTATTCTTTCCAAGAACCCCAATTTAGATGAGGGATGATGAAATAATGAAAGTTTTTAAGAACCATTGGAAAAGGGATAATACCACTAATTAAAAAAGGATTAAATATCAATTAGGTAGACCAAAAATAAATTCCACTTGGAGATAACTTTGGACTAGATGTTCCTTGTATAATCATAGTGAATCATAAGGTGATGAGTTGACTCAATGTAATTGACGAAAATTTAGCATCTATTAGGAATTAGAAAACCCAGTCTATAGACACTGTCAGTATTGAGAATCTTATTTTGAAGAAAAATAAAAAATAAAATATTGACTTTAGGATTAAGATTATTGACCCATGCACAAGTACAAAAAGGAGGAGGGATATCAAAAGAGGACAACAAAGTGATAGTAGATGAAACAAAGAAGTTACTCGAGGAAGTGGTAGTCCAAACACAAGTGTCAAGGGAGTTAGCAATATATGAAATTACATGATTTAATTATATGTGATTGTTTTACATGATTTAATTAATCTCAATACTTAATTAAATCATGTAAAACAATCAAACCAACATTATACATTCATCTCATCTGACTCATCCAAGTGGCCAATTAATACCATTCACTCATCAACACTTACATCATTATTGTATTTTCTTCAAATACTCTTCATCAATCAAATGATATGGAACTATACTAAATTGGCATAATGTCTAACCAAATAAGGCCTAACATCAATGACAACATAATAATTTATATGACTCTTTCACATACATTAACAATATCCTCAATTGGGGCTAACAATCTCCCCCTTTGGCATTGATGGCAACACATAACACATTACATGACATAAGATTACATTAGGAAATATTAAATTCCAATGCATCTTCATTTCTATGACTTTATTCAGGTTCTCTGCAATAGGTTCAGCATTAGGTTCTTTAGCTAAATTTGACATTGTATCCCCATTTGAGTGCACTCCTTTGTTCAAAAACATCTTCAACATCTTTGATCAACTATATTACAACTCCCCTTTGACTTTACAACACTCCATTGTTTCATTTACTTTATCAATCATACCAATCACTCATTTCATGTTTATTATTTTATTTCTCTTATTCATTATTTTCTCTGTAACTTTCTCATCTTTTCTCTGACTTATAATAATTATGTCCATACATATTATCCCCCTAACTCAATTTATCCTCCTTTGACTACAATGCCAAAGGTAACTACAAGTTTCAATGAGAAACTTATAAAACCTTCTAGTTATACCTTATACCTTACATGTACTAATCTTGTCTACTTTATTCCAACCACTATCAAAACTTAGGAAGAATCCTCTAAAGAGTGAAAACTTGCATCATCTCCACAAATATATTCTAATAATCCTATATACGCCAAAACCTAATTTTTTGGGAGCACGCATAAACAAGCAAACATTAGTTGTACATGTATATCAAGATTCAAGTAAATCAAAATACAACTAATCTACTTGATTTTTAGAGCTAATGTAGTTGAAAGACAAGAGTCCTCATTTAACCTCAGAGTAGCTCAACAAGGGTGCCCACAAGAAGCCTTGTTGGTGTGCTCAAGATGGAGGGATGTAGATGTGCTCTCCTCAAACACAACTATGATTGAATCCCATCAAATCTGTTTGAATGAATGTAAGAATGTAATTATGAATCTATACTATATGTATATAGAATACCTTCAAGAAATGGCTATGAGTAATCCAACCTCAAAAGGATTCCAAAGATTGTGAAGTAGAAATGGGATGCAATGAAGGAAACTAACAATGTTATGCTACCATGAAAATATGCAAGAACTAGGAATTGAAGCAATGCAAAAACAACTACCAAAGGTTAGTTCTAAGCATGAAAATCTCTAGGAAATCTCTAACACTATACTAGCATGATAACAATGCAATGTAGGAGATGAAAAATGCTTGAGACAAGGGCTCTATTTATATGCTTGAGGGAGACCTTGAGGAGGTGGCATCTATGTGGCATCTACATAGGCACTACAAGGGAGATACTTGGGCTAAAGGACAAGCCATGCAAAAGTTAACATAAGTCTTTTATAATTTAGATGACTCAAGGTGTGCTTAAACATGTGTGAGAAACCTTGGGGAAAGGAATGGGGGGACACGGGTGTAAGATGATTTTTGGAGGAATTAATTAAAGGGGGGCTCCTTAGGCTTTGATTTTCTCAAACATGTGTGAGAAACCACTTAGGGGCTAAAAGGTGTTTAAGAGGGTATTTAGGATAATAAAGTGGGATTAACTAGTGGGTAGGTTTAGAAGGATGAGAATGATGGGTGGTAGGCTAGGCTTTAGGTGAGATTAGGATTAAATCAAATAGGAGTTAAATTAATCATAGGATTATAGAATTTAATAAAGTGGAGGGAAATTAAATAAATTAGAATTTATTTAGAAGGGGATTTATGGAGCACTACGTGTTAAATAAATTTAACAAAATTAGGGGGAAGTATTCAAATTAAATCTAAATACATTAGGGATGTGAACCTATTTAATTAAATAAATTTAATTAAATAAGTAGAATAATATGACAACTATAATTAATTAATTAATAATCAATTATGTGTCAAGGTAAATATTAATAAATTAATATAGTGATTTGGGATGATTTTAAGTGTCTACAAATTCATGAATTGATGTAACATGCATCTTCTCCTAGTGAATCTTGGATAGGGGAATGACCCCTAACTTACCTCTTAGATACTCAAAAGCATCCTTACAACATGAATTTGTGAATATATCTACAATTTGATCCTTAGACTTCACATACTCCAATCTCACTTGTTTCTCAAGTCAACTTGCTCCTTCAAGTAATAATACTTGATAGATATGTTCTTGGTTTTTTCATGCATCACATGATTCTTTGATGTGTTAATTGAACTTATGTTGTTACAATTGAGTAGAATTAGGTTTTTTAATTTCTTCTTGCATAGCTTCCAACAGTTGCTTGATCCAAACTATATTTGAACAATTAATAGTAGCAACAACATACTCTGCTTCAAAAGTAGACTGCAATATACAACTTTGTTTCTAAATCAACCATGTAGTTAACCTTTCTCCTAAAAAGAAAGCTCTTCCACTAGTTTTCCTTCTATCATCAACATTTCCTACCCAATCAACATTGGTATAAACTCTAAGCTCAAAATCACCTTCTTTCTTGTACCATAGTCCATAATCTTATGTTCCCTTCAAATATTTGAATATCCCTCTAATTGTAGTAATATGTGTCTCCTTAGAATTAGATAAAATCATGAAACTATTCCTACAACATGTGTAATATCAAGTCTATTGTGTATAACATATTGCAACTTTCCAATCATTGATTTGTATTATGTCTCCTTCACTTCAATAGTGTTGTCTTCGTGAGATAATTTGCATCCTATGACCATAGGGGTTCCAACTAGCCTTGAATCATCTATACTATATGTCTTCAATATCCCTTTTATGTACTTAGATTGGGTCACATATATACCACCATTTCTTTAGTGAACTTGTAAACCAATTAAAAACTTAATCTCACCGAACATCTCATATTATTTGCTCATTTGAATGACAAATGACTTGCATAATAAGTCATTACTACCAAATATTATATCATCAACAAATATTTCAACTACTTTCAACTTCACTTATCTAGTAAAAGTTATTGTTATTACTTGTTCTAACAAATCCAATCTTGATCAAGTAGGAATACAATCTTTCATACTATGTTATTGGTTCTTTATTTAATCCATACAATAATTTATTTAGTTTGCATACCAGATGCTTCTGATTTGGCTCCACAAATCCTTTAGGTTGTTCAATGTTTACTTCTTCTTCTAGTATTTTATTTTAAAATGCATACTTGACATCCATTTGATGGACTTTGAACCTCTTTTAGGTTGCCTAAGCTAATAGTGCTCTAAGTCCTAATCTAGCTATAGGTGCAAAGGTCTCTTTATAATCAATTCCTTTTTCTTAGGTATAACCTTCACAAATAAGTATGGTTTTATTCCTCACAATCTCTCCTTTCTCATTCAATTTGTTTCTGAAATTCCACTTGGTTGTAATTACATCTTTTTCTTTGGGTCTTGGTACCTGTGTCCATGTATTTTTCTTCTCAATTTGATATATCTGTTCATTCATAAAATTGATCCAATCATCATTATCAAGTGTAGATTTCATAATTCTTAGTTTAAATTCAGCAATCAAACATGTATTGTCCTTCACCTTACTTCTTGTCATGATTATAGCACCTCATCTCCAATTATTTGATCTTATGAGTGATTCCTTCTCACATACTTTTCTAAGACTAGTCCAGCTCTATGAACTCAAACATTATCTTCACTCAGTTTGGTGTTCAACATTGTGCTCGGGCTATTCTATTTGTGGCTTGGGTAATGTAGGCTATTTCTTGGTAGCTCTCTTCTATTTCTCAATGTACCATTGTAATGACTTAGTTTGGTACTCAAGTATGATAGTAGGTGTATCATCATAGATATACACAAACTTTTTATAATCCTCAGGTTCTTTCTTTCTCTGCTCATTGTTCTTATTTGCAAACTCATCAATTCTAACATTTTCACTTTCAATCGTTGTGTCAATCACTTTGTTCAAACATTTGTAGGGCTTTCTCCTAGTAGACAATTCTACAAATATATATTCATCACCTTTTGAATCAAACTTCACATTCCTTGCATCTTTATGAATATAGCACCTACTTCCAAATATTTTGAAATAACTTACATTTGGTGTATGACCATACCAAAGTGTAGATGATTTCTTGATTTTTCCTTTCTTCAACTAAACTCGGTTTAGAGTATATACAACAACACTTTCATCTTCTCTCAAAAAGATTTGTACAACTCCCTTTTCAATTAGTAGTATTCTAGCATAATCAACCATGGATTTGTTTCTTCTCTCTACAATCTCATTCTTCTATGGTGTCCTTGATGTTGACAATTGTCTCTTAATTTGAGGATTAATACAAAGTTAGTGAGTTTTAAAATATGTAAAATCATCACCTCTATTAGATCTCAAACATTCAAGTTGTTTTTACCAATATGTTTTTCAACTCTAGCTTTATACCACATGAACATTTGAAAAGCATCAAATTTCAACTTCAATAACATAATTGTCTTCATTCTAGAATAATTGTTAACAAATAATATGAAGTATCTATCTCCATAGTATCTCTCAACTTTAGGAAAACACAAATCCATAGGCACCAACTCCAAAATATCATTATATGTGTCTTACTAGAAAAACTAGACTTAGTCATCTTACTAATTTGACATTTCTTGCATAGTATTATTAGGTTTATGTAGGATTGGTAAGCCTCTCACTTTCTTCTTTCTACTCTTTTTTATCATATTCTCAAATTTTACTTGACACTATCTCTTATGTCACAACCATACATCTTTAATTCTTTCAAATAGGCATGTACTAATATTAGGATATAGGTAAAATAATTCAACTCTTTTTTTCTCTCCAGTACCAATCAAGTTTCATCATCATCATAGATATTTACCTTTGTGTACTAAAATTATAGTTTATGACCTACATTATTCAGCCATGCAAAACTCAATAGATTATACATTAGTCCTTAAACCCAATGAGAATCATCACATCTAATTTTATCATTTAGCATCAATGATTATCTATCTTTCAAAGAACATGGAATATCATTTCCAAGTTTAATAGTTCCACCATCATATTCTTCTAATTTATCAAACTTACTAATATCACCAGTCATGTGAAGTGAAAATCCACTATCAATAATCCATGTATAACTTTTACTAACATGATAAATATGAGGTCTTCCTTCCTTATACCTTTCCTCATCTAGGTCTTCTTTAACAAAAACATATACCACTTCCTCACCTTCATTCTCATCCTGAGAATCTGACTCAGTGCACTCCTCAACAATGTAGCATGAATTTTTTTCCTCTGTCCTTATAGTCCTTGTAATCATTGTTCTCTCTATATTTATTCTCCTTCTTGTCTTTCTTCTCAATCTTTCTCTTATTAGGACATCTAGCAGCAATATGACCAACTTCATTGCATTTAAAACATATCAAAGGCAGTTTTCCTTTGAATCTTCCTTTACCTCTCAGTAGCCTCCTTGTCCATAGTTCTTCAATATCATCAATATCTTTATCATTTGAAATTGAATCACTCTCATCCTTTCTACACTTCTCTTTATTTTAACTTCTAATGGTTAGTGATATCTTACATCAATTCTCAATTTAAGGCACACTATTATCAAAGTTACTTAATTTAAATGCAATCAATCTACCTACCAAACCATCAAGTCTAAGATCATTACCATGCATAGCACTAAATTCTTAAATAGAAGATAGTATTATAGCATAAATAGGTGATAATGTTCTCACAACCTTACTTAGAACTTATTTATGGTTGATGACTCCTCCAACTATTTTGGAGGAAAAGGGAAACACTTTAATTTGGTTGTAGGTCTCCACTTATCTAAGCCACTAAGAGATTAAAATATATATCTGAGGGAAAGAGGGGAATTTCCAAATATGATTCTACTTATAATCTGAATTAGATTAGCTAGAACCCAAAACAATAAAGGAACCAATACCAAACTTGAATTATGAAGAGGAATACAATAGAAAAGGTGCACTATTTGACCCTTATAGGATAATGTGTATGTAAAGTTAAACCAATTGCTTGTATAATATAAATCTAGATTCTATGTGTATACAATAAACCCAATTAAGGTATAGATCTAAGATAAAAATATGAAAGGAAATAAAATATAAAATAATAAGCTTGAAATATGTAGAGGAAGATGTACTTCAGCTCCAAAAGTTACAAATCTGAACCTTTTTTTGAATATCCAACTGCGTGTCTCAGGATGAAACAACGAAAGGATCAAAACCCAAAAATCATTCAACAAAAAGAACTAGGTCAAAATATAGGAAGGAAATATTACAAAATGGTTGATGTAGTCTAGTGACATTGTAACAAACTTCTCCAAAAATATTTTACAGAGTTACTTCCATATTTGAATGCCAAATCCTAATATCCTACTTCTACACATAGAAAAGTAGGGCTTTGTGGTTGGATTGGATGAGGGCCCATGTTAGTCAATCCCTAGGTTAAGGAATTAACCATAAATTAGAAATGTAAATATAAATGACTGAAAAAAAAGATAAATTTTAGGATTCTCCTTGCTAAAAAACATTGTCAATAAGGATTTTGTATGTAATATGTTGTAATTATAGGTATAAGAAGATAGGGTATCTCCACAATTTGCAATGGATCTACCATAATTCCATTATAGTTCCATGGATGAAAGTATACATCAATGTATAAGATGATGAATGCTTCCATATAGATCTCCTCCCTTGACGGACAACAATATGCTAGATCTTGAAGAGGAAATTCCCACAAAGGACCCTTCAATGTTAGATAGAAATCTTCTTGCTTGAATGCTTGAAAATTTTTGATTGTCTTGAAATGCTTGAACTTCTTGAGCTACTTGAGAGAAAGATCTTATATTACATGGGATTTTTTTATGAAAATGAAGCCTCCAAGTCTCCTTATATATGAGTTTTCAGTTGGGAAAACAATACAATCTTATTGGAGAGTGTAATGAAACTAATTAAAAATCTAAGTCCTTTCAAGTCCCAAGCCCTAAAATAATTTGGGAATAGATCAACCTAAATTGACTTATTCCAAGAGATCAAGTCTAGGGTGCCACAAAAAGAAGAGGAAAATACTAAAAGAAATAGGAGGGAAAGTGGAAGAAGATATGAGAAAAGGGCATCAAGCATAGTTACATCCATAGTCTGAAGAAAGCATTATAGAAATGGTGATAAAAGGTCTTAAAAGGTAGGTGTATCCATTTTAAGATGATATATTTGTCCCCCACTTTAGTGGGAGTATGAGTTTTTTCAAACTCATGGTAGAGTAGATCGAGAGCTAAAAGATAATCTTATCATGATCTGGGAGGAAAATAAATCATCAAGTCCCTAAGAGACTTGAGTCTTTGTCACATCCAAAATCATAATAAGAGAGATAAGCACTACAAAGGGTTGTAGTTACTTTCTCAATAAGTTTTGTGTGCTAAGATTACTATGAGGCACACAAGAAAAAGGAAGAGGGGGAAATGTATCTAAAAAAGGAGATGGTGTTGAAAAGTCTAGCAAGTGTGTGTGGTATTCTTGTCAACCCATTAAGGATGAACCAAATGGTATAGAAACTCTATGTGCATTCTAGTTAGTCCATAAAAGGATTAAATTTCAAGGGAACTCTATGTACCAAAAATAAGAATTGAAGGTGATCCAGGTGTTGGTAAACAAATTTTTCTTTCTTTTTTGTTTAACTCGTAGATGTCCAAATTTGTGAATAGTATATGGTTACAACAGTTGGAAAGTTTCCTTTAAAAAGACTAACCTTCCTCTGAATTATTAGGTACAACTCCCTATTGCAAATTTATGATGAATTATGTTTGTTCCTAAATCTAAAGAGGGGTATCTTCTTAACTTGAGAATAGGAGAGGTAAACTGAGCCAAAACTATACAGGATTTAACTCGAGCAAGAAATGATTTCAGAAGATTAATTAAGTTTATGAACTCACACATCTTATGAACTCATAAGAATTAACAATTCAATAGTGTATACTAACTATTATTAAACTGATCAGTAGGAAACTAATTATAGAGAAATAAAGATTAACTTGAAGGAAAACACCCAAAGGATCTCTCCTGAACCTACAATGATAATACTTATCAGATTTAGCTCACTGCCTCAAAACAGGGGAATGAAACTCTTTCCATTCCTTTTTTTAATTTAGATAAGAAATAAAACATACAATTAATATCTAAGAGAATGGAACAAAAAACAATTGACACAAAATATCATTCAATTCACTCTGTAACATCTAGTATTTCACACCAAAAATTAGCTGACTTTTTATTAATCTTTCATTCCAATACATAGAGGATTCTAAGATGACCATTACAAAGGAAGCATAATCGGATCATCTCTTCAAAAATGAAAATTGGCAAGGATCTAGTTTTTCCATTACAATGATTACATCAAAATATGAAAGAGGTGGAATATGAATCACTTCATCTTCTTTCCTTTTTATGTTTTTGTCCTATAGGCCTTAGCGGCTACAATGATTGGAATTAATTATTCATGCCTATAAACATGTATATTATTATATCTCAAGAGCCATTTAGAATTCTCTCTAGCCAAATATTTGACAACACTTAGTTAATCCTATATTTCCTCCATGGCCACATGCACACAACCACCAAGTTTTTGAAGCTCAAAAGTTCTATTCTAGTGACTGAAATATACCCATCAGATTATCTATCTAATTGGAAAAGTTTGATTTCATGATGACTACTCCAATTATTCCCTTTCCTTATCCATTATTTTGTGTGTCTATATGTAAACCTCTTAGGAGTTCATAATCTCTATCTTGATCTTTCTTCATTTTAGCTTCAGTTTCCATAAGCCCTTCTTCTACTACCAAGATCATTTTGGACTTGAACTACATGCTCTAAAGCCATTCAAATAAGGGCTCATCTCCTTTAGGAAAGATCTTTGCTTCGATAGCCTCCTTAGTCTTCATATGAGTGATCATATTCAGTAGAGAGACACAATGTTCACTCTTTGTTCTCTCCATGGCCAAGGTGGCTTTATTTGATGAAATGTTATCTCTCTCTATTTCCAACCTCAATATAGCATTTCCAATTTGTTCTATAATGGAGAGTCCCTCCAACTTGAGTTTCTCACTTTACTCTTTACCAATCTACCCAAAGTGTTTGTCTTCTTGGAGCTAAGAGATGAGCACTTAAACATCTACAGTAGTAGGATCACTAGTAATAGGCATTCTAGAGATGCTGGCCAATGGGGTGACCAATTTCCTAACGAAGCCATTCAGTTCTTGTATTTCCACCTTCATCCTAATCTTTGACAATTTAAGGCTTTCTAGTTGTCTTTAAATCACCTCATTTGTTGACTTCCATAAGTGAACCTTGGTATCATGTCTAGCTTTCCCAAGATCCACTGAATGCAAGGTACAATCATCAGTAGTCATATCCTCAATTCTTCCCTCTTTGGTAGGCTTTGCTATCTCCATTGTTTGATGCTCTATTTTGGGATCTTATTTGAGAATGGACAAGATCTTCTGCTTCTTGACCTTACTCAGTGCTAATCCAGAGCAGACAACAAGAGATAAGGTATCTTTGTTGGGAGCTCCTTCATCTTTCCTTTTTTCTCTTCCTATCCAGAGTATCCTCCAACCATGAATCTATGCCTATCACTTTGGAGGTCATCCTAAGGGAGTCTATGCTAAAAATCTTGCTCTTGATCAAAGTGATTCCTTTTGTAGTCAAAGAGAAGGGATTCTTTGGAGCTTGTCAAAAAAGCTTTGAAGAATCTTGGCCTTTCTCCACCTCTATCACTACTTCCTCCATCTCCTAAATCTAGGACTACTCAACTAGAGAAGTGTGGCACTTACAGATGGAACTGGGCTATTATGAGGTGAGGGGACTAGAATGACTGCACTATCTTTTGGATCCTCCAGTGTTGCATAAAAATGTAACAAAGGAATAAACAATAAGAAACTAGAGCCCATTCCTACATATTCATGTAAACCTCAAATATGAAAGACAACATGTGAATAATGATGCCATGAAATCAAAAGAGTACAAACTTATTCCAAATAGCACTAATGCAAACCTCACAAAATCACCAAGTTGTTGATGATTTCATTGTTGTGGGATATGGTTGCTCACAAATCCTACAATATAAAAATGGGCTAGATAGTGCTTTTAGAAATGAGGAGAGGGCTCTCCTTTTATAGGAAATGAGATGAAATGGACAGCTGAGATTCAATGCAAGATGAAGGGCTAAGATCTCTCAGGATCAATAAGGTGTCCATGAGGTGGAGGCCAAGTGGAATCCATGTGGATTAGGTTTTCTTACCATTCAAAGGAGGAAAGATTCTCACACATGTGTGAGCAACCTTTTATGTGATAGGTCAATGATAGGTGTAAGAGGTGTGAGAAGCATGGTTTCTCACATGTGTGAGACACCTTGATTCTCATGTGAAGGGAGACAAAGGTGTAAGAGGTGTGAGAAGTGTGAGGGGTGTGGGAAGTGTGAGTGTTCCTCACACATGTGTGAGCACACACTTATGATTAAAAGGAGATTAGCGAGGTGATTAGGAAAAGGTAAGTGGGATTAAGTGATGGGTAGGCTTAGAATGATTGGTTAGGTTAGGAAAGTGAGGTTAGGTGAGGGCTAAAGTTAGGAGCTGTAGACACCTAAATTTGATTACACTACTTTGGTAATCCTATTTAGTTATCTCTAAAGGCATCATTAATTAAATTCCTATTTAATTAATCCTTTGCCATCCCCTAGCTGATTAATTTAATTAATCATCTATAGTCCTAATTGATAAATCAAATAACCTATCATTTATCAATTAAATCCTATTCTCCTATCTAATTCCAAATCATCATTTATTAAATAAATCTACTTGATAAATAAAACCCTCAAATCTAATAACCCCCAACCTATTCCTAAATCCTCTATTTAGCCTAATCCACCCCATCCACCCATACTAACTAAGCTTAGTCACTAACTCACCCACCCTCATGAATGTCATCCACTTGCATATCTCTAACAAGCTTAATCTAATCCTAAACCATCTCTAAATCCCACCTAACCTTGTCACATTCCCTAAGTAAGCTTAAGACTTTCCTAAGCCAAGCAAAGTCAACAATCTCAACTCCCTCCAAAATATCCCAACCACCCAACCATGAATGCTCTTACAAGGCCATAAAGACTCTTACAAGCCCATTCATTTCTCTTAAAAGCCATTTATGAAGGGTCTTTATGAAGATATTATCCCTTGAGCCTCCTTTGTTGACTCATCCTTGCCCTTTCCTCCATCCACTCACCCTGTGACATGTGTCACTCCCTGATTGTTTCTAAACAAGCATAATCCATGTGCTCCTCTTTGAGTGCATCCTAGCCCTCCTTAAGCTTTCATCTCTCCTTCCATCTTAGCCCTCCATCCCTCAAGCCCTTAGCCTATAAATTGAATCCCCTCCCAAGCCATTTCGATCACAAACCCTTGAGCTAAAGTTATAATGCCATTTTGAGAGCAACTTTTACATCATATCCATTCACCCAAGCCAAAATCCATCAAGAACACCATTGAAGCTAGTTTGAGAAGATTTGAGCATACATCCCAAATCCTTTCAAATAGACTCATCCCTAAATCAAGAGAAAAAACTCATTGAGAGAGCCTTTCAATGGCTCACATTCTCATTTGAGTTTGGTTTCCTCTTTGTCTCTCTTAAAGGTTATATTAGTGTTGTTAGTCAATGCTTTGTTCCTTTAATAGATTAGTATTACTTGCTAATATATTAGTATATACATTTTGGCACACCCGGTGGGACCCCACTATGGGTCATTTAATCATCCATTTATAGCTATATGTTGTTTTTTTTAATAATCTAATGTTTCTTGTTGTTTGATTGAGTTGTAGGGTGTTTCACTTATTTTTGCAGGTTGAAGGGTGCAATTGGGAAGAAGACATACCCTCCAAAATTCAAAAATAATCAAAAAATTAAAAAATTTTGAAAAAAATCCACGCATTTCAGTTCTTTCCGCGTAGTGTCATCTCCGTAGATTGGCATCTGCACCTGCCAACTGTCATCTCTACTTTTTACCGTGTCGTCTCCACAACCAAACTTACATCTCTACAGTTTGGCATCTTTGCCTAGTCTTCTACTGTCGGCGCCGCCACTAAACTGTCATCTCTGCATCCTTTACTATCATCTCCACAGATCAGTGCCTCCACCAGATACTTTTTCACTCTGTCGCCGCCTCTAGTCTTCTGTTGTCTCCATTGTCGCCAACTTCAACTGTCGTCTCCGCAAATTAGTGTCTCCACTTGTCTCATGTTTTCTGCATCGCCAAACTAAGTTATTGTCTCTGCCTTTTTCTCTACCGTCTCCACAGATTGGCATCTCTGTATTTTAGTGTCTCCATAGTTTGGCATCTTCGCTTGATGAAGTGTTGTCTCTGCCTGTTATTGTTGCATTTCTGTTTTAGCATCTCAGTTCTTGCACTTTTTATTTTTAAAAAAAAAGAGTATAAATCAAATTTTAACTTTTGGTGGTTCTATAGAGTAGAGGTTTTTCTAAGCATTTTTACACGTAGGAAAAATAACAAAAAAAGTTTAAAATTTTTTTCCCATAATTAAGCTTTCATTTTGGAAGATTTTGGGTGACTAATCAATTTGCTTTTTTGTCTCATTACAGGTTGGAGCAACAAACTTAATTATGCTTTTTAGGTTTTTTTTTGAATGAACTTGCATGTTTAAACACGTTTTTCCTTTGAATGTATGTTGCTCAAAACACACTCTTGAATGCCATGGATAAAAATCAAAATTTTCTTTGGATTGTATGATTAAAACAAACAACTCAATCTTGAATGCAAAAGATCAATTAACCATTGCAATATCTCAAACTTCAATTTTTGGGCATAAAAAGAATCTACATTCTAGAAACTTCCTAAATTATAAAAACCAAATAAAGATGCTTTAAGTAAGTTTGTAGTTGGACTCACCCTCTTTAATCACCCATCAATTTAACTATTGGTTGCAATCTCAGTGCCATCTATGGGGATGGGTCCACCTAAGAGGGTGTTAAGTGCTCCACAAAGATCAAACTTCACTTACTTATATTTTTATTAATTTTTCTAACTTAGAAAATTCCTTGAATGCACATTAGGTTTGCTAACACTTCATTTGGGCACTAAAATTGAACAACTCTTGATGTGGAGGGCCTCCAGGTGTGTGCTTGACAATTGAGTTTCACATATCTTTGTTTTGGGCTTAAAACAAACTCACACTCAATCTTGAATGCCTAACAATCAATGAACATCGCATGGTTTTGATGCATTTTCAATGATGCTCGCATTTCTTATGTTGATGATCTCTCGACTTCCATTATGCTGACGACACTATCAAATTGGAATGAACATTGTATGCCATAATCACAAGTGTCTTCAATCATAGTTTACAAAATCTAAATCATCAATTGGAATGAACGCGTGTCTTTTAAAACCCAAGATCATGTATGTGGTCTTGTTTTACACTTTTTAGGAGGCCTTCTTGGGGATTTCATCACCCCTTGGGATGAACTCAACTCTAGCATTCCGATGGAGTATAAGAATCGGGAGGTGAATCGAAAGACACCTCTCTTGGGATCAAGATTTTTTCACTTGAGCTAAGCCTCAAGGAACTTTATACCCTTGAGAAGTGAAAGAGGAGAAGTGGGTTACCACTCCTCTTGGCTATGTGACATCATTTTGTTTTCATCTATGGATTTGGGCCTCATGTACCTTGCATATATCGAGGACTCCCTAGCTAAACCAAATTTCATCCTTGTAGAAAGCTTCCTAGGATGTTGATGTGTTTGACGTGTTTGCTCCAAACTTTTGTCTTCTTGTTTGTACATAGCTTTTGAATGAATGTTTTCCAACTTTGGTCAAAATCCCAAAAAAGCAAAAATCTTCCAGCTCAAGGCATACTTAGCGTAGTCACTGCCTCATCAGAAAATCATCCAAGCTCCCCTGCTGCAACCAAATCTATCTAGTTCTTTGTTTTAGAACAATCCCAAATCCAAAGTCCATCCAAATCACCACCCCCCCCCCCAGCCAGCTAGCAACCCAATGCAAAATCTCACCCAAGCCTTTAAGGAGTTGTTGTTACTCTGCTAGAATTTTCTATCCAATCAATCCTACCAATCAACCAATCTCACCAAGGTTATCCCTCTGACAGAGCATTGTCTAGGGTAATCTAGCTTTGTCACTTGTATCCCTTATCACCTTGAGCTAAAGGTTGGGATCCACAAGTGGTCAATCTCGTGTCATGACCATAGGATCATTAGTCTATCCTCAAGTTGACACAGCCACCACCAAATCCAATGCATAGGAAAGCAAAACTCTCACATTTTGACAGCATGCCCTTGAAGTCTTCCATCCATAGGAAAGCCAAAAATCTCTAGCCAATCCTCCTTAGGTTTGTCATTCAGCTTTGACTCTTCCTAGGAAATCTTTCATCATCCAATCCAAAATCTATGCTTAATCCAAATCCAACTATGAGCTTCCGTGTTTATCCATATGCAAGACCCCATCCCCATCCAACTCATCATCAAAACATGAAATCCCAAACCTATCATGATGTGTTTGGTCATATTGTCCTTTCTCCCACTACATCCTATTCCAAAGATGATGATGAAAATCTTGTTGACTATGATGAGTATCTTGAGAGTCTTAGAGACCTTCTACCAACCATCCCCCAAAATTGAAGAGTTATTCCAAACTATCTAGTCATGCCATCTGATATCCCAGCTTCTCCTCCATCACCCAATCAACTAAGCTTCCAATCTTCCACCCCCATCACACTAGCTATTCCTATCAATCCACCTCCACCTCTGACACATGAGTCTCCAAGGAATCTCCTAGAGGAAATACAAGAAAATATACCTCCAGCAGTCGATAAGCCATGTCATCTAATCCAACCATGTGAAGTAGTCAGTGATGAAGCTTCCCCATCTATAATATCACCTCCCTCTCCCATAGCTATCATCCCCATACCATCCATCAAATTGCTTAAAATCCTTCCACTTCTCGCAAGCATCAAAATCCCACCATCTATCAAATCCCTCCAAATCCTATCCACATCACCTCCAGGCATTTCCCAAATCTCCCGTTATGACCCTTATGCATCCATCTTCTACTCACCCATCTCCACTACCGAATCTCCCATCTATCCATCCGCTGTCTTTGAATAATCCATCCCTTCACCTCCTATCACACCATCCACCCCAATCCAATCCTATCAAAATCTTGCCCAAAAGCATGTTGACATCCCCCAAAGCATAAACAAAGATATCATTGTACCATGTATTCCATCCATAGTGCAGTCACCATCCCCTCCATCTCCAAAACCTCAAGCCATACCTCCTCTACTGCAAGATATCTTTTCATCCCATCAGCTAAATCAAGATCCTATCCTACCATCTCCTTCGCTCCATGCTTCCATCTTACCACCTATCCAAGCTATTCCACCATCTGTAATCTACCCTCTTGGTTCACTTACATTCATCCATGGTGGCCTCCTCTTAGCAGAAGAATTAGGAATAGTATCTTCCCATTGTAGTACATCTAATAAAGAACTTCTGCCATTTTCTACAAGCAAAAATTTTTCTCAACTTATTCAAATGCTCAATCGATGGCATTATCAAGGTCAAGGTTTAGGACCACAAGAGCGAGGAATCAGAAAGTCTATTATTGCACAAAAGAATCTAGGATTTCATGGTCTTGGATATGTATCCAAAGGCTCACCATCTAAAAGTGTTGGTACACGCCATCCCCAAACCAAGCCTATCTCTAGGCCCACCATGCCAACCTCCCATCACTCCTTCAATAAATCTTATGTCGTCCCCCCTCCACCATCTTTGCAACCCAAAACAACCTACCATATCCCTCCTTCATCCACTAAATCCATTTTGGGTCCCTATGTCCCAAAATCTACCATCCTCCATCCTCCTATCAGCCATCATAAAAATTCTATTCCCTCCATTCCTATGCAAGATCAAAAAAGGCACATATTAGGGCACATCATCCATCATCATCCCCCTACACACTCTTCCATATCCTCTCCATATCACAAAGCTTCTTCTAACCATCTTCCCAAAGCTTACCACAGCAATGTGAACGACAACTTCAAAATGCATAGAGCTAAAAATTCACATCCTAGGAAATCATATGTCTATTATGAAAGACATACTCCAAAAAGGAAAAATCCAATCAAAAAATGCAAAACAATGCAAAAGCCTATGAAAAGAAAATCCAAAACCATGTGGATCCCAAAGAAAAAAGTTGAAACCCAATGCATAATGGCATCCACCATTGCTAATCCTCCATCTAGTGACTCTCGTCCCCCATCTCCTAACTCCATCTTGTGTGCCTATATCCCAAAGCGCGCTTCCACAAATTCTCCATCAAGCTTGCATCTACCATCTATCCCCCATATGCTCTTTTCACACCTATCCCAACATGTGCCAATGTTGATCCTGCAAGCATCCCCATCTCATGCTTCTTTCCAGCCTTTTCATCCCTCCATCTCCTACCATCAATCCCATCTAATCCAATCTATTGCATAAATCACACATCCGGTGTACTAACAGCTAGCAACAAAATTGAACATTCCAATAGCCATTGAAAAATCCAAAAAATAGCCAAAAATAGCTAAAAAAAAGCCAAAATCATTCTAGCTAAGTCCAAAGTCAAAAAGCAAAAAAATAATAATAAAGAAAAATAAAGTGTCCACTGGTGAAAACTAGGCAATTCAAGCGCCTTGGACAAGTACCATGATGAAAACTTGGCAAACAAGCGTCATGCATAATCCAACCATCCCTAGCTTAGCCTATCATCCTCATGCTTTTGGTCACATCTTTCCATCCAACTCCATCTTCCAATTTATCCACCTATCTTTCATCCTCCAGCTTTTATCTATCACTATCCACTTATCTTCTACAACCTCACCCCATCATCCCAGCTATCATCCATCTCCCTAGTGCCTTCAACTTTTCCATCCTAGCTTCAATCCTATCACATCCATTGTAAGACCTCCTTCTACATGTCATCTTCTGACTGGGGGCACTGTATTCCTTGGAGATATTGTCTTGTCCATCCTCCCTTGTCATTGGTATCTCACTCTAGGCTATCCTCATGCAAATCCAATGTCATCCTCTCATTAGCCATTCACTCTAGCACCATCTATCAGCTCAACTACCACCAACCTTAGCATTGTCCCCATCCTTGGTCGCACATCTATCATCATCATTAGATGCATCCTACCAAATCCATATCTTTTGCTATCACCTCATCCTTAGCTTCTGCATCTTGCACCAACTTGAGCCATCCCGCTATCTTATCATCTGGAGCTCCTGTACAACTTGTAAATCTTGTATCATCCCTTGTATCATAGCCTATATATAAAAATCTTGTCCAAAGCTTGTACCATATTCCAACTTGTAAATAATTTTGTATCCTAGCTTGTATCCTATCACATGCACAAAAAGAACCTCATTTTTACTTAAGCTTTTTGCAAACCATCTACCTATCCGCCTATCAACTATTGTAGACATCCCACCCTTCACAAACATTTCCATCTCACAAAACCAAAACATGAACAACCTTGTACATTTGTAAAATATCTTGGTCTGTCAGCTTGTACATCCTCTTTAGCTTAGTACCATTGTATCTGTTAAACTTTTGTGTTAGTTCTTCCTTGATCAACATCTCGCACACATCGCAGAACCCTTGGTTCGCTATTCCAATGCATCTTTTAGCTAGCTCTCCTGTCACCAAAGTGTTATCCTTCTTAGTTTAGCTTGTCAGATGCATCACTCGTCTAGATCCATCAGCTTAGGTGCTCTCCGATAGATCCTTGTAGGATATAGCTTTCCTCATCTCTAATCTTGGTCTGTCAGTACCTTGTCCTACCCATCTCGTTGGCAAACGGTTCTCTATTGGATTTTTGCTTTCTTTTGATTTGGAATCTTCCCTTTTGGGTCTTGAAGTATCTTTTCCAAGCAATCTTTTTGTTCCCTCCTCAAGGTTGCCACGACTTTCCATATCATGGTATACTGCGAATGGGGCAATCTGAGCATAAGGTCTTGATCAGGTCTTTTGTTTTTTTTTCTTTTTTGCTTGTGGGTTACCCAGTGTCGGTTCCATGCTACTTCCTCCAAGATTCATGTGTGATGCTGGGGCAATCCTTGCGTGTTTGTTTTGAGTCAATTTGTCAGTCCTCTGGTTGGTGACATGGCCTTGATGTTCTTGGTATCCTTGGAAATTAACCAACAGTCCTATAGCAAATCTAGTGCTCAACTACATGGTGGTACTTCTCTTTGAAGTATCCCCCCGCTCACAAGCTTCAATGGATTTTCTTCATCTCCATTATCCCCCATCCATATCCGGCATCTGTCTCTCCTACCCTAGCTTATGCATCAGTATCTCTTTGAATAAATTATCACTTTTATCTTTAGGGATCCACAATCTTAGTCTTAGGGATCCACCAATCCAATCAATCCACCAAGCCTCATCTTTCAAGATCCACAATCCTAGTCCTAGGAATCTCTGAAACCCATCTTTCGCAAATCTGACTCTTTGAAATCCTGTAGCATCAACTTTGTCATCCTATCATCCCTCCCACTATCCTAGATTCCTTTTATAGCACTCCACCCTTTCCTCCCCCTAATCCTAGAATGTCTTAAGCTTGCTTCCTTTGGTGAATCTGACCTCCCTTTATCATTCTCCCATAGTGAGAGTTTGAGCTAATTCAGCCCCTTTTTGTTGCCAATCTGAGTCTCCTTGCTCATCCTAGATTCTTGTACTTTTCAAGAAGCCATTGAGAATCACTTTCTCTCCCTACCACCTTCTTGAGGGGGCATTTTCTAAGTCTAGTCTCTCCTCTTCTTATCTGAGACTAGGACAACCTTGTTGCTAAAACATCTTCCTCATGTCATCTTCATTCGAACTTCTTTGAAATAATGTTGTCTCAACACTATGTCAAAGAGGGGCAAAATGTAGACACCTAAATTTGATTACACCGCTTTGGTAATCCTATTTAGTTATCTTTAAAGGCATCATTAATTAAATTCCTATTTGATTAATCCTTTGCCATCCCCTAGCTGATTAATTTAATTAATCATCTATAGTCCTAATTGATAAATCAAGTAACCTATCATTTATCAATTAAATCCTATTCTCCTATCTAATTCCAAATCCTCATTTATTAAATAAATCTATTTGATAAATAAAACTCTCAAATCTAATAACCCCTAACCTATTCCTAAATCCTCTATTTAGCCTAATCCACCCCATCCACCCATACTAACTAATCTTAGTCACTAACTCACCCACCCTCACGAATGCCATCCACTTGCATATCTCTAACAAGCTTAATCTAATTCTAAACCATCTCTAAATCCCCCCCTAACCTTGTCACATTCCCTAAGTAAGCTTAAGACTTTCCTAAGCCAAGCAAAGTCAACAATCTCAACTCCCTCCAAAATATCCCAACCACCCAACCATGAATGCTCTTACAAGGCCATAAAGACTCTTACAAGCCCATTCATTGCTCTTAAAAGCCATTTATGAAGAGTCTTTATGAAGATATTATCCCTTGAGCCTCCTTTGTTGACTCATATGTGCCCTTTCCTCCATCCACTCACCTTGTGACATGTGTCACTCCCTGATTGTTTCTAAACAAGCATAATCCATGTGCTCCCCTTTGAGTGCATCCTATCCCTCCTTAATCTTTCATCTCTCCTTCCATCTTAGCCCTCCATCCCTCAAGCCCTTAGCCTATAAATTGAATCCCCTCCCAAGCCATTTCAATCACAAACCCTTGAGCTAAAGTTATAATGCCATTTTGAGAGCAAGTTTTACATCATATCCATTCACCCAAGCCAAAATCCATCAAGAACACCATTGAAGCTAGTTTGAGAAGCTTTGGGCATACATCTCAAATCCTATCAAATAGAATCATCCCTAAATCAAGGGAACAAACTCATTGAGAGAGCCTTTCAATGGTTCACATTCTCATTTGAGTTTGGTTTCCTCTTTGTCTTTCTTAAAGGTTATATTAGTGTTGTTAGTCAATGCTTCGTTCCTTTAATAGATTAGTATTACTTGCTAACATATTAGTATATACAGGAGCCATGTGCTCAAATAGGATTAAATTTAATATTTAATTCTAAGCAAGATAAAAAGGGATTAATTAACTAAATGAAGTAATCTACTTAATTAAAGTGAATGGGTTAAGATTTAAGTGGGATGAGGGGAAATAGGCTAGGATTTAAATAAACCTTAGTTTATTTAAATTGAGGAAAGACAAATGTAATTAAATAAATTTAAATTTATTTAATTAAAGGTAGGGTAAGACTATAATTAAATAAATAATAAATATCTATTTAATTGGTAAGGATAAGGGTACTTGGACAATTTTTGGTGTCTATATTTTGCCCCTCTTTGATACAGCTTTAGTAATGTTATATCAAAGAAGATTAAAATATAGTGGATGGAAGGATAAGACTAGTAGCATGATGCCCCAGTCATGGAAGGATGAGGAAGGATGATGAGGGTGGAATGGTATGCCCCCTTGAGAGGACATGTGGGTTAGTAGAACACAAATGTTCTCTCGAAATGAATGGAGAAGATGAAAGGGAGTGATAAAGTTATGCTACTATGGTGTGAACAACCTAAGTTTTATATTGTATTCAACACTATGAAGCAAGGTATGAGGAACCAAGATGAAAATATGTCAAGTACGTGATAAAAAGGTGTCTAATACAACCATATGCCTTATGAAACCATGATTCCTGGTGACAATAGGATGCAAAGACAATGATAAATGTAGAAAATACTAATGCATATAAGTAATAAGAAATCATGCACAATATATCAAAAGAAAACAAACATTTTGTCCCTAGTGAAGCTGAAAACCAATTAATGGATTGATTTATGATTATTGATTAAGGATGACAATGTGAATGATAAGCACAATGCACATCCAAGGATTGGGAAGGATATATCCCATGATAATGTTTGAATATGGTCAATGGATTAACAACTGATTGGGTCAAATTGATGAATTGATTGAGGATTGATGTATAAGATTGCAAGATTAGATTGATTGGATTAGTATTGATTGCGCATTGATTGAGATTTTTTTGATATTTTTTATTTTAATGAATAGATTGAATTGAAATGCAAGTGGAAGAATGAACATGGATGAGATTGAAAGAATGATGTTGATAAGATGAAGAATGATTAGAGTAGAATATAAATTGATCTGATGTGAAAGGATTAGAAGAAGGGAAAATTGATGGAAATAGAGGATAAATGAAATTGATTGAAGTGAGTGGAAGAAGGAGATTGAATGTGATATGAATGAATGTGGGATAGAATAGATTAGGACCAATGGCAAGGGAGAGCCAAGGCATGGTAAATGGAGGAAAAGCAATGTGAGTCAGTGGATGAAAGGATATGAGGGGCAAAATGATATGCTATCAAAAAATGTGGAGCCAAGGGACATGTTTTGAAGGAGGCCAAATGCCCCATACCAAGGATAAAAAAATGTAAGAAAATATGGTGGGAAAGGGTGCATGAAAATGGAAAGATGGTACGAAGGCTAGCATATGGATAAAGAGAAGGCGTGTGTGCTTTCAAAGAATGTATGAACATTTTGGTATTGTGCCTCTAATAGTGATCATGAACATGTGTATGAAAGTGGAATAAATAAGGGATATGCGAGGGAGGTTATGGAAAAGGGGGAAAGATATGGATAAAATGTGGGATATGAAGTGGATGGGATGGATGGGATAACCAAGATCAAGGAAATATGAAAATGGGATGGAAGTATGTAGGAGTATGGATGGAAAATGGATGAACATGACAAGGACTATGAGATGCAAGATATGGATAGAATGTCAAGATCAAATATATAGAAGGATTATGGGAGTATTTTAGGAAAATGGATGGACATGGAAAGTGAATGTGGATGGATGAAAGGAAAGTGAAATTCAAGATCAAAGAGGGAAGTGGATGATGAACAGTAGATGTAAATATGGAAGATATGTATGGAAGTTTGGTATAGATGGAGCTTGCCCCCAATGTAGAGTGCAAGTGGAAGAGGAAAAGTGAATGGATGTATAAGTGGAAGTGGAAGACTCAAGCATCTAGATACATGGATGTTATCCCTTTCTTCTCGATCTTTTTTATTTTCAAGGGATTTTGACTATTTTCTCATAGATGTTGGTAAGATAGTGAATGGAGGACAATGACCTATGAAAAAGTTTGTATTAAGGGGGTGGAGTGGGTGGGAGGATAACATGGTTGATGGATGCTAGGTTGGAATACTTATGGATGGGTGGATGAAGGAGGTGGAAATATCTTCATTGACACACATCTTGAAGGGTGATGGAAAGTTGGAAATTTTGGAGGATATGTAAGAGAGAGTTTGAATTTTGGGATATAGGGACCCAAAATGGATGAAGGAGACGATGGATTTAGGATGGTGGATTTGGGTATATAAGGACCCAAAATGGATTTTAAAATGGAAGCTTGGATGATTTATGAATGAGGGAAGCCTTTGGATTAGAAAAATTGGATGTCATTTTGAATCTTTCTATGAGATTTATTGCTACATTAAGTAGCTTTGGGATCCACAAAACTTATGCATTTTTTATTTTTAACCTTTGTGGCCTTTGAGTTCTATTTTGTATCATATTTTTCTTTTCTTGGACATGTCTATTAGAGGGGACATGTTGATCCTTGGGCTTTTGTGGATTTTTGACTTTATTCACTTTTTCTTCGACATTCAATTTGCTTCTAGTGGCCATGGTATGGGTGCATGAAGATAAATGGGGTAAGCAATTCAAGGATGTGTGCCTTTGTTGATCTTTATTAGGAGCATGAGGGGATGAAGTGGAAAACATGGATATGGTGGATGGATGTATGTAAGGACCCAAAATGGATGGAAGGGATAAGGGCTTGGCTGTGGAACATAAGGATCCAAAATGGATGGAAGGGATGAAGGGTTTGGATGTGGAACATAAGGACCTAAAATGGATGGAAATGAGGAAGGAATGGGAATATGGATATAAGGGCCCAAAATGGACTTGGAAGATGAATGATGGGAAGCTTTAGGTTTGGAAGGAGTAACTTTGGATTTCAAAGGACTGGAAGGCATATCAACATCTTGAGACATTATTTCTTCAATGGGATATTTATTAGTTTCAACACAAGATGCAAGTCCATGTGTATGGGGTTCATGAGTGGATTGGATAGGTGTGATAGGATCATGTGGAGGATTAGGATCATGAAGGGGATTATGAGGGATAATAGGGTATTGAGATGGAGTGGGATCATGAAAGGAAAATGAAGGGGTGCTTTAATTTTGACTTAAAAGAGGATCATGTAGCAGAATGAGTGGATCATGAGATGGAATAAAATCACATCATGGAGTGGAGGGAATGGGACCATGAGATGGAGTGATTTGATCTTAACATGGAGGAGTATTAGTGGATGGAGTGGAAGGAACTTCTTCATGAAGTGGAGGATCTATGGATGCTAACTCTTGAGATCGAGTGGAATTGGTAATGTGTGTGGTGCATGGAATTTCTTGATCTTGATTAGGAAGGGGATCATGAGATAGACTATGAGGGATAAATGGATCTTGAGGGACAAGGGAATGCTGATATGGAGAAATGATCGAATCTAGAGGAGATGAGAAATCTATAATGTCATGCTTTAGAGGAAGATCTTGAGATGGAATCGGGAGTATTACTTTGGGTGATTGGCTCACTTTATTTTGTTCTTTACACTTAGCCAAGAAATTGCAACCCATTAAAAGGTGGGGATGATTTTTTTGGAGGATTAGGATTGTGTGAAGGTGGAACTATGGGTAGGGGATTGGGATGATGGTTTTTGACATTAAACTCAAAGTATGGGAAATTGCATGGAGGATTTGGGCTAGATGGGACATGAGGACTATGGTGTTCAAAACATATGGCATGGAAGGTGGACTTTTTCTGTTGATTTGCGAGGCTCAAGATAGAATTCTTTAGTTCCTCAATTTATTTGGCCATGGAATTTTTGTTTTAGGCATTTTGAGGGCTATGAAGGGAATCATATGTGGTTGAAGGATAATGAGGTGGATTTCCCTTGTCAAAGGTAGAGGAAGAATAGAAAATGTGAGATGGATTAGAATTGGATATGAAGTTTTGAGGAGTGATTTGATATGTGGGTTGAAAGGGAGGTATAACTCCAAATTTCCTTTGAAGGTATTCAACCATTTGATTAAGCCAATTCTTATCCATTGAGATTAGACGAGAGTGGTGAGAGATTTGATGATGAATGAAATATGAACTTGGGACTAGGACCAATTTTGGACTTTATGTTGACTTGATTTGAATTGGATGTGACTTGATATTGAATGAATTTGATTTGATATTGATTGGAATTGATTTGATTTGATTTGATTTGATATTGGATGAAGGTTTGAGATAACCTTGATAAGATTTGGGTCATTCAAGATAACTAGGATTATGATGGTGCTCTTAAGCCCAAAGTAGAAGATTAGAAGAAGATGCGAATAGATGAAATTAGAAAGATCAATTATGGATGAAGATGTAAATTGATTAAATTAAGAATTGATTAGAAATGACTAAATTTGACAAGGAATTGGATTGAGAATCATGAGTATGAAGCATTGGATGATGTAATTGGAGTGTGATGTGGAATATGCACCATGACTAGGATGAAAATTATGAATTAGATTGAATGATTAGGAAGATGGGGAAATGTTTGGATGAATAGAGATGATTAAGACTTCAAGGAATGGTTTGAATGACAAAGACAAGAGATGTATGAGGGTGATGAATTTGATGAAGAAAAGTGATGTGGAATTGATGTGGACAACTTGACTAAGAGGACTTAAACCAAGACTTTTTTTTTGTTGTTTTTGAGATCTTTTAATTTTTTTTTGGATTTTTGAACTTTTATGATTTGTTTGGATTTTTATGTTATATGATGTTTTGGCTTTTTCAAATTTGAGATGAAAAATCAAACAATGAAATATATACAAGACAAGCATAGACAATGTGTCCCCTTCAACTGGGGAGGGTTTAAAACACTCAAGAATGTCAAACACACCAACAATCCTATAAGGTTTCAACTAGGATGTACAAGGATCAACTAGAGGGTGTCCTCAATATACACAAGGTACATAAGGCCCAAATCTGTACATGAAAGAAAATAATGCCACACAGCCAAGGGGAGACAGTAACCCAAATCTACTCCTTCACTTTCCAAAGGTATAAAGTTCTTTGGGGCTTAGCCAAGAGTGACAAGATTTTACTTCCAAGAGAGGTGTCTTTCGATTCACCTCCCAATTTTTATACTCTTCCAGAACACTGGAGTTGAGGTCATCCCAAGGGGTGATGAAATCCCCAAGTAGGCCTCCTAAAAAGATAAAGAAAAGACCACTTATTTCTTGTGCACCCAAGATCACCCAAAGGTGCAAGCGGAGAGAATACGTAAGTGGCCTCAGGGTTCAAAAGACACACATTCTTTGCCAATGAAGCTTTAGATTTTGTAATCTACTCTTAAGACACACATGTATATAGCATACAATGTTCTTTCCAACTTGAAATTGTCGTCAACATAAATAAAAGCGTGAATTTGTCAACAAGAAAGTAAATTTCTTGTGAGCATAAGAAAATTGCTAAAAATGAAACCAATTCCATTAAATCATTCAAGATTGTGTGAGTTCATTTTAAGCACCAATTCCAAATGTTTGCTATCCTAAACATTCATGTCAATTTCCTTAAGGCATTCAAGAGTGTGTTGAAACATGCACTCCAAATCAAAGTTGTTGTTCAATTAACTGTGTATTCAAGATTGAGTTTGATTGTTTTATCTTTAACCATGCATTCAAAGACAAGTGTTCAAGCATGCAAGTTCACTCCAAAAAAAATCTAAAGCAAAACTTGCAAGCAATATGGTTAGTGATTTCTAGAATTCTCCAACCTTCAATGCATAGCTGAGAAAATGTCCCTGCAAAATCACAAGTTAGGGCATCAAAAATGTATGACAAACATGAAATAACCCTGCAATGAAAATGTTGACACAAAATTTAGCTTTTGACAAAAAAATAGGTATCTAAATAGCATCAAAATCAAATAAAACCAACACCATCATAATGGGCTTGGAATCATCTTTTTGGTGATATTTTGTTTTTTGAAAACAAAGTCCATATGCTCAAGTTATGAGCAAAAAACCAAAGGCTGCTCCTTATGGTCTAGAAGGGTATGTGGAATGTTGGTGCAGCGATAATGTCAGTGACTTGTGGACTTAAATTTGACAATTAGATGCATGTTAGGGGGAAAAAAAATTATTTTTTTCTAAAAAAAAGGAGGTCAGATCTAAATGATTTTATTAAAAAGATAAGTTTTATTTTTTTAAAATAAGTTTGACAAGAAATTAAATACTTCTAAGTTTAAATTAAATATCAAAATTAAAAAAAAGAAATTACTATGAGAGGGTGGTTGGAGGAATGGCAGAGTGAAAAGGCAAGGTGAAGTAGATCAATGGCAAAGTGAAAAGGTGAGGCAAGGCGGAGGGAGGGTTTAAGTGGTGGCAGTGAAGGAGATAAGCGACGGACTGAGGGAGAAGTTATAGGGCCGAGCTTAGAGGGAATGAGTGGAGGGAGTAGAGGTGCAGGGAGGAGGGTTTAATAGCAGCGAAGGGTGAGGAATGAGCATGGGAGATCAGGGTTTTGACGGTGATGATGAGGGAGTTACATAGAGATAGACCACAACAAGTGAGAAAAGAATGGGGGGAAGTCACAGTGATCATAGGAGGTGTCACCTACAAATACTCTTTTAGAGGGAGTAGAGTTTTGGCAGAGGTGCAATGGAGGTTGCAATAGGGCACATCAAGGAAAGTGAGCAGCACTGGGTAGAGTGTGCAGAGTAGCCACAATGGCAGAGGTGAGGGCAACTAGGGTTGCGTGTGATGCTGGGAGAAGAGTGGGATAGCCACGACAAAGAGTATAGGGAAGCCATGAGAAATGACCAAGAAAAGGGCTGGCAGTAGGCGAGAAGTACAAGAAAGAGCCATGTGAAGTACAGGGAAGGGCAGAGCGGTGATGGAGGCAGTAGCGTAGGGTGAGTAGGAAGTGCAGTGGTAGCGATGCATGAGAGGAGGTGGTGCCAAGAGAGGAGGAGTTGCAAGGAAGTCATGGCCATGGGAGGTGGTGGAAGTGACGTCGATAGCAATGGCAGGCCAAATAGGGTGGGGGTAGCACTCGCGAATGCCACTGGTGGTGGCACATGTGGGTACCAAACCTGCACACAAAAAATAAAAATTTTCTTTCTTTTTTTTTTTTCTAAAAAAAAATTCTACCTAGACATATGTGATATATCTATATTGTTATATATATATATTATTTAAAAAAAGAGCATAAACACTTGATAAACTAAAACAAAACAAATCCCCCTTTTTTAATCTATTTACCTATCAATAAATATAGACTTTTTTTTGTTTTCTATTTTCTCATTAGAAAAGAAGTATACTCAATGTATATACACTCCTACAACTTGGAAATAGAAAAATAAGAACTATAGAGTGTTATATATCAAAAGACTTCTCTCGTGTGCTTCAAGCACGATGATGGGCTTTTTGGCTCAATTAGAGGCTCCTCATGAATCTTGATCTCCAAGTGTAAGCCTTCAACCCACAAGCTTGAAAACTCACACATAAACTCAAAAAAACATTAGATGATTAGTTTGAACTCATGAAGTGGGTCCCACCGAGCGTGTCAAAATGTGTTGCATAAAAATGTAACAAGGGAATAAACAATAAGCAACTAGAGCCTATTCCTACATATTCATGCAAACCTCAAATATGAAAGACAACATGTGAATAATGATGCCATGAAATCAAAAGAGTACAAACTTATTCAAAATAGCACTAATGCAAACCTTACAAAATCACCAAGTTGTTGATGATTTCATTATTGTGGGATATGGTTTCTCAAAAATCTTGCAACATAACAATGGGCTAGATAGTATTTTTAGAAATGAGGAGAGGGCTCTCCTTTTATAGGAAATGAGATGAAACAGACGGTTGAGATTCTATGCAAGATGAAGGGCTAGGATCTCTAAGAATCAATGAGGTGTCCATGAGGTGGAGGCCAAGTGGACTCCATGTGGATTAGGGTTTTTGACCATTCAAAGGGGGAAAGATGCTCACACATGTGTGAACAACCTTTGATTTGATAGGTCAATGACAAGTGTAAGAGGTGTGAGAAACATGGTTTCTCACATGTGTGAAACACTTTGATTCTCATGTGAAGGGGGACAAAGGTGTAAGAGGTGTGAGAAGTGTGAGGGGTGTGGGAAGTGTGAGTGTTCCTCACACATGTGTGAGCACACACTTAGGATTAAAAGGGGATTAGCAAGGTGATTAGGAAAAGGTAATTTGGATTAAGTAATGGGTAGGCTTAGAATGATTGGTTAGGTTAGGAAAGTGAGGTTAGGTGAGGGTTAAAGTTAGGAGCCATGTGCTCAAATAGGATTAAATTTAATATTTAATTCCAAGTGGGATAAAAAGGGATTAATTAAGTAAACAAAGTAATTTACTTAATTAAAGTGAATGGGTTAAGATGTAAGTGGGATGATGTCATGTCCCCTTTTCAAATAATTAAAAATAATAATCTTTGCTAAGGCAGGCAGGCCCAAAAAGGTGAAGTTTCAGCAAAAGGGGATAATCTTTGGAAGCGAATGGACTAATAAATGAAAATTATTATTAAAATATGTTTCATTAACCCCTCTTGGATGTGAGTTAGGGTTATACCCTCTTTTAAGGGGTTTGGAGGCATTTTGGGCTCATTCCAGAACTTGATTTTTGCTCATTTCTTTGTTATTCTTCAGAGGCTGCCAAACCTGTGGAGAAGGAGACCCAAGAACGGGAGTTTGCAAATTTCTAGGGAGACCCAAGAATGGGAGTTTTCAGGTTTCTAGGAAGGCTAAGGATGGAAGTTTGAAGCCATTCCATGTGCATTCTCATACAGAGTTTGCCTTTGTGCTGAACAGTGCAAATTTGTGAGTTTTTGGGTGTGTTTTTTGGTATGAGTTTGGTGTTTTTAGTTGAGTATTTCATATCATTTTGGGTTGCTGCTGTATTTCAGACTTTAAGATGTTAAAATAGAGCTGAATATATGTATTGGGACGTGATTAAACTTCTGAGATAGATTATTAGTGTTTTTGTGGTGTTTTCGGGCATTTTTGTCTTAATTTCGGGAGCCCGATGAGCATAGTTTTTGTCTTACATTTGTGAGCTGTTGTGTAAAGGCTATACGGATCTATAAATGTCATTTTGTAGGCTGTTATGCTGCTGAAATTTCTGTAAAAATGTCCATTTTTAGATTTATTAATAATTTGTGAAGTGAAGTTTTTTGGCACTATTTCGGACATACCCGATTTGGGTTTATTTGAGAAATTGGTGGATCTTTGTAATATTGGTTGTTTGGTTTTAAAAATTTGATTTGAGGCTTGAAATATCATGTAAAATCAGAAAAGGGACATTTCAGATGAGGGAAAGATGAATGTAATTAAATAAATGTAAATTTATTTAATTAAAGGTAGGATAAGACTATAATTAAATAAATAATAAATATCTATTTAATTGGTCAGGATAAGGGTATTTGGAAAATTTTAGGTGTCTACAACTTTTCTTTCTTCTTCTCAGCTTCTGGTTGGGTTTCAATCATCGAGAGGGACCCATCTTGAAAAGTTTTATCTAAAGGAATATTTTTGTTGAGAGATTGATCACCTCTGCCTGATAGTTGAGTTGGTCCTTGAGTGATAGCCAAGGTTACACCTGATGTGCCACCTTGAGAGGAAAAGGCCATTGCAATTGTTGGAGAAGCTTGAGCAGATGTGCTTTTACTTTGACTCCTTCTATTATGGTCCATTCGACCCATTTCCCAATCCTCTTTATAATCTGGGCCATCATTATATCTAGCTCCTCTCCTGCATCTTCATAAGGTTTAGAGTTGATTGGAGTGCCTTTTAGCTTGGTCAGATAGGTGTTACAATACATATTCTAACAATCATTTTCTACTCCTTCAACATCAATATTAACTTTATACATCTTCACTTGATCCACTATCAGCCTGCTGAAAGAACAATCATGGCTCTTGAACTCATCCTTGCAATCAGCCCAATAGTCTTCAATGGTAGTGATATGTTTGATTACATTTCCAATTTGCAATGCTTCCCTTGCATATCCATTCAGATCAAACATGGGCCTTAAGACTTCATACATCTCCAATTTATATTTCATTTTGAATACCTTTAGCATGTTCCTTGCATCAAAACAAGACTCACAAATGAAAGCTCCCACCTTCATAGGAAAATCATACCCTTTATTCTTCAAAATCTCACTCAACACGGTTACTTGGATTGCTTGTTGCATGATCTCAATCAACACAATCATATTACTAGGATACCTCAATAGCTTCAAGGGGAAACCATCAAAAGCTGTAAGATACAAATATGAAAAGGATGAGAATTGAATGAAGTAACTCCCAAATTGGCTAATGGCTATCATGGCTTCAAGGTTGAATCTCCTTTCTAGACATCCCTATAGCTCCCTACAAATTCTTATGGTGAATGCATAATTTACTCTTATATACTTTACATAACTATTTTCCAATTATAGACATGGGTAGAACTCATAAGACTTCACATCATCAGGAAAATTCTCTACCCTTGGGAGGCCTAGCCATAATTGTAAAGAAGCTAACATGTAAATGAGGAAGGAGGACATATAGAATGTGTTGTAGAATTTTGTAGCACTAAGAGCATTGGATAGAATCTCGCTCACCTCATGAGCCCAATCATTATATTGGGTGTCAAAGAAAATGACTTGCACGTCCAAAAAGAAATATTGCTAAACAAATTTTAAAGCTTGTACCTCACCTTTCAGTCTATGCAAGAGGACCAAGATGTTGACAATCTAGGTTTGAGATTAGTCCCGAACAGAGTCTTAGGAACCTTACTCTTGGCACTCTATGGTTTTTAGAACCATGACTGAATGATTTCCTTTCTCTAAATCATCTTCTTCATGGAGAACTCAGAAATGGCTCCTTTGAATGTCAAATCCAAAAATTCCTCTCATTTTGGAACTCATAGGAAATTCACCACATTTTGTCTGTCAATGGAGATCAACACTGTATCATTTGGTAACACAATTTGCCTTGTGTCTAGGTTGTAACAATTTATACATTCACATATTAACTCTAGAGCTTGGACTGCATCTAGAAAACTAGCTACTTTGACCAACCCACATCCTTGAAGCTTCTTCATAATGAGATGGATTGGCTTCAACCTCACTCTCTTTTGAAAATCTTGCATGTCATAGAAATGAAGAGAAGTATCCGTGAAATTCTGTAGTGAAGACTTAATTTCATTCAACTCATTGAAACCTGCAAATTGAGTTGGCATTTTGTTTGAAATTTTTGAATCTATAAAAAGAAAAGAGTAACAAATGCATAGAAACTGGCTTTTTGAAAAATTTATGCAAATTAATAGAATAATAGTTCAAGAAAGAGTGGCACTTTGTGTAACTGTCCATGTTTCCATCTATATAGGAGCTTCAATTCATTCATTGATCTTCAGAATTCATGGCACAAGAATGAATTGAAGGAGAGATCCATTGAAATAGTAAATGCATGGTTTTAACGGATATCTTGGTATATTTTCACTATTTCATTGGCCTAATGGTAACTTTCTATCTTCCCATACTTACTTTCCTATTTTCCTTTAAGTTTTGCGAAGTTACCAATAGAGTACTCCATGGGAAAATATCTACTAAGTTTAATTCTAGTGCATATACTCTTTCCTGTAGTTATTAAATTCTTTCTATTATCATCTTGAGATGTCTTGTGCATAAATTATAGGTCAAATCTTCTTATTAACTTGATTTTCTTTGAAATCTGGGAAATTGTCTTCATGGATGGAAAACCCGCCGAGGAGAAGACAATTTCCATTTCTCCACCCATGCTTTGTTTTTGGTTTACCTTTAGATTATTGTCTTCTTTGGGTTCATAAATGTCTAAAGGGAGTGAAAATTCATTAGGGACACACCTTTTGTTTCCTTTCCTTCATAAATGCCTTTTGCAAAAAACTAACTTCATGGATTGAAAACCCGCCAAGGAGAAGTTGGTTTTGAGTTTTTTGTCTGGAATGAATATGAGATCCTTAGCTCTGTTTTTTGGGTAGATTGTGTTACAATTTTTTTGCATCAACGTTTTGGATCACACTCTATGATCCATCATCAAGATGAGAGAGCTGAAGGAAAAGACTTTTTCCTTCAGCTCTCTCATCTTGATGATGGATCATAGAGTGTGATTCGAAATGTTGATGCAAAAAATTCTAACACAATCTACCCAGAAAACACATCTAAGAATTCTAATGGATTGTGGAAAACTACTATCTACAATGAATATGAGAGTTGTGACAAATCTTGAACATTTCTTGAGTTAGATAATCATAAAGGGAACATGAATTTTCCATATAAGGCACCTTACTATTTCTCTTATTTTGATCCAAATGCATCATTTGGCGCTCTTCATGGGAAATCATCTTCATGGGTTGAAAAATGACTGAGGAGAAGATGAAGTCTGGATTTCCACAAGCTTCTATTCTTATTGAGAAAATGATAGACTGCAAGCTAATAGAACTCTTGTAAATGATCTTTTTTATGAGCAACAGGAATCTCCATCGGATTAGGCACTAAGCTACTCGTATGATCAAATCAACACAAAGGAAGAAACACCCAGATATGAAATATGGAGAATCATTCCACCTAAGTGAGCTTAGAGTTAGACTCAAACACAAATATTAATTCACTAAGACATAAGTAATCAATTTTATTACTCATGTAGAGGATGAAAAGTAGGTCAACACCAAGCATAAGGATGTGTGTCTCTTAAGGGATCAAAACAAGACTGGGCTTCCTAGGATGCTAGTAGTCAAAAGAAGGGTACAAAACAAGGATTGAGCCTCCCAAACTCCCAATAGCTTAGAGAGATATCCAAAAATAGATCATCCCATAGTAACTATCAATAGTTTCAAGAATCTATAGAGGGAGAGGTAAACATGAATTAACAATGCTTAAATTTGGGATTAACTTAGAAATCATACCAACCACTAAAGGCTAAGGTAATCCAAGCTATACACATAATCTATATGTGTACTTCATGGTCAAAGGATGAGCATAGTGCATTCCCCCACATTAAAGTGATTGCAAAATACCTTTAATGGAATATATGGATTTAAAAAAAGTATACATGCATCCGCCAAAGAATGTTTCCACTATAAGATGCCCCTAAGAAGAGAGACATGTAGAGGGAAATGAGCACATAAAAATGAGAGGGAATAAGAAGGGATCTAATAACTTTGGGGTTAGTGAGATCATATGATAATATGTAATGTTATATCAAGAATAAAATATCATCTTCCCCAAAGGAAGTAGAACTACAACACAATGGAGGAGAAGTAAGATTTACAATAGAGAGTCTTTTTGGGCCAATAACATGGAGACCAAAAATAATCAGTGCTACCATATCATAAAAAACCAAGAATACTCTACAAAATCACTAGTACAAACAATATCACAAGTATGAAATAACATATAACAATATATAGAAGAATGTACACAACAAGGTGATCACTTTATCCTCTTGCACTCAACAAAGAAACAAGTATTGTCTAAAGTAATCAAATCAAAATGTATAATAAGAAACAAAACATAGGAGAAAACACAACACAAGAACAAAAAGACTACCATGATAGATGAACATGGAGACCAAAAACATAGAGACCAAAAACAAGGAGACCAAAAAGAATCGGTGCTACTATATCATAAACAACCAAGAATACAATACAAAATCACTAGCACAAACAATAACATGAGTATGACATAACATATAACAACATAAAGAATAAAAAGAGATAAAAATAGAAGAATGTATAAACTAGGGTGATCACTTTATCCTCTTGTGCTCAACAAAGCAACAAGGATTGTCTAAAGAAATTAAATCAAAACACATAACAAAAAATTCAATACATGAAAAAATACAACACAAGAAAAAAAAAGGTTTCCATGGTAGATGAGGTCCACATTAAGCATTCCTACCCCCCATCTTGGTCTAAACTTTTTGGGTAAGGGTGATGTCAAAGTAGAATTCACAATGATTTCAAAGAAAGGACTTTGTGAGTCCCTATGCTTATTACTCAAAGTGATTTAATGCTCTATAGAAAGCATATTAAGAAAATCATTATCCATATCAATTAATTATTCATCACTAATACCATGTTCATCATATAAAGTGTCTTCCATATAAAGATTAATAGAATGTAGAATAAAAACATAGTTATCATGTTTATCCACATACATTATGTTAACTTGTTTAGCTTCCTCCAAAGACTCGTGCATGGTTTGATCAATGGAATGTAAAGGTTGAGATGAAGATGTAGGTTGAGAAGGAAGAGAACAAGTTTTAGCCTTAGCCTTAACTTGATAGTTCTTGTGATGTTGACAAGTATGTTGATTATAAATAGTCTTATGAGATAAAATAGAAGGATTAAGATCAACAACCATAGGTTCTAAAGAAGGAACAACAATAGGTTCATATATACTAGCTGAAGGAATAGATGTAGAACATAAAATAGGTTCACAAGTAGAAGGAGTAGATGGAGTAGGCAAGACAAATGGAGGTGAATAACGCTTGGGAAAATTTAGTTCCATGATCTTGGCTACTTTATATTTTTGATAATTTCTATAGAGACGATCAAGATGAGTAGGTGGTTTTTTAGGTCAATATGGTCAATAGAAATCAATCCCAACATAATTTCTAGGATGCAGTGGATTATAGAGGGAATTATTAACAATAATAATGACTCCATCATGGGGAAATATAAGGCATTTATGAATAGGATAAGCTACAAATTGCATGGAAGAAAGTTGTGGAATACCAAGCTTAACTTGAAATTGATCAGAAGTGAGAATAACAACAAAGGTAGTAAAGACAAATTTTCCTAAAAGAGAAATAGAGAAAGTGATAAAACCTTGAGGATGATAAAGAAAACCATTACAAATTTGAATCCATACAAGAGTTGTATCATAAATATCTCTATGTAAATTTTTGTTAAAAAGGTTTTCTTCAATGATAACATTCATAGTAGAATAAGGATTAACCAAAGTAATATGAGAAGGAATATGAGAAACTCTAGCAGTGATTTAAAAAGGACCATTAGGTGCCTTAAACATTTTAGACTAACTAAGGATAATAAGAGGTGTCATTTTAGGTTCAAGTGGAGGAGTTTGAGATTGAGGCTTGAACTCAACATGATTAACCACATGATTCACTTCTTGTATCTTCTCATCATAATTAATATGGTGATCAAAAGAAGTTTGATTAATAACATTCACTGAGTGTGAAGGTAAAGGATTAGTGTAAATCTGCAAATTCTAATTAGGCAGCACAACAAGTTTATTCATATTATAAAGTTGAGCATCAATAGATATACCCTTAGAGTCAATAGCATTTTGAATAGCATTCTTCAAAGCATACAAATCTTTGAGTATAATGACCAGATTGATGGTAGTATTTATAGAAAGGATTTGAATCAAAAGATTTAGGTAGTGGTTTACTAGTTTTAATAGAATGAATAGGAGGAAGATTAAGAATTCTAGCATGAATCAATTTTTTCATCACCTTAGAAAAAGGTTTGGATAATTGAGTATACTTAAAGATTATGATGATATACAGAGGAAAAAGTAACCATACCTTTAGATATAGTTTTTTCTTGATCAACAACTATATTTGTTGACTTGATTTTGATTTAATGAAATTGTTAGGTTTAGAGATTTTTTTTCTAATTTTTTAGGGCATTACTCTTATCACTAGAAACATGGTCCATCATAGTAGAGCTCTTGAGGTGACTCACTTGTAACTAGTTATGGTGAAGCACTACACATAAATGTGAAAAGGAGATATACTTTGCATGGAGAATCATATATCTTATGTATTTCTATAAATTAGAAATAAAGATGCATTGAATATCATGATCAAGCACATGATAAGAAATCTGAGAATACAATTGATTAAATCTACCAATAAAGTCAATTAATTTCTCTTTCATATTTTGCTAACAATGTATTAAATAAATATTTGGACCAATACTATTATAAAATTGTTGAATGAAAGAATTAGCAAGAGTTTGAAAGGAATCAATAGAATGAGGTAGAGAGGAATATAATTGCAAGGCCCTGTCCCTAAAATTACATGGAAACAACTTAGGCATAGGCTTATAATCATGAGAAAAATAACTACATATAGTTTGGGAAGTTTTACATGAATTATGTGAACTCCCTTACCATTATGAGTCTCAAGACAAGGTACCTCAATATGTTGTGGAATAACAGTGTGAAGGATGTCTAAGGATAGGAGATTAGCAATGTCACATGTAGGAATATTATACTTAGATTGGTTTGAATGAGCTATTATTATTTTTAATGCAATTATTGTTTGGACCAAGGTACTAATAATAGGATCAAAAGATGCATTAGTAGGCATAGGAATGCTAGATGGATTAGGAAATTTATAAGAAGAAGAAGGAATGTCTAAGGATTTTGACAAAGGATTAGAAGGAATAGGTAAAGGGTTTGAATAAGTAAAAGGAGATACATAATATGAAGGTAGTAAAGAAGGAATAGAAGTAGGTGGAATAATCATAGGAACTAAAAGGCTAGGAAGACCAACACTTAAAGGAATTGACACTTGTGTAGAAGTAGTTATAAGAGGTGGAGCATATGTAAGTATTCTTTAAAGAGTGGTGGAAATCAGGATAGAAGGTTCAATGATTGTGGAAGGAGGAAGATTTCCTAACTCTTGAGAATATTTTATCAAAGACTTAACATGGGTGTTAATAAGATGAGATATAACATGCAAGATAGAAATTTTATTATCATCATTGTTAACAAGCTTCTTAAGAGCTTTAACAGTAACAACACTATCAAGATTCTAATTTTGTTGTGCAAATCAAGTTTCTAATTTATCAAATTCATGATAAATCTTATCAACTTGTGAATGAGGAACTATTAAAGCATCATCTTCTTGATGAGATGAGTGAGAAGATTTATGCTCATGTATAGGATTAAGGTTATTAGAAAATATGTGAGTATTGTCATGAGTCCTGGGAAGAAAAGAGGAATCATGATCAAAGGAGCCCATGACTATATGCCTTCTCCTAACATGAATGTTATAGGTTGGACTTTGTGTAATTAAAATCATAAAAGGGAAGATCACAAAAGGAAAATCTAATGATATCTAGCCACGTAAATGAAATAAAGAGCATAAAAGAGAGATCTAACCACACAAAAGTTAGCCCTACTCTATGATCAAAGAGATGAAGGGGTGATGAACCCTAATTTTTTGAAATTAAGAGTTCTAGATATATGACCAACATTGGATTTCTTAGTAAAATCATGTCCAATATCCATGATTAAACATGTTCATCCAACTCCAACTCCCAAAAAAGGATAATAAGGCACACATGAGGTGATCAATCTCTAGATTATTGTCACTTAATTTTAAAAGGCAAAGTGATCCATTCTATTTGAAAATTGAAGTTCACACAAGTATGATGGTTCTAAAGGTTTTCCAAAATCTCTTGGAAATGAAAATGAATGTTCCACTCAATGTTTATCCATAGAATGAACTCAGAAAGCTAATAGGACTAAGAAATATTATATAACATATTATCTCTACTTGGAGAATCCATAACTTTCTACTCCCACCTTGAAAATGTGAACCATTTACTTAATTGGAAATATCTCCAAGAGTTCTAGATCTAGAAATAGAATACATAAGTGGAGTGATAAAGGCTTCTAGAGGCAGATTTTCCTAAAAATTCCTTGGAGACCTCAAACAATGTAGATTGCTAAGACATAAAATACTTAAAATTTTATTTCAATTTTTTCCTTTAAATTATCATTTTCAGAGCTTCAAAGTGGTTTGATTGTGTTCCTAGTCCAAATAAATAATACATTAAAGAGATTAGATCAAGCTAGCCTTCATAACAGGTTCTTGTGGGCTAATTTTTCTATTTTGCAAAGGCACTAAGACAAAAGGTTGTGAAATGGTGAAAAACTTGCAACTGCGCAAAGAAGAAATCCACTAGTCACAAACCAACAAAGTTTTATCTATTTTGAAGAGAATGAATAAGGAGTGTTGTAAAATAGAGATTTATCACAATTTGGTGAGTGGCCAATATACATAATTTCAAAATAGATTTTTTTCCACTTCATGGGAGCTTATAAAGGAAGGTTGTGAAATCACAATTTTGCAAGGTATGATTAGGGAAAATTGCAAAGTGGTATAATTTCATAGAATTGTAGGAAATCATTAGAGTGAGCTCTGAGTCAATGAAAAACTTTGAAAGGCAAGGACTTTGATCACAATTTTGAAACCCATGGTTGGAAAGGCATGCAAAATAGAGAAAAGGTGAATATTTACTACAAAATGGAGATTTTACTTATGATTGAATCATGAACTAAGCATGCAATGGAAGGAAAGCTACATGAACATTTCTTGAGTAAGACTAGTAGGGGAAGAGAATAATGGAGAAGAAATTGCAAATTAAGATAAATGATACTTAATGATCTTTTAAAATATTTTAGTATATTTTAGTTAGTCTCAATTGTAAATAACTTTGTGTTCAATTGCATTAGTTTAGAATAATTATTATTTTGAATGGGTTTGAAGCTATTTTGCACCCCTTCACTTCCTATAGGATGGGGTACCAAGGACCTAGTTAGGATATAACCAAAAAAATGAATATGAAATATCATAGAAGATCTGAACAAATGATTTTATAGTTTTGAATAGGTGTATGCAACTAAACACAACCCAATTGTACTTCCTTTTTTAATCAATGAAAGATATTATTGTTGTCTCAACTTGGATAATTGGTTTTTCAATACTTGCATGTTATATTGTACTTTTAGATCCCAAACTACTGTTAAATAGATCAAACCTGATATGCACTCTTGACTATCAAATATTATAAGTAATGTGATGTTTGTTTGATTGGTTTCTTTTAGTTGGAATTAAATTCATTTAGACTTGTTGTCCTCAATTTTGACATCACAATATTGAGGCAACTCTACAAATTTTTTTCATGGATTCATAGGCAAATCCTCTTTGTTTCAACATATTTATGAGGCATCATAAAATAATTCATTATCCCTAAATTGTTCTTTGTGTAGTCTTATCTATGTGTTCTTTTGGAGATTGTTTGTTAGTAAGAGTTTTCCTTCTCGTATTGAAAACACTCAATTTTTGGTGAATATTCCTTTATTTATTTTTCTTTATGTTGTAACTAGTTTTTGGTCTTTTTTTGCTTCAGGTGAATAGCCCTTGGAATTCCATTCAATTCGAGCTAACTTAAGTCCAAATTAAAGTTGTCTAGCTCAAGTTGTATGGGAAAAAAAAGGAGTTTTTCAGGTCAACTGCATATTTTTATTAAAAACCTCATAAAAGTGGGTTTTTTATTTGTAATTCTAAAATATAAAGTTATATTTAATAGTTAAAGTGGATTTTATGATCCATTTTAAAATTTCAACTCATTCTAAGTTGATTTGATCAAAGTTTTTATGTTTTATGAAAATAGCTTATTTTAAGACTAATTTTCATGTTACTTTATTAAGAATTATAGTTAAATAGTAAATATAATTACATGAGACAACTTAAGTGTATAAAGTGGAATTTTTATTTGATATTGCATATATCTACATGCAAAATAATTCATGAAAATCTACTCCCAATAAATTCTAAGTACTGGCATCAATAAAAGTGTACTTTTAAAATATGATTACATATGTTATTGTATTTAAAGTTAATTTTTTATAATCAAATGCATATGTATTTTTAAATCACCATTTAAGTGGACTTTTGATGTGAAATTAAAATAAGTTCTTCACCCACATTAAGCTAAAGTGGTGATTTTGGGCCCAAATATATATGTTGTTGATTAAAAATACATTGTCCCTTTTAACTTAAGGCACAAGTGGAAAATTTGAAGCCAAAAGCTTATATTACAACTCTATCTTAAAGACTTCTAAAAACTCATTTTCTATTACGTGGCTCATCACTAAATGGCTTATCTATTCCTTATAGTGGTATTGTTTCAAGAGATTGCATATATCAAAATATGCAAAAACCTCTTTAAAGCATGTTATAATAAGATTTTTGATGGCATTACATATTTTTAAACACATGTGTTTGTCTCCAAATAATGAGTTTTCTTCCACAAGGGCATAGGTGGCAAATTTTCTTGTTATTGCATGCATTTTGGTGTATGCATTTTCTCTCTAAAACCACATTTGAAAGGCATCATTTGAAATGGTTTTCAAAGTTGGCATTTTTTGGTGGATATACACATTTTTTAGCACATACTTTTCCCTTCCCAAAATGTGTTTTTTCCCTTTCTAAATCTGGTGGCAATTTTTTGCAAGAATGCATAAGTTTTTAATAATGCAATAACCTTCCAAAGTTGCATTTTACATTAGCAAATGCCCTATTCATTCTAAGCATAAATTTTTGCTAAGAATGCATGTATTTTGTAACATGTTTGTGCCTCCCTAAAAGGATTTTGAAGGAAGAAATTTCTCACTTAGAGCTACGTTGCAATTTTTGAAGGTTTTGCATGCACTTTGTACATTTTTTTTTTGACAAAAATAACCTATTTTGGGCATGATCTTCACCAAAAACATTGCATTTAAATGTGCTTTTGGAATTGAATACCTTAAATAAGCATTCTATGGTAAGTTTTTTGTTTCCAAACTTATTTTTTATCATTTTAGTAAGTTAATCGCTTTCGCTAGACATGGTTTTTACATGCCTTTGCATATGGAGTTACTAGGCCAAAGTTTATTCCACATTTTGGGATTTGCATTTCTTTAACCATCTCCACATGTCCAAATTTGAACCATGTTGTTTTGATTTTGATATCTATTTAAGTCTTTGACTTTGGACAAATCTAAAATCATAAAACTGTTGGATTTATTTTAGATTTGTTCAAGTTTTGGATAAAGACTTTCTCTCTCTTTTTTGGTGGAATTGAGGTAATTTTTCTTAGTTCTTTAGTTATTTTCCTTGACATTTTTGTATATATTTTTTTTGATTTTTCTTGAAAATCTTTTTTATTTCCATTTTCAAATTTGTATATCTTTTTATGTACATAAAATTGCTCCTAATTTATTTGGTCTTCTTCTCCAAGTTTCATATGCAAGGTCTCATCTTACTTGCATATGCAGTCAAGTGTAAAATCTCATTCTTAAAAGAAAGGATAATTTATTTTTCCCTCTTATGTGAATACAAGATAAAACCCCACCATTACACATTCCATGTACCTCCATATGGGTGCCCTCTGGTTAAATTTTCTTTTACATGCCTACTGAATAGAGTTTCACATTTTGCACTTGTTAAACCATGCAATTTTCAATGTGTTACTCATTTTTCCTTTGTTCTCTTAATTCCAAGATTGTTAGTTGCATATGCAATTCACTCCACTAAACCCATTTTTTTCTATTTTACTCATATTTTAGCCTTTCTGAGCTTGACCCATTTGTTCATTCTCTATACTTAGTCATTCCATTCATTTTCCCATACAAATCATGTCTAAAAATCATTAAAATAAAACTTATCATGGATCACTCACATGAATATTATCTCACATTATGGGATTTTCATTTGATAGTTGTGCAAGCGTACCATTTTGCAATGTCAAGAGAACCTACTCCAACAAAGGGAAAAGAAAAAAAGAAGATGAAGTGTCAATATGATTAGCATCGTAATTCCATTCCACCATCACAAGAAACTTTCTACTATAATGAAGTGTAAGATATTGATATATCTCACATGAACATTGAAGATTTCCTTGCAAGGGTAGATTTTGAAGCTACTAATAATATGACATGGATCAAGCAGAATCATATTCATTTCTTGTCTAATTTCTCCTTGGCAGCACATGAATCAAAATTCATTCTCACATGTTCCAAACACTTTGATGCACCTTCTTGAACCATCATAGATCAAGATGGTAATACTATCATTAGTCTTGATCCTGTGACTATTGATCATATTTTTCATGTTCTTCATACTCCATTTGTTACAAATATTACAAAACAAAAGGCTATGGAGAAGTGGAACAAGGATACTTCATGTTGTACCAATTTCATCAATGATAATTGGTTTGTCATTAAGAGGCCAAATCTGGTTAGATATCCAATATAGGCCATTCATTAATGTGATTTCAAGCAAGAAATCAATCACCTCATTAAATTAATCAGTCACCTAGCAAGGTTGAAGAATTTAAACACCTTCAAACCCTGGATGTATAAGTACATCTTACTCATAATAAGGTTTAAAAAATGAACATGTTTTGGAGTGAATTAGTGAGTGATTCAATCAATGAGTGGTTGGTGATAGTATTGTCTACCGGTGTGTTCAATATGAACTCCTACATGGTATATATTATTGTTAACCTAGGTTTTTTTTTGGTTTTTTAGTGAAAAATGATAGGCCTATAGTTTATGTGTGGGAGTACTATGAGAAGTCACATTTGAAACAAATTTGGATACATTTCTGAAGGGTTCATAATGCCTTCTTTAGGCATTTCATGTGCATATTTGGTAAAGAACTCCTAAATAAGTGAGTCTCAAATGAAGCAATGGAACTAGGTAAATTAGTATGGTAGTATATTCTTATAATTTCCCAACTTTATATACTTTCAAGTTGGATGCTTCAAGGGAGATCCATACACATTGCCAAGGTACCCTACTCATAAAATTATACTCATGAAATTAGAAAGACAACTTATAGAGGTACAAGTTTATCAATCAAATTTGCACCAGCCAAGAGTGTGGATCTCATCATGAAACCCATTGAATATTGGTGGGTACTCATTGGATAGTGTGCCTAAAGTGAAGAACATGGAATTTTAACTCCAAATAATCATGCTGAAATATTTTCAACTAGGAGTTACTTTAACTGGAGAGGGCTACATGATAAGATGAGGAAGAAATTCCTACACATACATCATATATAAGATCTATGGAGTGATGTATGAATTGAGGTAGATATAGGACATATGTACTATACTTAGTGGACTTTAAAGCACATTATATATATGCCACACATGCACTATACTAAGTTGATTGTGCACCAGTATCAAATGAATCTCATGATTCACCCTTGGGCATGGCTATGGATGCATTGTATATTGAGCATCCATCTTTTGAGGATCTTGTGACCATTAATCCAACATTGCATGTGTCATGTATTGCACCTACATTAGAAACAAAAGGAAATCAGTATGATTATGATAGTGTATTTAATGCATACTCCTTATCAATTCCTTATGTTATTTTTTGTTCTATGTCATTGCTTGATATGACTTTATCTTAGTTTGAGTAATTTATGGCTGAAGCTACACATGATAGTCCTACTCCTATGGCCATTAAAATTGAGGAACTTACTATAGTCACTATTTTCATGTAGAGAAATCTAGAATTAACTATGGTGACTACTACTATAGCCAATGCATCTAATTTTAGTCTTCCTTCATTGTTGAGTATTGTCATGTAGAAGAGCAAGAAAGAGGAAATCCTACCTAAGGAATTTGATAGGAAAGTGACTAAACCAAGGGTTTCAAAGAACAAGAAAGTCAAGATAGTTTTTTGAGTCATGGTTGATGAAAATCATATTAAGTATGTTGAACTGGCTAAACCATTTGTGGAAAAATTTACTCAAGACATGCAACTTGTTGATTATAGAATTACAAGAGTTATACTGGGTAAAAAACCTAGGCTAAGTTATCAATAGGATGCACATGAGGCCATCAAATTCTTAGCTCAAGAGAATGATGAAGAATGAGATAAGAAGAGAAAAATCAAAGAGGAGAATTCATGTCTTCTAGGGATCATTGAGGAACCAAATAAGTCTTCTTTGGTAATTGAATCTATTCTAGATACTTGTTTTGAGAAGATCAAAAAAATTCACGAGTTGTAGATGAATGGGTGGCCAACATTGAATCAAAAGGTTATCAACTCATTGTGATATTTACAAGGTGTTGAGAAAAGGAAAGGAATTTGTTGCTCAATTAAGTGATATTCAATAGTCACTTAAATGACAATTACAATTTTTGGATAGGGACATTGGTGCTTTCAATAGTATGATGGAGCTTGTTTTGAATGGTTTATGTGATTATGAGGTCATCTCATTTGTTGAGATGTATCATGATAACAAGAATCTGATGATTAATAAGGAACAAGTCTTATAACAACTCATAAAGGATGCACAGGTAGCAATAGTGAAGATTGATGAGAAGGAACACATGATTAGTGAATGCTTCAAGAAGTTGTCATGTAGAGTTATCACTGAGGATGGTGAATTCAAGAAACAAAAAGGATATTCTCACAAGGTTCACTGAAGTGATTTGCTTGTAGCTTGAATCAGATAATTTCAATATCAGTATAATGAATATATTTTCAAGCTGGAAGTGTTCACTAGATGAGGTACAAAGAAAAAAGGAAATTTCTATGAAGGAAGATTCAAAGGTAGCTAATACATATTGAAGGATCATAATGATACAAAAGTAAGCTCAATGCCAAAGTTATGTTGAACTTAGTACAAAAATTTGCAAAAAAAATTGAGACACTGAATTTTTTCATGTTTTATATGTTTTAAGTAGAATAGTAGTAGGAAAGCTACATGTAAAGAGCATCTATGTTGTAAGTACAAGATAATATGTACCTAAATAATCATCTCATGTAATTAGGTTGCAATTGCATTAGGCATAAAACTTTGAATAAAGTCAAAGTAGTTATTTAGAGATAAGTCAAGGTGATTTGAGGTTGTTCCACTTTCTCCTTGACCTCTCTCTCTTCATTTTTCCTATATAGAGAGAGCTCATTGTAAATAATCATATTTTTTATTTATAGGAGAAGGTTGGGCTTGTGACTAGAAGGCTTTGTATTTCTTGTTGTAAACTATTAAAGTGAATAAATAAGTAGGTTTTTCCCATACTTTGTGTTGTGATACTTGGAAATAATATTTATCTCGTACATTGCATTGATCAATTCATCTATGTTACTTCTTTCTTTGTAAAACATTTAAGTATTTGATGTTGTTCATGAAAGACTTTGAGCTTTCATAAACAAGATTGATATAGTTTGATAGTGGCTGCAAGTACTAGGATATAAATACTTTGAGTTTTACTTCTTCGTATATTATTTTGTATCCAAATGATTGAGTAAGGACTTGGAGCTTTGTCATTTGTTAATCCTTTTGTTTCAAAAATATTTCTTGTAGGAGACTTTGTGTTCTTGTTGTCAATCATTCAAGTTAAGCTATAATTTTTTTCTTAAGGTTGTTCTTGCATCAACCCTTATAAAGTCACTGGTATTACTGTAGCAGTAGATTCCTTTTGTTAAATTGAAAATAGTTTTTGTTAGTATAGAATCAATCTTGAAAGAAGAGGAATTGATCTTGTGAACTACCCATTTCTTAATTCCAATTAGGTCTCTGTTGTAGCCACCTACAATAAGAAGGGAGCCTCCCCTATTATTAAGAGGAGAGAATTGTCTCACTACACTATTTCCTAAAGTTCCCATTTTGTAAGTTGTGGTTACAATTATTAGCATGAATGTTGGTGATATTCCTTTAAGGGAGTATCCTAAGCATTCGAGAACATGTGGCAATATTGACATGTTGCATTCATGACTATGTTTTTCATTGATGTCAACACAATGGTAATTATGTGAAGACTGGTAGAGTAGTAGAAAGAGATTGTGCTTATAAAAATATAGGTTTGATGTTCATGTGACAAGATTAAGTGCACATAACATAAGTCAAAGAAATATGAAAGATATACATGATTTACAGAGAGAAGTGTAGAAATAGAGTACATGTTAAGTAGTTTCTAATGATTGTATATTATCTCTTAACAAAGATATAATCAGGGTACACAAAGTTATGTAGTGATAGAGGACAATTTGATGATGAGGTTAGTGAGTGTGCAAGTCCTAAAATTGCAAGTGTGAGAAGTTGTATAGCCTGTAAGCCAATAGTGCTACATGATTGCAAAATAATTAGTTATCTCATTATGGTCCTATTATAATTAATTGGGATAGCCTCAAGGCTAACTCAAGGAATTATTTTGAGGACTTGGTATAAAGGAAAGTATTTTCCTTGATTATGAAGTGTAAGTTGTATGTAAAGTGTTCAAGTTCATTAGAACAAGAGTAGAGTTTTTGGAAAATGTGAGTAAGTAATCCAAGGGATTATTGGATGTGAAGTTTGCAAACTAGTATCGAGATTAGAAGTAGCAAAAGTTTGGTTGACAGGATAGAGCAAGAGGAAGTAGAAGTAAAACTCATTTTTATTATTCTATAAAGAGTAACACAAATATCATTTGGACAGTGAGTTCATTGGTCTTTCCCCTGAAGAATTTTGGACACTGGGTCCATATGTGTTCTACAACTCCTAACTAGGTTGGAATCTCCTAATAGGGATTCAAACTCTCCTAACAAGGATTGATATGTACTAAATTTTTTTATAGACTCCTTAATATATCATTTAACAAGGAATATTTATATTAGTACATCATCTTGTGGGTACCATTCCCATCAAAGTTTTTCCTCTGATCAAGGGTTTGTTAGGATCACATATCTGGTGTTATTGCGCATGAGTATCTTGTTGTAATTTCTAATTATAATTCCCATATGGTTAATATTTAATAAGGTTGATAATTATGATAATAATTGTATAACTAATAGAAAGAGAGGATCAAGACTGGTCTATTGTGTATGGGTCCAAGATATTGGCTTTTGACAAAGGACAACAAAGCCAAGCTTGAGGAATGCAGTGAAATAGAAAGAGATTTTTTCATGTTCAATATAAGAGCTAGAGGAGCCTTACTATTAGCTCTTTATGAGAATGAATAAAGTTAGGTAAAGTCACTACTGACATCTCATGAGATTTGAAAAGCTTTAGAATCTTCTTTTGAAGATGATACACAAAAAAAGGATAATATTGCAAAATTGGATATGCTTGTTTCAAGATGCTAAAATTATGGAAGATGAATCTGTAAGAAGTTATGTTGGTAAGATATCTAAGATTTTTTTAGAAACAAAATTATATGGTGGAACCAAAGAAGAAGATAAATTTGTATGGAAGATCTTGAAAACTTTGACACCACCATCCAAGCAAGTAGCATAGATGATTCAACTTTTGATACCCTATATTGAGAAGTTCACTAGGGAAATTTTTCTTGGAAGATTGGAAGCAACAGAAGTTGGTATGAGACAATATGGAGAATTGACAAGAGTGGAGACAAATTTTAGTGCCTTAAGTGTTCATCCATATCTATTTAGGAGTGAAAGCACCCATGGAGATTTTGCTAGTAGTAGTAGAACCAGATCTGATGAAGATAGGAATATTGGATAAGGTATAACCATGCCTGTAAGAAGAGAACTAGATGGTAAGGATATCTTTAAATGTTTGACTTGTAATGAAATATTTGATCAATACAAATCCACAAAACCCGAAGAACATCGTCATGCAAGAACCTATCACAAAGAAGAAAAGAAAAATAAGAGGCAAAGGTTTTCCTCTAAAAATATGGAAAATTATATTGTCAGATTAAAAAGATAAGAGATATTTACAAAAGATCAATCCTTATACAAGGATATTGGAAAACCTAAAATGAAAACCCTAAGAGTTAAATGATATTTAATAATTACTAATTAATTATTAAATAGAAATGCAAGTGCATAAAGGGAAATCTTAAGAAGGGAGTAAATGTAATTTAATAAATTAAATTAAATTAACCTTTTACTCTAACATCCCCCTTAAGATGAGCAACAATGCAACTAAAAATGATGCAAGTAAAAGCAAGAAAACTATAATGTTGAAAGTAAAACATGGGTCCCAGCAACAAGGCCTAATCAGTTACCCAATCACAACCAAATCTCTATGAAATAGAGAAATAAAGAAAAAAATAGTGCAAAAAACCCTACTCCAAAAAGAGATAGAAAAAGATGCACAAATGAAATATCTCAAGAGACTCTCTTAAGACCATAAGTACAATGAAACCCCCCATGATAGAAGCTTGAGACTCCACAACCCCCCCAGAATGGTAGAACTCCTGTGTCAATGAACATACCAATGTGGCTCCAATCTGAAAGAAACAAAGATAGTGGACAAGGAGGGTAAAAGCCCTAAATATAAGGTGAAGCTAGAATTCCTAGCTAATGCTTAAAGGAGAATGTATGAGAATCCTCAAATGGAGTCTCCAATAGAGATGGGATAGTAGGTGTGTTGAATCTATCATCTAAGAGGAGATGCGTGTCCTCTGATTTATTATCAACAAATATAATAGGTAGCTTGATAACTAGAGCTACAATGGTAGGAAATGTTGAAGAGTAATCTTGTGTAATAGATGGAATCTAAATAGGAGGTAGAGGTGTAGAAGTCACAACAATGGTCTCAGGAATAATACATAAGTACAAGTGATCTAACTTCACCTCAGTAGAATATCATGAAGAAGTAGAGTGAGTCTCTGATAGTGGAGATGGTGGACCAAATGAGAGAAAGAGTATAAGGTAGGAAAGGTAAACTTGGGGGGGGGGTTGTGAATCAATAGTTTAAAATTTGAACCATAAGACAACATTCACTACACATCCATCTCATACATTCAATAAGTAACCTGAAATACCATATGAAAAATCTACATCTAAATCATGTAAACAAGTAGGAATTCACACATATATGACACCAGATATGATTACACAGAAACCCTCCAATGAGAAGGTAAAACTAGGGTGGGGTTAACACCCACAAATCTTCACTACTACAATAATAAAGTGTATCCAATGAAGGTTACAATCTTTGATCATGAGACATGATCTACCCTGTGAAAGGTTTTCCCTATTAAAGGCTTACAAAGACTAGTAGGTTTTACCTTGTTAAAGGATTTCAACACCCTATTAAAAGTGTGCCTTGTTAAAGGACTTTAACTCACAGTTAAGTAAGCACCTTGTTAGAGGATTTCAATATAGCCTATTAGGACTACTCTATTAAGAGATTTAACTGATTAACCTATTAGAATGACTCAACATTGATTCTATGGCTAGCACTTTGTTGGTTGATGATAGATCACCTCTAAACTAATGTATTTCTTGGTCTTTCTTGATCAAATGTCTCTCTACTACATATTATTCCCTTCCTCTATTCTCCTTTAACTGATTCTATAATGCAATTTCAATTCACAATTCCTTATCCACCATGAATTCTCTATTTGTTCATGCAAACTTCTCTCTTTTCTTCTTTGACATACATATGAAGTTTAGGCTTTGTCCTCCTTAAGAAGATCTAGGTGACTTAGGGTTATATATGAATCAATAGTTGTGATTCATCCATTTTTTCACTTAAACCTTCCCTTTTCCTAATTGGATGCATGCAATTCATAGGGATTCCAACTTAAGATTCATCCTTATAATCAAAGTATCATAATTCAATATGTAAGTTGGCTCAAAAATGGTTTACATAGTAGTTTGTGCCATTACAAACAAGTATGACAAAATTGTGTTACTCAACATCTGAAGTCTCTAATGCTTGGCATATACTAATTTCTATACTGTGACTTGGCATATGGATGACTCGGCATGCACTACTTACTTAGCTCCTATATCACTCAATATAAAATATCTACTTAGCACTTGAGTGACTTGTCACTCAGTGTGGACTCGACATCCTCTATCTTATACATGTTGTGCTCGATATGTACTACTTGTTCGACATGAACTAAGTAAATGACTTAAGCATATAAACACTCATTAGTCAAAACCAAATTGAGATCAACAATCTCCCCCTTTGACATGAGTGTCAAAAACACTTGGTCATGTATTGATATCCTTATTCTTTATGATCATAACATATCTCTTATTCAGCTTATGTACAAAATTACAAAATTATAAAAAAAATCAACTTGTACCTCAAAATATTGTACTTCCCCTAAGTTGTTAGATCTAGTTCTATACTCAAAATGTTACTCCTACTGAGTAGATATACCTCAACTGATACTGTTTCATTTCATGTTGTCTATGTTGTTCACTGATACTCTTTCGTGCTCTTACTCTAACTTTCTCCCCCTTTTGTGAGTTCTCTTTCTCCTACTTTTTACTTTCTCCCCCTTTATCATATATCTCCCCCTTTTTTGACACTGATGCCAATGGGCTATACACTGATAGTGTATTTTTCTAAGAAATATTTATGGACCTCAAGAATAATTTGAAGAGTTGCATCCCAATTTTCACAAGCTACATCTAAAGACTTAATTTGGATAGCCAACTCGGCAGCAAGGTGGACTAGGCCATCTAATGTAGAAAGATTGGGGTCTTTCTTCATAAGATTTTCTACATAGCCTAACTCCTTGTGCAAAATCTACATGTGTGGAGTCAATGTGGTTCGGATGCTGATCAGTTTGGCCCTTATGTCAGTTTCTTCTATAGATAATGTTGCTAACTAACTCTAGGTTTGCAATAAAGTTCTAAAATGCTTCTCACTTTGAGCTAGAGTCATTGGAAATTTAGCATCTGATGCATTAACTTGACTTTCCAAGCTCAAAATATTGCTCCTTATGTCTTGTGTAAGTAGTGTGGGGTTTCATAATTGGGTTTACAGTAAGAAAATGTTCTCAAGTACCTTCTTCATGCTTTCTACCTTAGTTGCCAATGTAACTTGTGTAAGTGCTATATCACCTTATATTTTCTCATTCACTTTACTTTGAAATTTCTTTTCAGACCATTCTAATAATCTTGCATTGGTATCAAGGTCTACATCACTTACCTTTTCCACTATATTTTTCAATTGTTCTACAAGTGGCTTGGTTTCATCTAGATTTGGAAGAATAAATGCATCTAATAAAATGTCTCTAATTTCAAGCAAAGATTTATTTTGCCTATGCCCCCTTCTGAGCATTTCTTGATGTTTCTTTCTAGCCAGAGCTTCTTGAAGTATACCCATTTACTCAATTGTCATTGTGGCATAATCAAATTTTGGTAAAATAGTTTCTTCATCAATGGTGGAATCTCCATATGTTATGACCTCTTCTGCCTTTAATGATCTTGGACTTGGCACTAAGAATTGAAAAGGTGTTGCATCTATACTTGGCTTTTGAAGAGTGTGATTGGAAGGAATACCAGATTCTGGTAAAGTTACTAGAGCTTGAATGGTTGTTTTCTCCTTTAGCTTAGGTGTCAACTCAGTCTCTTTAGGCTTGTCCTTTTATGTCACAATGCCTTGAATTGCACCTTGAACCTATGCTAGAGGTGCAAATAAATCTATCTAACCTGTTTGACTCTATGTATCAGTAGTGGCTTGAGGTTCCACTTTAGCTTCTCCAATTGTATCAACCTTTTTTTATTTAGCTTCTTGTACTTTATCTAAATATTGTACATTAGTGACTTGAGGAGTGATGGTAGGTGGTTCTTGTGTTTTCACCTCTTCCCTTGTAGTGTCAATCACTAATTTCTAGATTTCATCTACACTCACTAATACAAGGTTATCACATAGTTTAGTCTGTAGTGGAGATTTATCTAGTATCTTTTTTAGATCTTCCTCTATTAGGGGATTGATGTTCTGAGCAATGAGATCATAAACATCCTTCACTATTACTATTTTAGTATTTACACTTAATATTTGTTAAAGGCTAACATTAAGCAATTGTGTATCTTGGACACTTTGTTCTTCTTGCTACTCTTTCTCAGTTGTTTCCTAGTCATCTATATTCATTTATGTACCTCCATCAACTGTGCCTTCATTTTGTCATCTTCTTCATCATCTTTAACCTCAATGGGATCCTACTCTCCTTCTTTTACTATAGCTATCCCATATGTAATTTTTTACATCTATGTGGACTTCTTCACAATATATTCTATATTATTCTACAATATGCTAAAGGCTCTATATTTGGGAACAAATCTAATAGCATATTTCTTCATGGCTTTAGCAATTTGTGCCTTACTGAGTTCAAGCATAACTTGAGCAAGGGATGTCTCCTTGATTTTTCTTTCTAGGTTTAAACAATAATATCATTTTTGATCCACTCTTTCATATAAACTTTTAGGCATAGAGTTTGCAAGCTCTAGAGGGGCTTTCTTAAAATTTGTCATCATGGCATATATTGCCTCCTCTACTTGATTCTTTTCAAATTTACCAAGATTATCAAAATCAATGTGAGAAAATCCTAACAAACCTGCATTATTCTTAACATTCTCACATAGATTTTCTAAATCTAAAGATGGATTGTGACTCACCACTTGGAATTGGTTGTTGTCATCAAATTCTAATCTTTCTTCATCAGATTCAACTTGAGCAATGTACTTTCTCCTTGGTCTTTTCAATGCTCCTTCTACCTACTCTATACATTTGGCTTTCTCTTAAGCCTTTTTTGCAATGACACATACACTAGCCCTTGTGGTAAGTGTTGTAGGTTTGGGCTGACTTGGCTTAGCAATCTTCATGTATCTTGTCATTTCTTGTCCTTAGCCTTTCTCTTCTTCTGATTAGTAGGAGCTGGTACTTCCTTGGAACCTTTTGCAATTCTTGTCTCTTCCTCTTGCTGATCTTCACCCAATCTGTGTGTTAATGAAAGTGGTGCTTGGGTCTAAGTTTCTTCTTCCTCTTCATCCTCTTCTTGCTTGACACCTTCACCAAATTTAGCTTTCAATTTCTTTAGCAACTTCTCCTTCTTCTTGATGACAGAGGTAGTCTTTAGTTCCATGGTGGTCTTAGATTTTTCCATATCATAATTACCAAATGCTTTGGCATATTTATCTATATCTCTGCAAGTAATGTTGTTATTTCTGTAGAGGCCTCACCTACATTAATTTCATAGCCTAATGGCCTTAGCCATCTTAATCTTGGAGTTGTTTCTCGAAAAATTTTGTAATCAACATCAACTATCAAACAAACATCATCATAATGTTTTTCCACTAATGATACTGGAACCCTTTATCTTTCTTCATAGATTGCTTGAAGTCCTCAAAGTAACTAGTCATCACTGACTCAAAATTTTCACCTAGTTGTTCAATGAACTCTCCTATTTGAACTACTACAGACCTATTTGTCTTCCATGCCATGGTGCCAAATGTAGGAAATGTGTTTTGAACATAAAAGAAGATACATATCAAGATAGGTCAAAATTTGCACTAAGCACTCTTTGTTTTCCTTATTTCTCCTAGGTTTCCAATCAGTTGTTGTAGTTGTAGCTCAACAAGAGCATATGTATGATCCTTCTTCACAATCTTATAACCCACATCTACTGCAATACAAGGCACACTGTTCAATCTGCTTGATTGGTAAAACTTATGTGCAATTACGCTTACTACAAAGTCTAACAAAGGATCTATGATGGTGTTAATTTTTATTCCCCTCTTATTCCACACAGCCCCTGTGTTCTTCTTAATGACCTCTTTTGATTCACTCCTCATAGTCTTAGTTTGATCTAGGGTCGAATACCCTATTACCCTATGGATTATTCTTTTGGTGATTTTAATGGGCCCATTATCTAACCATAGTGAACTATCATGAATCCTACTCAATACAATTCTAATCCATTCAATTTTGAAAATATAAGGGAAATCTAGGGCACGAGTTAACCCTTTCTTTTCAACAATCTTTAATTCTTTCCCTAACATTTTATTTTCACAAAGCCTATCATATGCTTGTATGATCTCCATGTCTCCAATACTACCAATCTTATAGTTATAACAGTTCCTAACATCCTGAATCATTAAGAATTTTAGTGGTATCATGGATAGCACATCAGTGGGATCCTATTTATATGTTATGTCTGGTATGGCTTTGAAAATGGGTTGTTTGACTTTGTTACTAACCAACTGAACATTTAAAACCTTGTTACGCTTTATACCCTTTGAACTAGATGCCATTTTGTGAAACTAGGGTTTATGAAAATAGAAATAGCATATCTTGGCATACAATAAATACCTTGAAAAAATGGTGTGGAATTGTTGTCCAAATCTTCTGCAATTACTTCTAATGGATTTCCAAATCGCCTCTAGCTCTTTGTGCTTTCTCTTGATTTCAAATGATGTAAAATGAGTAGAAAATCAATGAAATACCCCTTTGAAGTACTACAATTAATGTTGAGTGCATACATATTTGTAAGCTCAACATCAACCAATTTTTGGCTCACTCGACATCCACTAATCTTTTCATTCATTTAGAAACCATTATGAGCTCGGCATTACCTAGCCAATCTGTTAGCTTGACATCCTCTAGCATTTCACTTGGCATTCATAGAAAACTTTCATGCTCGGTAGTAACATGAAAAACATAGATTTTTCTTTGATTCCTAATAACATCACACATCTTTTTTCATGCTTATGTAATCTTTTTAGTACTAGATTCTTTGGAACTAATGTATGATATAACTTTTGAGTATTAATCCCACATACCTCTTGATTTCTTTGTTTGATGAGGTGTGATCACTTGACCCATTGGGTGAAGTGATCCCTTCTCCACTTGATGTGCTACAATCCTCTTTCTTCTTCCATGTCTTGTTCATTTCATTTTTGACATTTTTAATAGTTGCCTTGCCTTTGCCTTTATCTTTATTGAACTCATAACTTGGTGCCTTTGACCTTGTTAGACAATATTGACTAATGTGACCAATCTTCAAACAACTAAAACATGTGATTTGACTCAACCACCCCTTTTAGTCACTTTTGAAGTGTGTTCTAATACAACTCTCAGGAGAATGTCCATACTCTTGAAAATAATGACAACTATGGCTTGTATAATAATCCTAGTTATAAGGGTTTTCATTGTTCTTTACCTTTGTTTGCTTGTTTGATGACTACATGGTATTGGATCTACACTCAAAAGTTCTATGTCCATACTTTTGATAATTATAGAAATATCCTTCAAATATTTGAGTGTGCATGGTCTTAGTTTTGCATTCATGTACCTGATGACCTTCTTTGTTGCACTTATGACAATGAACCATCCTCTTATGCTTGGCATTCTAATTTACAGTCTCGCTCCGACACACATTAGCATTATGCTCTTTCTTAACACAATTATGATAGGTAGGTTTGGAGTTATTACCTTTCTGCTCCTTTCTTTAGCACTTTTGGATGACTCTCCTTCTTCAGTACCTATGTATCCCAGTCCAGATGTATCATTATTAGATCTAGGGGATCTCAATAATTGCTCAAAATATTTGATGGCTTCACTTGGTTTATTAAAACTTTAGAAAATTCATTTTCCCTTCTTAGGTCATTAGTCAATTGCTCATTCTACAAATTCAATGTTGTTATCTCAATGTCCTTGACATTCATCTCATAGTTTGCATTCATCATTTAACTCAAAGTATCCAATTGCATGTTGGAAATCTTAGTTAGCTCTGATGATTTCTCTTCTAGTCTATTGATCAAAATTCTTTTGTCATCTTCAATCATGGCTTTGTATTCCATAGCTTTCTTTTTCTATTTAGTCACCTCACATAGTAGTATGGCTTGTGATTCTTGCTCTAACTTGAGATTTTTGATTTCTTCAACATGGGCTCTATTTTTTTCCATTAGATCTGAATTTGCTACATCAAATTCATTGGAGTCTCCATTAGCAAATAGCTTAGTAGTGTCCATCTCTCTGTATTGTGTGCCATTCTCCTCAATAGAAATTTCCTTCCTTCTCTTCAAAGATTTCTTTAGGCCTTCTCTTTCTTCATTCAGTTGATGTAAAATGAGTTGTATTTCAATTCGCTGATGCTTAATGATCTTTCCCAACTTGCAAACTTCCATATTCAAGATCTTTCCTCAAAGTTGCAAAGCTTCTCTTTCAGAGAACTCGGCTCTAATACCAATTGTTGGAATTACAATAGGAAAGGTAAACTTCTGAGAGGGGTGCATGAATCAGTAGTTTAAACTTTGACCCATAAAACAACATTCACTACACATCCATCTCATACATTCAATAAGTAAACTGAAATACCATGTAAAGCATGTACATCTAAATCATGTAAAAAAGTAAGCATTCACACATATATGACACCAGATATGATTACCCAAAAACCCTCCAATGAGAAGGTAAAACTAGGGTGGGGATGACACCCATAAATCTTCACTACTACAGTAATAAAGTGTATCCAATGAAGGTTACAATGTTTGATCATGAGACATGATCTATACTGTGAAAGGCATACCCTATTAAAGGCTTACAAAGACTATTAGGTCTTACCCTGTTAAAGAATTTCAACACCCTGTTAGAAGTGTGTCTTGCTAAAGGAATTTAATTCACAATTAAGCAAGCACCTTATTAGAGGATTTCAATACAGCCTATTAGGACTACTCTATTAAGAGATTTAACTAATTCACCTATTAGAATGACTCAGCATTGATCCTATGGTTAGCACTTTGTTGCTTGATGATAGATCACCTCTAAACTAATGTATTTTTTATCCTTCTTGATTAGATGTCTCTCTATTGTATACTATTCCCTTTCTCTGTTCTCTTTTAACTAATTATGTAATGCAATTTCAATTCACAATTCCTTAGCCACCATGAATGTTCTATTTGTGCATGCAAACTTCTCTCTTTTGTTCTTCCACACACATATGAAGTTTAGGGTTTGTCCTCCTGAGGAAGATCTAGGTGACTTAGGGTTAGGTATGAATCAATAGTTGTGATTCATCCATTGTTCCACTTAAACCTTCCCTTTTCCTGATTGGATGCATGCAAGTCATAGGGATTCCAACTTAAGATTCGTCCTTATCATCAAAATATCATAATTCAATATGTAATTCAGCTGAAAAATAGTTTACATAGTGCTTTGTGCTATTACAATCAGCTATGACAAAATTGTGTTATTCGACATCTGAAGTCTCTAATGCTCGACATATACTAATTTGTGTACTATGGCTCAGCATCTGAATGAATTTTCATGCACTTCTTACTCAGTTCCTATATAGCTCAACATACACTATCTGCTCGGCACTTGAGTGACTTGGCACTCACTGTGGACTTGGCATGCTCTATCTTATACATGTTGTGTTCGACATGTACTACTTGTTTGGAATGAACTAAGTAAATGACTTAAGTGTATCGACACTCATTAGTCAAAACCAATCAAAGATCAACATAAGAGGGAAGAATGATCAATAGTCCCTGTATCAGCAATATTTCATGTCTCACTATCTCTAATGTGCACTGAATCTTGTGCAAACTCAACTATCTTCCATGTCCTAGTGTGTGTAATCTGATAAATAGAGAGAAGGTTAGAGGGTAAATATGGAACACAAATTACATCATGAAATGTACCATCATCAATGCCAATAGAACCTTTCCCACATACAATCATAATAGTTTTATTTCTCATCAAAATGTGTGGAATAAAAGAAGCCTCAAAAGAAGAGAACAAATCCTAAGAAGATGTCATATGGTTTGAAGCACCTAAATCTTGTAACCATCTAGAAGAGTGTGGAGTTGTAGTTTCACATAGTGCATGACCATTTTATTTATTTTTACCATCTAACTAAAATGATGATGATGAAGAAGATCTATGAGAAGTAGAAGGAATATCAATGTTTCTCTTTTGAAGGAGAGTTGTCAAATCTGAAACCTATTTGGCACAGCCATCTAACTTCTTCTCATAGCAACATGAATCATCATGACTGGGCTTATTACAATAAGAACACTTCAATATTTCTAGCTTTGGTTTATCTCCCTTAGGAGGAGCTAGCCTTGATGAATTGTGAGGGCTAGAATCAATTGAAGGCTCCATAGAATGTGATTTATTTTTCTTATCCTTCTTCCCAAAAGATGACAGAGATACCAATGCATAATTCTATGAGCCTATGTGAGAGTCCAACTGAGAGAACTTTTTAGTCAAATATATCAAGTACCCAAAGCATTTTTGGTGGAATAGAAGCTAGAAGAAAAAAGCTGAAAGTTTCCACTAAGCTTATAAAGAATCAAGTAAATGCACTGAGTGTCAGTCTTGATTTTCTTACAACCGTGCAATAAAGATCTCTATTGTTTGAACCTCAACAAAAAGTCCTCAAAGGAAGGAAAAGGATCGAGTATAAGAGAGGTAAGCTTTGCCTTAATCTAAAGTGCCTTGAACTTATTCACTATACCAAATAAGCCATCAAGCTTGGTCCACATAGTTAGAGAGGTATTGCACCCATCAAGATGAAATTATAGATTGATGAATACCTATAAAAAAATTAACCTCATTGCATCATCCATCTTTTTCCTATATTACATGACCTCAAAAGCCCTCTATAAAACTGGTTGCACTATATCTAAACAAAACCACAACCCTTTTGACTAGAGAAGTTGTGTATAAGGGACTTCCATGTGTGATAGTTATGAAGGGTCAAAAGTTCTAGACAATAAGAAGTCTTGGCCATTGCTTTAGAAGGTGTTGGATTGTTTTTGAAAAAGTTATGGTTTACTAATGTAAATAACAAAAACAATAATACAAAATACCTCTTAGAATGCAAAAAATTGAACCCCAGCTACTAGAAGGAATGCATAAACCAAAAGAGAGCAAAAAAGATTTAGTTTGAGAATCAGATGTACCTTTGAGAAATACTGATGAAAATAACAGATAATCTAGATAGGACTCAAGAATATCTTTCCAATACTTCTTTCAAATCAAAAAATGGATCTAAAATGAGCATGTTACGCCCCCCAGAAGACCAAAATTATCATCTAACTTCGAGCGAAAAAATAGGTACCAAACGCCTTGGAATCCATGCTAAAATACATTGATTTTCAAATAAAATTACCTCAATTTGCATGCCAAGAAAAAATTTTTTAAACAAAAATTATTGATCTACGTGCCAAAACAATCTTGAGTTTCATGCCAAAAAATATTGTTTTGTGTGCTAAAAATCTCAATTTTTGTACAAAAAATCTCAATTTGCATGCCAAAAAATCTCAAAAATCACAATTCGCATGCCAAATAATCTCAATTTTCTTACTGAAAATCAAAAAACCATCACCTTGGGAAATGTGCCCAATCTAGTAGTAATAATTTTTTTGCCTTAGATTCCAACTATGTCCAAATTGGACAAATTTTATATGAAAATAGGGGTTTTGACATTTTTGAATCCAACCTTGAGGCCATTTTGGCCTCAAAGTGCTTTGAATTTTAGAGACACCCTATTTTCATAGACAATACCCCAAAAAGCTAGATCTATTATGCCAAACCCTTGTTCTTCTTTTTTCCAAATAAGAAAAAGCTATAACAAGTCGAGCTTTGATACCATGAAGGATTTGAGCAATACAAATTCACAAAACTTGAAGAACACCTATATGCAACAACCTATCATAGAGAAGAAAAGACAAAGTAGAGGCAAGGGTTTTGCTCTAAAAATATGAAAAATTCTACTATCACACTAGAAAGTTGAGAGATATTTACAAGAGATCAATCATAATAGAAGGAGATTGAAAAACCTAAAAGGGAAACCCTAAGAGGTAAATGACATTTAATAATTACTAATTAATTATTAAATCGAAATGCAAGTGCATAAAGGGAAATCATAAGAAGGGAGTAAAGGAAATTTAATAAATTAAATTAAATTAACCTTTTATTGTAACAATTATGCATCTAAATATCCTAAAAGAGAGAAAAAGTATAAGGGGAAGTTCAAGTCTAGAAGACCTAGAAATTGTTTATATAAAAATGAAGATGAGAAATCTGAGGAAAGAGTTCATAGTGAAAGTGATGATGAGATAGGATTTGTAGCTATTAAAGAAGATGATCTTGACATTGAAATTAGAGAACAAAAAGCTCTAGTTTTCCAAGTTGAAATGAAATCTGATTGGATAATAGATAGTGGATATTCACATTACATGACTAGTGATATAAACAAGTTTATTAGATTCAAGAATTATGATGGAGGTATTGTTAGAGTTGGAAACAATGCAACCTGTCACATCACATCAATAGAATCTATTACTCTTGATGGAAAGACCAACACTGATGATGTCTATTTGTTGATGGTTAAAAGCATAACTTGTTAAGTGTTGGATAGTTGATGGATAAGGGTTATCACTTGAAATTCACATAAAATACTTGCATTATCAAAGATAAAGATGGTAAGTTGATTGGAATAGGTACAAGATCTAGAGGTAATGTATTTCAATTGAATCCTACTGAGATGACATTTTGGTTGCAAAAGTGGATAATAGTTGATTGTGGCATAGGAGATTTTGTCATATAAAATTTAATACCATTGTGAAGGTTAGTAGCAAATTTTTAGTTAGATATTTTCCTAAGATAATGAAGACTACTAATGCTGTTTTCAAAGAATGTATCATGGCTAAACAGAAGAACATATCATTTTTGAGCAAGAAGCTCACTACTACAGAGAATCTAGAGATTGTTCGTACATATTTGAGTGACCCTACCAAGACAAGAAGATTCTATGGAGAAAGGTATGTTATGATTTTTGTTGATGATTTTACTAGAATGATGTGGGTAGCATTTCTCAAAGATAGATCTGAAGCATTTGAGAAATGTAAGATATTCAAGAATAGATTTGAGAATACATATGGTGTTAAGATTAAATGTTTGAGATTAGATAGAGGAGAATTTACTTCTAGAGAAGTTAACATGTTTTGTGAGGAGAATGGGATCAAGAGATAATTATCATCACCTAAGACCCTTGAGAAGAATGGGATAGCAAAAAGGAGAAATAGTTCAATATCAAAGACAAGAAGAGAAATGATGTTTGAGAATAATGTATCCAAAACATTTTGGAGAGAAATAGTCAATGCAACAGTATACACCATGAATAGAGTATAGAATAGAAAAGGTATGAATAAGACTCCTTATTAACTATGGTTCAGTAATACACCTTCAATAAAGTATTTCAGAATGTTTGGAAGCAAGTGTTACATAAAGAGAGATAATGATGTTGGTAAGTTTGATCCAAGAAGTAATGAAGGTATGTTTCTTGGTTATTCATTGAAAAGAAAATATTATAGATGTTTTAATCATAAAACCAAGACAATAGTTGAATGTGTGAATGTAAAATTTGATGAAAGGTTTGGAATTAAGGAAAAGATGATGAATTACAATTTTGGTGAATAAGAAAAAAATACAAGAATTATTAAAGACAATGTAGAAGTTTTCCTTGAGACTAAAAATGATCTATAGAATGATGTGCAAATTATTGATTAAAGAGGAGAGTAGAGATCTAAACCAAGAGTTGAGTTAGAATCTCCTACCTCTAATAGGAACCTGACAAAGAATCACCCTCTAGAGTAGATAATTGGAAGTGAAGAGAAAGGAGTGATGACAAGAAATAAAGTAAATGAGGAATTATGTCTTCTTTCTCAAGTTGAACCTAAAAGTGCAAATAAAGCATGCAAAAATGATCATTGGATTTAAGAAATGAAGGAAGAATTAGATTAGATTATGAAGAATGAAACATCAGAATTAGTCCCTAGGCCTAAAGGCAAAAATTTAATTGGAACTAAGTGGGTATTTAGAGACAAGATGAATGAACAAGGTGAAGTTGTAAGAAACAAAGCTAGACAGGTATGCAAAGGATATTCATAGCAAGAAGGAATAGATAATGAGGAAACTTATGCCCCTACAGCTAGGATGGAATTAGTGAGAATTTTCTTGGCCTATGTACCAAACAAGAAGTTCAAACTCTATTAGATGGATGTCAAATCAACCTTCCTAAATGGAGAACTTGAAGAAGAGGTATATATTGAGTAGCCTAAAGGTTTCCCTCTAATAGAAGACAAAGACATGGTATGAAGATTAAAGAAAGCTCTATATGGAATAAAGAAAGCACCTAGAACCTGATATGAAAGGTTGGACAAGTATTTGGCAAAGCTTGGATTTGCTAAAGGTACGCCAGATAGTAACTTGTATTAAAAGAAATTGAGAATAGTTTGTTCATAATAAAAATATTTGTTGATAACATAATTTTTGGAGGTAATGATGAAGCAAGTGATAATTTTGCTGAAGAAATGAAGAATAAGTTTGAAATGAGTGTGATAGGAGAGATGAAGTTATTTTTAAGTTTGCAGATTGTACAAAATAGTGATGGAATTTTTATTTCACAAGCTAAGTATTTGAAAGACTTGTTGAAAAAAATTGGCTTGGAAAATTGTAAGCATGTTCATACACCAATGATAATTGATCATAAGTTATCTAGAAAAGATGAAACACCTACTATTGAGTAGAAGAAGTATAGATCCATGATTGGAGGTTTGCAATATCTGACTCACACTAGACTAGATATAGAAAATGCAATTAGGATTGTAGCTAGATTTCAAGTTAATCCTAAGGACTATTATTATGTAGAAGTAAAGAGGATATTTAGATATTTGAAGAAAACATCTTATTATGGAATATGGTATGATAGATCAAGTGATTTCACTCTATGTGCTTATATTGATACAGATTGGGAAGGTAGTATGGATGACAGAAAAAGCACCAGTGTTGGAGTATTCTTTCTAGGAGGAAGATTAGTTTCTTGGCAAAGCAAGAAAAATATTCTATTTCACATAGCACAACTGAGGCAAAGTTTGTAGCAGCAACAAATAATTGTAATTAGATCATGTGGATGAAATAGATGTTGGAAGATATTGGGATAGATTTTTTAGAATTTGTTATCATATATTGTGATAACTCAAGTACAGTAAGTATGTCTAAGAATCATGTATTGCATTCTAAGGCTAAGCATATATCTATTAGATATCATGTTTTAAGAGAGAAAGTAGCAGAGAAAGAGATCATATTGAAATATGTCAGTACTAAATATAAGATAAAAGATATCTTTACAAAGCCCTTACCTAAAGATACATTTAATTACTTGAGAAGTATGATTGGGATTATGCCCTACCTAATTTAGAGTAGATGATATAGAGATTGCATTAGTCTAGTGGTACAGAGCACTATTATTTGATTGGACTGAATGTTGATGCTTCTTGTATGGGGGGGTATCTAAGATGAGAAGATTCACTAAGGAATCTTAGTAATTGGTATTGAATAGTGTCTTTGGACATTTGAGTTGGTTGAAGACTTGGAGCAAATGATTGACATAATGATGCCTTTATCATTGATGTCAATGGGGGAGAGAATGCATGAAAAACATCTTCTAAGTATGAATGGGGAAGAATAGAAGTGTGCATGGAAAAATATCTATATTTTATTAAGGATATTTAGAAAGATTTATGTAAGGAAACGGAATATCTCTAAGGGGGTGATATACAACATCAAGATTTGTGATGTATGGGGGATAAGCAAAGAGTTGTTTAGCTTGTGAAAAGTTGATGCCAATCCTAAGTGATGCAAAATAGAGTAATGTTACAAACAATTTTAGATTTGATTGATGAAGAAGATTTTATAAGATGAGAATAGCAACAACACCAGAGTGTTGGTTGGTATTCTTGGAACCTAGATGTTTTTCATCTATGTTGCCATCAATTCTAAAGGAGGATTTTGTTAGCATGAGTGTTGATGATATTCCTTTAAGGGAGTATCCTAAGCATTGGAGAACATGTGAAAATATTGACATGTTGCACTCATGAATATGTTTGTCATTGATGTCAACATAGCAGTAATTTTGTGAAGACTAGAAAATTAGTAGACAAAAATCATGGTTGTACGAACATAGCTTTGATGTTCAAGTGACATGCGGTTAGGGACATGTTCGATATTGTGTCTTGATGATGAGGTTAAGTGAGCGTAACATAAGTTGAAGAAATACAAAAGATATATGTGATTTATAGAGAGCAGTGTAGAAATAGAGTACCCGTTAAGTAGATTCTGATGATTGTATTTTATTTCTTAATAGATATATAACTAGGGTACATGAAGTTATATAGTGATAGAGGATAGTCTAATGATAATGTCAAAAAGTGCACAAGTCTTCAAGTCGCACGTGTGAGAAGTTATATAGGTTGTGAGCCAATAGTATTATGTGATTGTGAGATAATTAATTATCTTATTGTGGTCCTATTATAATCAATTGGGAAAGCCTCAAGGCCGACTCAAGGAATTTTTTTGAAGACTTGGTATAAAGGAAAGTATTTTCCTTGATTGTGAAGCGTAATTTGTATGCAAAGTGTTCAAGTAAATGTGAACAAGAGTCGAGTGTTTGGTAAATGTGAGAAGTGATCCAAGGGATTATTGGATGCAAAGATTGTGATATGGTATCAAGGTTAGAAGTAGCAGAAGTCTAGTTGATAGGATAAAGCAAGAGGAAGGAGAAGTACAATTCATTTCTATTATTTTGCAAAGAATAATATAGAGATCATTTTGACAGTGGGTTCACTGGTTTTGCCCTTGAATCTTTTTGGATTGTGGGTCTATCTACCTTCTACAACTCCTAATAGGGTTAGAATCTCCTAACAGGGACCCAAAGTCTCCTAATAGTGATTGATATGTACTATTTATTTTATAAACTCCTAATAGGGTCCATCCTCTAACAAGGAATATCTATATTAGTACATCATCTTGTGAATACCATCCCCACCAGGGTTTTCCCTTTCATCAAGGGTTTCCTTAGTTAACATATTTGATGTTATTGTGCATGAGTATCTTACTATGGTTTTTGATTATATTGCTCATATGGTTAAGATTTAATAAGGTTGATAATTATGATAATAATTGTATAACTGATTCACCCCCCACTCTTAGTTATATTGGTGGACTATATATTCTAACAATAGTGGCTTACAAAATAATTATCCAATAGGTTTTGGTGACTCCATTGGGGACCGAATGCATTCAAAAGCTTCTTGTTTTAGTTTCAAGTTTAATGCTCTTGTTTTGGTATTTGAGAAATTACAAGTTATCCGCTGGCAATTTTTGAGCATGTATATTCAAAGAGAAAGAAAGTAAATGGGTCATCAAGTTCTATTGGATCATTTTGGGTCCAACAAGATCATTTTGATTTACTCACCAAAATCCCTTCTCTTTCTCAAACTACCAACTATTTACCTTCCAAGAAGAGAACTCCTATACCCAATGAAGATTCCCAATTTTTCCTTAAATTTTTGATTTCCATTACTCGTAGTGCCCATACTCATATTCGTAATATCATGGCTACTCCCACTAGCCCATGGGGGATGGATTTTGGTCCACTAAATCTTGCACCACCTCTTCACACCTTACCACAAGGTTTGCATAAGAATTTTCCCAAGTTCTATGGAGATAATAAGCAACACCCATATGAGCATATAAAGGTGTTCTACATACTGTGTGGTGTCTTTGGTGTGGAACATCAAGATGTTTATGTAAGGCTCTTTATTGAGACTTTACAAGGAATTACAATAGATTGGTTCTACAACTTAGCTATGAGTGCAATCATTGATTGGGATTCTCTAAAGACTAATTTCAAGATAAATTTCAAGCCTGCTGAGGATGAGCATGCTTTTCTCACACAAATTACCCAATTGAAGAAAGAAGTACAAGAAGATATGCAAGAATTCATTGCTAAATTTAATGAATTGGCTAATCAGATCTCTAATTCCTTGCAACCAACTACTAGAAAACTAAAATTCTTATGTATAAATACTCAACTTCTACAAGTTAGCTTCTTGTTGAGAAGAGCTACTCCTCTAGATTTTGCTACTTCTCAAACTTTGGAAATGGACATTGAAGATGATCTTATCATGGCTAGTAAGATACAAAGGGATCTCTCTAAAGAAAATTCCAATGTTGTTTCTACTTCTGGAAGTATAGATTCTATGATGCAAAAATTGGTGAATGATGTGCTTGCTTTGAAAAATTAAATATCTCAAAATTCATTCAAAACTTTGTACTAGGATATTTCATGAATGTCATTTCCTAATATTGCACATAAAAATGTAGTTGAGGATCAAGCAAAGCTCCCCCCTCCTCTAGAGAGGCTTGCACTTGAAGATCCACCAAGCAATCAAGCTACATGATACTTTGAGAATGAGAAATATGGATATTTACCAAATGCTTATAAGGAGGAAGTGTTAGAATTCTTTTAGAATAACTGAGAGGGCGGGGGGGGGGGGGGGGGGCAGGGGGGGTGTGAATTAGTTATTCAAGGTCCAATAATGTCCAATTTAAATTTTTAATATAGAAGTACTAGCCTTTTCACTTTCTTATCATGCATGCAATTAAACATTAAACAATCATGAAAAGTAAACATGCATCACCACATAAAACTTGAGATTTTGGTGACCTAGAAACCCTCCAGGAATAAGAAGGTAAATTGGGGTGGGGATGACTCCCACAAAATTACTGCACAATAGATTTCAACCACTTCTGATGGTTTTCCCTATTAAAGGCTTTACACACTGTCAGATGTGACCTTGTTAAAGGATTTCTACACCTTGTTAGGAGTGTGCCCTGTTAGAGGACTTATGCACATTCAACTTAGAATGCCACCCTATTAAGGGATTTACATAAAGCTATTAGGCCCACCCAAGTCCATGGGATTTACAGTCACCTTCTCAAAAGAATATTTTATCCCTCTCTAACGATCTCTTATCCTTCTCCTGAGGATCTCTTATCCTTCTCTTGGGGATCTTCTATCCTTTTCTTGAGGCTTATCTACCTAGTTGTTAAGCTAACCTAGCAATGTAGGATTTCAATATCTAATACAATGGTAAGAAAGTATTAGAAAGTTTTTGACCTAATAAATATAACAACTCTAACCTTGTAGATTTCAAATCACTCTTTAGTTCTTTTCTTTTCTTGTCTTTTCTTCTTTGCAGTGCTGATAGTTTGTTCACCCTTCAAGATCTATCTCCTTAAGTTCTTCCACTCGTTATGCCAATGCACTCTATGATCGCTTGATCAACTCAGAGTCTTGATGCTCTATGCTTACTCCTCACTGTGTCCTCCTTTTGACACTTCACACTAGCCTTCTCTTGGCTTCTTCGCATGAGAACACTTATGACCAACTCCCTCACACTCCATCTCTAACCTGTAACTCCTTATAAAGAAGTTATGTTCCTCATTTCCTGCTCAAATCTTCCCGCTCATCAATTTGATTTCTGAGAGAATGATATTTTTTTCCCTCCGAATTGTTTCTTCCAGAAACTTCATGATAAGTCCATCAGTATTCGCTTAAAACTAGTTTGCATGGTTTACATGAAATTTTGTGACATCTACTCATCATCCTTATCATCCAACTAATTCACAAAATTCAATATAATAAACTTATCCTTACTAATCTGGCGAATCTTTTGACTTAACAAATAATGCAGCAACTCGACATCATTGGTTTACTGATGCTCAGCATTACCTAGGTCTAGATTGCTCAGCATCCTCTATAGTTTCTGCTTTACTCAGCACCTAAAGCTTTCCTGTATTGCTCAGCTTCTACTATTTTCTTGAATCACTCGGCTTCTATTTACTTCATAGTGCTCGACTCCTGTTGGATCTTGAGTTACTTGGCACATGTTGAATTCTATATAGCTCGGCATATGAACATCTCTATTACTCAGCATATATAGTTTTCTAAATCACTCGGTACCTAAATGATTCTTGATTTTCTCAGCATCCACTACCTTTTTCTAATGCTCGCCACTTGAAGGATTGCTTGGCACACACTGAAGTTGAACTTTCTTGGCTTTGACTAGCTTGCTCGGCACTCACAAATGAACTTAGTCAGGTTCTACAAATGACTTAGTTAAACCTTACATTTTTGATGTGTCTTAGTGTGTCTATTCCCTGTGTCTTAGAGTATGTCATCAATACATTATTTCATCAATGGCTTAGCTGATCCTTATACTTCATTACAACATCATAACTTCAACCTTTCTCTAGGTGCTCTAGTTATATCTTATTGATTGCCTCCTCCTTGTCAATCAACCAATTGATAGTATTTGGATCACTTAAGCAATTGTCATTCCTGCAAGTAGCAAGTTTGACATCAATGAAAAAATAATGATTGAAAATATTCTTTACCAGTTTCATCATTCTTCATTCATGATCTTTTCAATCATTTCCAATAGGAAGATATTGTTGTCCCATATGAGGACGATGATGTAGCTGGCGACTCTACCATTGGGTATGTCTACTATGAAGACTAGGATCCTAAAGACACTTTTGGTTATGTGTATGCAATTATAACATGTTCTCAAACACAACTAGCTAGATAGCAAGAGGAAGTTGCAAATTCATAAATGGATGTGCAAGCACCCACTACCCTTGCCAAAAGATTAACACCTTTTCCCACTCTTCCTAAAGATGGAAAAAATAACCAAGTACATCTACTACTCCTACTTCTTCTAGTATATTGAAACCTAGTATGTCTAATCTGAAACCTCAAGCTAAAACTTTTAGTTCTTCTTTGGATAATTCCTTTCAAGAATTTGATATCATTGATCATGCTAAAAGAACCAAAATTCATATATCTGAGGTTGAATACCTACAAGCTTACCCAAACCAACTGGAAAGGCTTAATAATTTTTTCAAAGACTCTCAACCTACACAAATTATTGCTCTAGAACATAAAGGACTACCCAATAGCTTAGTTACTATTCCATCTAGTGTTCCAAGAAAGATAGAACCTTTCTATATTTCGTTGTTAATCATTGGTTTCAAGTTAAGTAATCGTGTTATTGATTTTGGTGCTTTTGATAATGTCATGTCATTTAAGTTAGTTGAAGCACTAGGTCTTATTTTAAAAACGACTTTTGGAATTTTCTATTCCATGGAGAAAAAATAAGTTCCTCTTTGAGGTAAAATTAAGGATGCTCAATTTGCATTCACATCCTTCCCTGAAAATAAAATCAAGATGATTTTTTTGGTTGCTAACGTTTATGCTTCTTACAACATGTTTCTTGGTCATAATTTCTATAAATATGTGGGGGGAGAACCTAACATGGATATGTCTAAAGAAAGAATACCCATCAAGGGTGTTATGTAGAACTTACTTCCTGAGAGGGAGACCAAGTACACAATCATTAAATCAAAAGATCCTCATTCACAAATTCTTTTTGAATCAACTAGAATGGGAAATTATTATCTTTATGTTGATGGGATTTCAAAATTTAGTAAGGATTATCACTTTGATGATTTTTGTATTTTTTATAGTGACAAATTTATAGATGCAAGTAAAGATGTAGTAGGCTATGTATTTCCAAAATCACCTTCTACAATGGTTGAGAAAACTAAAATTGCTATTGTGAGGATGTAGATGCTACAAGTTCTTCCCAATCATCTGATGGGACTTTAAATTCTAATGATGTTTGGTTATTAGAATTTGATGGTAGTTGTGCATCAACTGGTGTCGGTACTAGGTTATTTTGATCTCTCCACAAGGAGAAATGTTTCCTTACTCTTTCAAATGACTATTTGATAACACTAAAAATATTATAGAATTTAAAGCATTGATACTTGGTATTAATACTACACAAATTAAAGGAATCCAAAATTTGCATGCTCAAGGTGATGCTAAGCTCATGGTATGTCAAGTTTGAAATAAATATCAAACAAAGAATGAGAGGCTTAAGAATTATATGAATTTGGTTTGGAAATATGTTGATGGATTTGGTGCTCTAAATATTTCCATGGTTTGAAGAGAATTTAATGTTAAATTTGATTCTCTTATTGTTTTAGCAATGCTCTTAATTCCTCATGAGAGTTTTGAACAAGACGTATATTCAATCCAACTAGTATTTTACCCAAGTGTTCTAGACAACTATGAGCATTGTAAAATTTTCAATGATGTTAATTATATTATTAATCTCTTGGAGATAAAAGAAAACATTGATGAGCTATATTTTGAAGGCAATAGTTCACCCCCTCAATAGAATATCTCTAGCAAGGATCCTATCATGGGCGAAGAATTCATTCATCTTAAAGGAAATAGAATTCCTCATGGTTTAGTTTGTTTGAAAATATTTTTGATAAGAACGATCATTATGTAAGGCATCAACAAGAAGTTGGGTCTAGTTCAACAATGGAATTTGAGAAGTAAAATCTTGGGTCAAATGTTAATCCAAAATTTGCAAATATTGGTAAATATTGCACACCTGAAGAAAGAGATTATTTTATTGATCTGTTACATGGATATATTGATGTTCTAGCATATTCATATGATGATATCAATTATTTTCATCCTAAAGTGTTGCAATATGAAATTCTCCTAAAGGTGAGTGTTTTTCTATTAAGGTAAAAGAAAAGGCAGTACAATCCTAAGATTTTTGGTAAAATCTTATCATAAATTCAAAAGATGTTGGATGAAAAAATGATTTTTCTATTCAACATTCTACATGGGTGGAAAATATTTTTCTTGTGCAGGAAAATAATAGTGAAATTCACATCTATGTGGACTTTCAAAATGTAAATCAAGCATCTTTGAAGGATAATTATCCATTGCCGATCATGGATCATGTTTTATAGACAATCACTAGCTCAAAAAATTTATCCATGATTGATGGTTTTTTAGGCTATAATTAGATTGAGGTCAAAGTTGAGGATCAATACAACACAATATTTATAGTTCCTTGGGGTAAATTTTCATACAACAAGATTTCCTTCACATTGATAAATGCATGTGATACTTTTTAATGGGCAATGGATCTTTCTGTGATATTGAGGATAAGATCATTGTAGTCTATCTTGATGATCTTACTATGTTTTCTAACAAAGACAAGATCATTTTCATCATCTTTTTCAAGTGTTAGAAAGTTACTGGAGACATGGGATATCTCTTCATCGTAAGAAGTTTGTGTTTGGAGTTACAGAAGGAAAGCTTCTTGGACATATTGTGTCCAAAGAAGGAGTCAGTATTGATCCTAAAAGGTTAGATCTATAAAAATCCTCTCCTTGCTGACCAATAAGACTATTGTTCATTCTTTCTTTGGAAAGGTGAATTTTATAAGAAGGTTCATTCTAGACTTTGCAGAGAAGACTCATCATATTTAAAATATGATGAAGGGATAATTAATTTTCTATTGGAGTGTTGAAGGAAAGGTTGTGTTCAAATAAATCAAAGAAGCAATAGTGCATGCATCGGTGTTAGTTTGTCCAAATTTCTCAAAGGATGTTATCATGTATAGTTATGCTTTTGATAATACTATGTCATCTCTTCTCATGCAGAAGAATGATGAGAATATAGAATCTCCTGTCGCATTCATGAGTAATCCACTCAAATCACATGAGCTCAAATATTAATTAATGGAGAAGAATGCCTTTGCAGTTGTTAAAGCAATCAAAAAATTTAGGTTTTATATAGTGAATTCACATGTGGTGGCTTTTTTCCCAGATAATATTGTCAAATCCATTTTGACTCAACATAATTTTGGAACTAAAAGAGGAAATTGGATTGCTAAAATTTAGGAGTATGATATTGAGATCAAGCCTACAAAGTTGGTTCATGGTAAAGGCTTATGTCACCTTATGGATGAAAATGAACTAGAATAAGAATAATTGCCTAAATTTTTGTTTGTCAGTATAGTTGATGAATGGTATTCTGATATAGCATATTATCTCATGTATGGTGAATGTCCTTCACATTTTACTTACAAGAAAAGGAGGAGTTTAAAGCTCAAGGCTACACATTTTATTCTTTGGGACAGTGGTTTATACAAGTGTGCAATTGATGGTACTTTCCTTAATTTTGTTGATAAAGCACAAAATATCAAACTATTGGAATACTTTCATGATTCAGTTTGTAGAGGTTATTTTTTAGTGCCAATCACCGCTCATAAGATTTTGTGAGAAAAGTATTAGTGACAAACTCTCTTCCAAGATATGTATGATTGGATACATAAATGTGAACTTTGCCAATATATTATTTGGAAACAAAAGTTAGCGGAACTTCCATTAAAGTCAATGGTAATCGAAGAACCTTTTCAGTAATGGGGTCTAGATTTCATTGGTACTACTAATCCACCATCTAGTGTAGGGAACACTTATATTTTAACTAGTATTGATTACTTCACTAAGTGGGTGGAGGCCATTCTTATGAAGAATGCAACATCATCAGTGGCATGCTCATTATTTAAGGAAAATATTATTTCTCATTTTGAAATATCCAATAAGATTGTCTTAGACAATGCCTTAGTATTTTCATCATTTGAGATGATACAATTTTGCTTTGAACATGCTATTAATATATCTCATGCATCTGATTATTATCCATGAGGAAATGGACAAGATGAGTCCATTAACAAGAACTTGGTTACATTTATTCATGAAATCAAATTAAGAAAACCCATCTTACTACAAAATCACAAAATCAAAGGACTAACTTCTATGCCCAGTGAAATCAAAAAATTGGAGAATTAACATTTTTTGTCTAACAAAATCATGAAATTGGAGAAGCCAACTATCCTACTTCTGAAATCACAAAATTGGAACCCTCAATTTTCTTCATATATAAAACTCCAAAAAATTACTAAATTGCAATTTTTTCTATTTCAAAACATGAAAATTGGGAATGGTTTGCTTAAGGAGAATAAATTGTTTTAAGCTCCATCAATGGCTCTTTCTGGGGGTGTATATTCATCTGAATATGATGAGAATCCATCTATCTCTGTAATCAATCCAACAAGAAACAAAAAACAAAGAGATTAAATTAAACCAACCCTATTCTAATAATATACAAAACTAATATGGCATTTTTAAAAGAAAAAGAGTTTAAGGTATTGGGAATAAACATGAAATTCTCCTATATTCTCATCAGTGTCTTGTAGAAAGAATGAGTACTCTCCTACCTTTTTAGATATCACAAAAGGTCCTAACACAAGAGCATCAAATTTTCCATGCTTTCCTTTGTCTTGATCCCTAATGTTCCATTTTAGAACCCAATCACCAATATTAAAAGATTTGTTTGATGATTTTTTTTGTCATGAAGATGTTTAACCCTTTTTTGTCTTTCAATGTTATGCTCTAATCTTTTTCTTTTTCTTTCATCTAATTATGCTAGTGCATTAAGCTCTCATCCATAAAGTCCATGTCTTTTATGTGTTCTTTCTTGATGAACATGTAAATATTGAGATAATAGGTGTTGCACACATTGCATAATATTGTTATATTGTATTATTTATTTTATTATGTAATGTTGCACCTAGATGGACGTGCAACATGAAAATATTCCCATGGGATATACTTGCTGGGCTGTATTTAACATATTTCATGTAATTATTTAATATTGGAGAAAAGAATTAAATTTCCAATATTAAATGTGTGGTCAATGGGTTAGGCAGCACATGGTTAATGTAATACCACTTGGTGGTTTTGTGGGACTTGCTACTATATAAGTAGCCACAAGGGTAGTTGTAGAGACAAGACAGGAGGCAAAAAAGGCAAGAGTTGAGCAAGACAAGGCTTGATAGGTTAGCTAAGGGAGCATTTGTGAAGTTTGGAAGCATGACATGGGATATGTGAATTTTAATTACATATTTATTTTAGATCTATGTGGGTTATGTGAAAATAGTTATATTCTTTGTTGCAAGTTTCCTTACAATAAACCAATAACAAATAATTTTCAGGAAGCCTAGCTTCTTTCCCATACACAAGCTCAAATGGAGAAAACCCTATGGATTTTTTCTTTGTGATCATGTTTGCCCATACTGCAAGATGTAGCTTAGAATCTCAAGCTTTCTTATTGTTACCCAATATCCTCTTGATAATTCTAAGTATACTTTTGTTACTTGATTCAACTTGGCCATTTCCTTGAGGATGATAAGGAGAAGAGAAAGAAACCTTAACACCATACTTATTATAGAATTTTAAAAATTCCTTATATCTAAAAAATATTCCATTTTCAACAATAATCTTTCTAGGAGCTCCAAATTTGGTCATCGCATTGTTCATAAAAAAATCAATAACAACCATACTGGTGGAACATCGGGTTGGAATTGCTTTCACCCATTTAGCGAAGTAATATTTAGAAATAAGAATCCAATTATGTCCACTACTTTATTTATTACTAATTTCACCTATGAAGTCAATTCTCCACATCTAAAATGGTTCCTCAGCTTGTAGAGTTATAAGAGGAAAACCTCCATCATACTTAAGCTTTCCAAAAAAATTATGGCATGCTTCACATTTTCTAATATAAGCAGTGTAGACTCTAAAAAGGTAAGGCAAATAATATCCTCCCTACAAGACTTTATGAGTAGTAGTTTTCATAGAGAAGTGTCCTCCATTAACCCCTTCATGTATTTTTTTAAGAGTAACAGATGCTTGACCCATATCCAGGCAAAAATGTAAAATGCCATCTTTGCTTTTCAAGTAAAGATCACCTTGAATGAGAATGTATTTTGTTGCTTGCAATTTTACAAATCTCTTCTTATCCTCACTTAGGCCTTCATGATATTTCATACACCTCAAATAGTAGACAATGTTGGAATACCAAGGACACATTTTAATACTTTCTTGGGGATATTCTTCTTCCACTTGATTTATATGTGTTGCTTCCAAATTTGAATCAACCATAATTTTTGGCAATCCTTGACCTTTGAAAATTTTGGTTATTTGGATATTTATATTAAATTCTTTTATTTTATTAATCCATCTACATCTTCTCCCTATAGTCTTAGTTTTTCTAAAAATGTCCTTAACTGCAGCACTAGGAACATATGTTATTACATCATTACCAACCAAGTATGCCCTAAAAGCTTTAACAACTTTTACCAAAGCATATGATTTCTTCTCATTGATTTCATAATTCAGCTCTAAAACTTGTAGGCTTCTGCTAAAAATAGCAATAGGTTGTTCATATCATTATTTATTCTTTTCAAGCACAGTTGTAGCAATTCTATGATACAATGCAAACAAAAATATTTGGAATGTCTTTTCAAAGTTTGGACTTTAAGAACAAGGGATTATTTAATTGCATTTTTTATATGTGAAAATGATTTTAAAGCTTCACTATCCACAACCATTCTAGCACCTTTATTCAGCATTTTAGATATGGGTTTAATAGTTTCTCCAAAATTGGACACAAATCTTCTTACAAAATTAATTTGCCCAAAAACTAATTGAATGGTTTTAACAGTCTTGGGGACTTTTATGTTATCAAATTCTATAACTCTCTTGGGATCTATTATCTCTCCTTATTTGGAAACAATATGTCCCAATAACTTTCCCTCTATGACTCCAAATTGGTATTTTTAAGGATTGAGAGATATCCCATATTCAAAAGTCTTCTTAAAAAAATCTCTAAGTGTTTGCAATGATCTTCATCTTTCTTGGAATAAGAAGTGAGATCATCTTGGTAGACTACCAAAATATGATCAATAAGTGCTTCAAATGCAACATCTATAGCTCTTTGAAAAGTTTCCCCAACATTTGTTAATCTAGATGACATTCTAGCACAAACATATGTTCCCCAAGGAGTAGTAAATGATGTCTTTTATTGCTTTGCTTCTTTGAATTTTACTTTATTATAGCATGAAAAACCATCCATCATGGATAATAGTTCATTTCCCATTATTTTTTGTAGCAAAACTTCCATGTTTGGGAAAGCATAATTGTCTTTTAATGATGATATATTCATATTTCTAAAATCAACATAGAATCTTACATCTCCATTCTTTTTTTCTAATAGGAAACAAATTAGAGAAATGGTTAGAATATCTAATAGGTTTAATTATATAAACATCTCTCATTTTATGAAATTCTTCCTTCATTTTGGGAGGTAACATAGGATCTATCGGTCTTTATTTTTCTTTGAAAGGTTTAGCATCTAATTTTAAAAGTATTTCACATTGAACTAAATCTTCTCTTTATGCTTTCAAATCATCATAAGACCATGCAAATACATGTTTGTATTTCCTTGACAAGGAAATTAACTCTGATCTTATCCTAGTTGATAAATCTTTTCCAATAAAAACTCCCCTTGGAGAGTGTTCAATCCCAAGATTAGTTTTCTCAACTTGTTCTTGCAAGGTGATAGGGGAAAGTGTAAATTAAGCTTTCTATGTTCATCAAAAATGTGTTCTAAAGTTACCAATCCTTTTAGTATCTTATTCAACTTAAGTTGTACAATCTCTTCTCCAAAGATAATATCCTTTCCATCTTTAATTTTAGTTGGCCCATTCCAATCAACACCAATATCCTGGTAATCCTTTTCACATGCCAAGAATTGTAGTAAATCTTTATCACGTTTGAAAATTTTCCTATTATGGACATTATTAAGAATCGATCTTCATTTCAACCAGAAACACTTCTTGCAATAAGATGTCAATTTGTTTAATGACTAAATTGGCCATTATATCAGCCAAAAATATTTATGTCCCATCAATCCAATTTATTGAAAATGCATAAAAAATGCTAATAAATCCCATACATAATTTCTATACATTTTCAATCTTGAATTTTTTATCATTAAATTATCTTTGATTTGATATATTATTAACTCTAAATCACCAAATACTGAAAGTAACTTTATTTTATGAAATTTGACTATATTTAGACCTACAATCAAGGATTCGCATTCAACAATATTGTTTTTACATCCAAAGTTCAATAGAAAGGCATACCTAAACATTTACCAAACGATGATGTAAGAATCACCCCAACTCCATTGCCTTCTTTGCTAGATGCTCCATCAAAATGCATTCACCACAATTCATTATCTTCTTCCCGTATAAAAACTTTGTTTCTGTCCACTACAACTTGAAATGGTTTATTTATACTTGGAAATTATCAATATGTCTTTGACAAAAATTGATTATACTATTGAGCTGAAAATTTTCAGCAAGATATTAATATTTTGGCTCTTTATCAATCCTAGTGGTATGGCCATTAATTGGAATAGTTGCATAGGACAAATCTAATTGTATATGTCCTCCAACTAAATTTGACCACTATCTTGAAAGAAACATGCCATAATAGGCAGGAACTTTAACAACAATAATATTTGCATTGTAGGAAATATCAAGACAGGTAGGAAATCTGAAGTCAACATTTTTTAATCCACCCACCACAAGTACTGATCTATTATCCACAACATAACACTTTCCATAGGGGATGTCTACTTTCAATCCTAATTTTTTCATAACTTCAATAGGAATTATGCTCATAGCCACTCCCAAATCCACCATGCAAATTCTTATTAATTTATTGTTTATCAGTAAAGCTAGGTAAAAAGGGTCCACCTACAAGGCATTATCATTGATATTTGTCCCTAAGTAAATAACATGGGTCTCACTAATATCAACACACCCCTCTTTATTAGTTTTAGGCAAAATATTTAAGACTTCTTTTCCATATTCTAGAACTTTAACAATTTCCTAAAATGGTATTGAAATTTTTAATTGAGATAAAGTATTAGAAATAAATAAATTATTAATTACTAGTTATTTACCTATTATAGGATGACTCACTTGTGGGTTCATTTGTTGTTGATCATTGAGAATAATTTTCTCTTTATCATTCTTATGTAAAGCAGGTACTTTCATTCTCCTTCCTACATCTAGACTGACAATCTTGTTTCTCGGCTTATAATTACTCCTTGCTTGTTCAACTATTACAATTGTATGATCCCTTCTTTCTTCTTTAGATGATATCTTTAACAATTGTTTTTCACTGTTATCAGAGAAGATCTATTAAGTATGTTAGTGTCTTTTTCTCCTCGTATGGACATCAAGAATATAATCTTCCTTAGAAAATTCAACTTTTTCCCAAAATAGTTTAGATGATAATGTATTAATAGTTTGTTGATTATCCCCTAGGTGAGTTCCTTCCTCTAATATGCTTCTTGCTACTACACATTGTTATGGCATATGAGGTAGTTTAAAAGCCTCACATCAAGAACTAGTTTCCACATAACTATTATTTTTCTTCAAAGGATTGGGGGTTTCATTATAGGGTTGCAAGCTTTGGGTTTAACTATGGAGGAAACTCTGTAGTTAAGCGTGCTTAGGCTGGAGTAGTACTGGGATGGGTGACCTCCCGAGAAGTCCCGGTGCTTCACCCTTGTGAGCATCACCTAGATCCAATGAGTGCTAAGTGTTCCATTTATTCTCATGAGAGATGGATTCATGTTGAATCACTACTCATGAAACATGGGTCATCGAGTTTGACTCAAAATCACACAGTTAAATCCTGATATTTATATCACAATTATTCCTCACTAGTTTACCATCCTTCCAAGATATGTTATAAGGAATTTTTTGTAATCTATATCTATCTATTTTATAATAAGATTTCCCATTCCTATTGGACCTTGTTCCCTCATTCTTATTATATCTGATGTGAAGATCTTTGGTCATACCCAAAATTTTATTAATATTATCTTCATCTTGGCTTTAAGTTTTTAGGATCAAATAACCTTGGGTCATCTCTTTCACCAATTCTACTAGCAACGTTTCTACCATTCTCACTTCTCATTGCAACCTTTAAAACTTCTTGTAAAGAGTTTTGTCTATGTGACCTTAACTCATGATGAGTTTTACTTTCAAAATCACTTAAATAAAATTTTATTAGGAATGAATCAACTGGTCTAATATCTTGTAGTATTCTATTCAAAACTTTATTAAACCTTTTATTAAATTCAAAAATAGATTCATTGGCATTTTTCTTTATGCTAGCCAATTCATGTGAAGTGAAGGATGTATCACCATGATTTCCAAATTGCTCAAGAAATAAATCAATAAACTCTTGCCAACTTGATATGGACCCATTAGGGAGCCCTTTGTACCATTCAACAACATCATTTGTTAAAGATTGAAAAAATAACTTCATAAAAAATCTTCATTATTCTACTCAAATTCTTCAACAATAAATTTTAAATTAATTATATATGTTTCAATAGATTGATTTCCTTCTCTAGAGAATTTAGATATAGCAGTTCTCAAATCATTTGATATGGGATTTGGATATCTAACTATGCTAGTGAAATATAATTGTTTATATCTTTCAATTATCATTGGGGCCCTTACTCCTTGATGGTGATAGTTTTGTCCCCACTGATTATTCATCATAGTGTTTTGATTATTACTATTATTGTTTCTCCAATTTCCATCAACTCTATCCTTTTGACTTTTGTTTTAATTAGGAACATGACATGTCTCTCCATTCTTATTATTTAAAGGATTCTTTTGTATAGTATTAAATGAAGAAATTTTATTTTTATGAGGATGGGTATATTTAGATGAGTTGCCCTTTTCTCTTGTTCTCTTTGGATCCATAATTTCATCCCTTCTAAGACCTACCTTTCCAATAATTCACTAGGAACCTTCCTTAGAGATTTTGGTGCTTTGTTAGGGCACAACAACATTTAGAGACCTTTAATGAGCTTTTGTAAATACTCATCTTCATCATTTACTTCTTCATTAGTTTCATCATCTACATGATGAGTTTCAATTTTTTCTTGATTAAGGAATGAACCAATGTTGTGAAATGGATTTTCCTCTCCTTGTTCATTGTTGTCTTCATCATCAGCATAAAACTCCCTATCTTTTTCAGAAAACTTCTTGTATCTTGTAAATGACATGTCAAAAATCTATTTTCCCTTCTTGTTCCTTTTCTTGGGAGTGTACTTGAGATATTTTGTTTTGGAATGAACTAATCTTCTTGCCCACATAAATTTTAGGGATAAACATCTATTCATCCTTTCTTTTTCAACCACTAAAAGATTATCATTCATGAACACATGCATTCATGAATTGTAGAGTCACCACCTCTCTTGAGGATCAATTTGTGGATCTTTTGGGCCCTTTCCTCCACTAGAATACACTTTGAACAAAATATTATTTTGTCTCTAGTCTACAAAACTAAAAGCTCTAGGTAACTTCACAATGTAAATTGTGAACAAATTTCCCTAGAATAGCTGCCAATCTGTTGGTTCTCAAAATTGTTGGTTGAAAACCTATAAGCCTTGCCTGCTTGACACTAGGAAATCAACACAATTTTTTTCAATGAAGAAGGTTGAGACACAATAAATAAACCTCCACACATTAGGCTCTACAAAACCTAGGTTGTTGTACCTTCTATCTTGACTCTAATGGAATAGAAAAATTGTTAATAAAGACTTATAATCAATACTCTTGAGTGGAAAAGTACTTTCTCAAGGAGAAATAAACTTTTAAAGGGTTCTTTAAATATAAATAAAATGATGAGTGAAGAAAGATATGTATGCAGATGAGCAAGACAAAGAATGTTACCATCCATAAAACTATACTTTAATTTAGAAGAAACAAAGACTAGTCCTTTTCCATTAGGAGAAAAGAGTCAATTATAATATTTACTACAAATATAAAATTAATTAGAGACAGGCATGTTACCATCAATTGTTGGATAGAGAACTTGAAGTCATAAAACCCTAGTTAATTGTGTTTAACTTCAAAGAAGATGAAGACCAATTACACAAAACCCCTGTATGAGTTTTGCTTATCAAGGATTTGCCCCCAATTTCAATCTATCAACAACAATATAAATCTAAGAAGACAAATTGAAAATTTCAATAGTTATGATCAATTCCCAAACTTTAGAAGAGAAACAAAGTATTTCTATTAATTTTGAAAATAAGTTTAATTGAGCACATGTGACTAGTTGCAATGTCTACCCTATGTTGCATATATGTATTTGATAAATATTCTTTATGTATATTGTTTGTATCTTTATTTTTCTCTTATAAGGTCTTGGTACACTTTCTTATAGAAAATGAAAAGGTGCAAAAAACTTTAGACCTTAGAAAAAAAAAACTACACAACTAATTGCAACCAATCACCAAAATTTACAATCATAAAGCTTTTAAGAATCTTATTAAAAAAAAACTATAGTTCTCGTATCATATCAAGAATTTCTTCAAAATTATGGTTCCCATGAAGGTCATCAAACTCAACAAGGATGGCATAGACTTCGGCTTTGTCTTCCTCTAGTTCCAATTCATGAGTATAACTGATATAATTGGCATAACTTGTTCATAGTTCCCAAAAAACTATATACATGTTGTTAAGAAAATCTAACTGACTTTCTTCTACTAGTGAAAAATTAGGCTACATGACTGGTTTTGGATCATCTTGCTGATTATAAGCCTAAATTGGTAACCCATGATAAAGAATCTTTATAACATGCACAAATACAAAACATAAAATCTTGCACTACAAGGATGTTTCAAGTGAATCTACCTTATAATGTCATTTTCAACAATGGTTAGTAAGCACATTAAATTTTAACTAGTTATTCACATGCGCAAACATAAAGAAATTGTCACATCTATTTTAGTGTTGATTTAAGACAAAATAAAAATATACTTAGCTTTTAATGCACATTTCTTATCATGGTATTGAAGAAATATTTCTTCAAAATATTGATCTTCATAATTAGGGCTATATGTAATTCTTCCTTAAGAGAAATTGTGATTTTGACATGTCAAAAAATCTCAAGCTATGAAATGGAAAAATCGAGCATGAGAGACCATGCTTGATGTGAAATCATGAAAATGGAGTCAATAAACCCATCTTAATGTGAAATTGCAAAATCAAAGGACCAATTTTCTATTCGCAGCAAAATCATGAAATCAGAGAATTAACATTTGTTGTCTAAAAAAATTATTAAATCAGAGAAACTAATTATCCTACTCTCAAAATCATGAAATCAGAACCCTCACTTTACTGCATATCTGAAACTCCAACAAAATGCTAAATTGCAATTTTGTCATTCTAAAACATGAAAATTGGGAATGGTTTTCTTAAGGAGAATAAGTTTTTTGAAGCCCCATCATGATGTTCAATGTGTTACTCACTTTTCCCCTTGTTCACTTAATTCCAAGCTTGTTGGTCACATATGCAATTCACTCAAAAAAAACCCATTTTTGGTTATTTTACTCATATTTTATCCATTCTGAGCTTGAACCATTTGTTTAGTTTCTATCCTTAGATATTATATTCATTACCACTATTCATATACTATCTGAAACTCATTAAAAAAAACTTTTGATGGATCCCTCAAATGAAGATGTTCTCACATCATGAGATTTTTATTTGACAGTTGCATAGGCGTACCATTTCACAATACCAAGAGTACCTACTCCAAGAAAGGGAAAAGACAAAAAGAAGATGAAATAGCAATATGATCAATATCATAATTCCATTCCACCATCACAAGTAAATTTCTACTATAATAAAGTACAAAAGACTGATATATTTCACCTGAACATTGAAGATTTCTTGGCAAGGCCAGATGTTGAAGCTACCTAGAATATGACATGGATCAAGCAGAATCATATTAATTTTTTTTCTACTTTCTCATCGACATCACATGAACCAAAACTCATTCTTGCATGTTCCAAACACTTTGATGCCCTTCTTGAACCATCTGACATCAAGACGGCAATATTATAATTAGTATCAATCCTAAGTGTTGTGGTTTGGAGCCTAATTAGACTCAAAGGTTTATTCAGCATGATTTTCCTCCAAATTATTCATATGGGGGTTCGGGGGAATTCCCCCAACATGGGATGAAGGGGCATCTATATTTCAAAATGCATCAGCTACTATTTTTTATATTATTCTAGCCCTAATTTTGTAATCGATAAAATCTTTTACAAAAAGGCTTAGGGTTAGTGATCTCATCATGAATGGTGGTATTTGTTGGGTGGTCATTATGCACGAGGTCAATGGTAGGAATCTATTGGAAAATTCCTCTCTTGAAAGCTAATCCTTTTGGGATCAACTCCATGGTTTAGTATTTGTCTTGTGATGTACCAAAATTTGCTCAGTTGAAGATAAATGTGATTGTTCACAAGGAGGCCTTTGCTGGTTCTACTATGATCTTGGAATGAGGTAAATCTATTTTCTGTCTCAAAATAACACACAATAGAACAATATTTTTTGATCTTTTGATCTTTTTCAATGAATGCAATTCTAACAAAGCAACTAAAAAGAGTTCCTATTCTAACAAGGGGTTAGCAAAAAAAATAACAAAACTGAAAGAAAATAACATGAAATTTAAATAACTTAAAATTGAAACCCTAAATGGACATAAGCTACAGAAAAAAACATGTTGCGAGTTAAAATTTTGAAGAAATCAGTAGGAAACCAAAGAAAATAGGAGCAACGCTTCCTACAATCCATTGATGCAATTGTCTGTGAGAAACTTTAACAATCATATGATATTTCACTCTTCATCAAATTACAAGGCCATAGAAAGTGTGCTCATGCGAGACAAAGAGTTATCCATGCACAATTTGTGATCTCTCCTCAAGCTAGATAAGTCAATGGAATTCATAAATCTGTAGCAAACATCAAAACTAAAAGATTGAACAACTAGAAACAACACAATAAACCTTTGGGTCAATCACAATCTCATGAACAAAATTCACAAAATAATGACACATTCAGGCAAGAATAACTACACTCCAAATACGAGCACCAAAAGCATAATTTTATTACATAATAATGACGGCCTTTGTAACATTTTACAATGGGGTATTTATAAGAATTCATCTCCTCAATTTGTGTTGAGAGTGAGAGATATCTTCATGCAATAAAATGCTTTTAAAACATTAAAACAACTAAATATATACAAACTAACAATTAATCTAGTGCTTAAAGGGACTCCATCCATATTTTATTCATTAATTGGATGCATGAGCCCTTTACATGTCAAAAATAGAGAAAGTATGAGAGATAAAGTAGGAAGAAGACATTAGTCAAAGTAGGAGCATTTGGAGTTTCCAAAAATAGAAGTTGGTCCTTTACTAGGCATGTGTCAAAGTTAAACTGTTGTTAGAATGTGTTTTCGATGCATGGAAGGCAATATTTTTGGAACTAGCAATTAACTGTCAGTGCACCTCTAAATTGTGGAGCTGCAGACTTGCGTACCTGCGGAGCTGTGGACTTGCAAAGCTACATGAAAATGCAAAGCTATGGAGCTATGGACCTACAAACCTCGACTGGTTGAAAAACTCAAAATTTTACTGACTGTCAAAATTGAAATTTTAGCATTTGGGTTTTGTTCTTCTTCATCTCAAAACTATGTTTGGATATTTTCCCTTGAATTTCTCTATCATCTCAGTAATTTTAGACACATCTGGAAGATCTAAAGCCTCATATTTATCCTTCACCTTCTATCTATAGTTGTCCACCTCAATTCGAGTCTCTGCAAAGTCTCAGAGTTTGGTGTCCAACTCTAACAGTGCTTCTTCTGTCCTGAAGGCTTGTCTAATATCTTCATCACTGGATGCTTCCTCTAATGTCTTTTTGAAATTCTCTACTACTACCTCAACTGGCAATAGCTTCTCTCATTCTTCATCTTCAAAAATGGCCAGGCATGCATCACTGTACAACTTTTCTACTTCCAAAATTTTCTCTTGGGCTTAGTCCTTGAGCCGATGGATCTCCTCGTGTAATGTTTCCATTACTTTATTGACATCCACTATGTTCTCTATCCAATCATCAATCATGTCTAGCTCTTCTCTAGTATATACATTGATCAAAGTGCGGTAACTTTTCCCTTTTATGGCTTGTAGAGTCTGCAAATCCTTGCTCCATGCCCATACCTCATCCATGATACTAAAGTCCTACCTCAAAATTGCTATGATCTTATTCACGTTCTCCTACATAGCATGTAGTAACTTCAAATTCCCTGTGATTTTGGTAATAGCTTTATCCTCAAGGCTTTCTCGCCATTCTTGACAAGCTTTCAAAAATGGATTGAGCCATACAACTTCCCCTTCTCTAAGAATGGTATTCAAAGTATGCTCAAGGTTTTTAGGATCAAAAGGACCAACAAATTTCACTAGATATCCTTTTACGATCTCGACTTGCCTTCGAAGTGTTCAAAGTTCAATCTCATCTTGCTCCATGTGTCCGAGAACCTCTTTGACTCCCATAGTCATCATCTGTTGGGCTAAATACCATGTAGGCCTTCCTAACATAACATCCTTTACTTCATAATCCTCAAGACTAATAGCTTTTGCATCTATACTTTCAGGAGGGAGAGCCGCTTGTGCAAATAAATCTTGGTTCTGTATGGTAGTGACAAATGCCAATGGTGTTGCATCATGTAATGACCCCTTTTTTAATTCTTTGACCTGATATTCAAAATTTGGTATAAGTTAGGAAGTCATTCAAATTAAGTAAGCCTTTGATCCTTATTGTTATTCAAAAGTTTGAGCATTTTAATCAATTTATTTGTTTGTTCAAGAAATTACTACTTATAGCACCAGGAAATCTTCTCTCTCCTGGTTATGAACATCTCGAGATGATAGAATTATGGTGCAGAGGGCACATGAAACAAGCTCCAAGTGGTTCTAACAAGTGCTCGAAATTACTCCACCTCTCCCTCCACCAACTCCCTATCTTAGGATTTCACAACTTGGGCAAGAATAAGACTTTCTATACTATAATTTGAAATGCAATCCAAATGTTCTTAAAATCTTTAAGAATATATATATATATATATATATATATATATATATATATATATATTTTGTTATAATGTTCTAGTATTTCTAAAATGCAATGTTTATTTATACATTATTAATTATTTGAAATATTTGTCATTGTGTATAGCTCTATATAATTTAGTTCTATGTTTAAATACTTATAACGTAAATTGATTTGGTTACATTCAACGTGTATTCACAAATTATTTTTACCAATTCAAATAAGTGGATGAAATAGCCTTATATTTAATTAAGCTTTATGTAATACATAGCACACTGATCCACGTAATGCACTGTACGTGTGACTCAAATGCAACTATCTATATTAAAATTCATTAGCAATGCTTGTAACATGAATGCTATAGCTAATTTTGGACATATGGTACCGTAGCAGAGTTCAAACAGATGTACCTATGTCTATGATAATGGATTGTTTGCAGAGTTGCTAGTCGAGTAGTGTTAGTACCCGCACATGGAAGTTTTATTGCTTCTCAGTACACTGTATGATAGTCAAGGATTTCCAAGCGCTGAGCAAGATGATCATATAATTGCACGCGGCTTGTAATGTTATTATCTCTCCTTAACTATATCTCCTATTTGTTTAATGTCGTATTCACACGTCTTCCTTCACTTTTTTAAACCTAACCCTAATACTTACATATATATCATTCGAGCAGTCATGACTATAAAGTCGTGCCCGTTCCATGATTTGATTTTAATTTTTCCTTATTCGCATAGTCCACATTTATATTATATTTATTTAGTAAGCACTCCTAATTATATATGTATATATAAATTGCACATAATTCGTATAGTCCACATTTATTCGTATAGTCCACATTTATGATCATATAATTGCACGCGGCTTGTAATGTTATTATCTCTCCTTAACTATATCTCCTATTTGTTTAATGTCGTATTCACACGTCTTCCTTCACTTTTTTAAACCTAACCCTAATACTTACATATATATCATTCGAGCAGTCATGACTATAAAGTCGTGCCCCTTCCATGATTTGATTTTAATTTTTCCTTATTCGCATAGTCCACATTTATATTATATTTATTTAGTAAGCACTCCTAATTATATATGTATATATAAAGTACCAATATAATAATTGGGAACATTTGTAGATTAGGGTTTCTTAGATTGAAAGAATGTTTTAGATTTAAGTTTATTCAGTATTGAGAATATTTATAATAGCAAGATTAAAGTTAATGAAATTAATGTATTTTGAAATAATAATATATTTATAATTATGAATGTTCACATGGGACTTGAAGATTATAAATTTAACATTAATAATATTTATTATAACTTGTATGCTATTTGATTGAAATAATTCAAAAGTAATGCCATTATAGTAATACATTGAATATATCAATTTTAAATATTTAAACTAATACATTACATTTTTTATAAAGGAAAACATATTAATCTCAGCTCATTACAGTCCCCCCTTCCTAACTTTTCTTGTCCCTAAGCAATGCTGAATGAGAAATGACTTCTTCTCCAACCTAGGTAGCATCTTCCTTGGGAAGATTTTTCTATTTTACTAGGTATTCTAGAATAGTCATATTCCTCAGTCTCCTATCTTGCCTATCAAGAATAATCTCAGGCTCTAGAATGAGATTTCCTTCATTGTCTAGTGGTGGCAAATCAACACAAGGGTTTATATGTTTCTCAAGGACCCTTTTTAGTCTGTATACATGGAAAATATTATGGATCATACTATTTTTAGGAAGCTCTATTTCATAGGCTACTTCTTCTATCCTTCTTAGGATCCGATATGGGCCATAGAAACATGGTTTTAGTTTTTCTGCTCCACTGACCTTGAGTGAAGATTGTTTGTAGGTCTGTAGTCTTAAGAACACCAGATCTCCAAATTGGAATGACCTTTCCACTCATTTCTGATCAGCAAACATCTTTTGTTGGTTTTGAGCATGGTGGAGATTATCTTTGAGAGTTTTCATGATGTCATTACTTTGTTGGATGAAATATTTGGCTCCAGGCACTCTGCTCTCTTGATTGATTAGATCTCCAAATGTAGTGGCCTCATATCCATATAATGCTTTTAATGGACTCATTCCAATTGACATGTGATGGGTATTATTATAATAGTACTCTCCCAAGTATAACCATTTGACCCATGCATTTTGTTGTCCTATCTCATAGTTTCTGAGATAGCCTTCTATCCATTTGTTAATGATTTCTATTTGTACATCTATTTGGGGATGATAACTAGTGCTAGGGGTTAAATCAATTCTTTCTAATCTAAAGAGTTCCTTCCAAAATAAGCTAAGAAATTTTCTATCTCTGTCACTAATGATATTCTTAGGTAACCCAAGTAATCTAAAAAATTCTTTAAAGAATAACTCTACTATCTGTGGTGCCTTATAATGTATGGATATAGGAAAGAAATGTGTATATTTGGTTATCCTATCTACCACTACTAGGATGGAATCTCTTTCTTGCAACTTAGGTAATCCTGTAATGAAATCCATGGTAATGCTTTCCCATTTTTGGTTTGGAATGGGTAATGGTTGTAATAAACCAACTAGGTAATTCTATTCAGACTTATTTTTTTGGCATGTTATACATTCCTGGACATATTTCATAACATCCTTCTTTTGGCCTTTCCAAGAGTATCTCCCCCTTATCTTCTTGTAAGTTTTGTAGAATCCAGTGTGTCCAGATAGAGGGTTGTCATGATATTCCTTCATAACCTTCCTTTTAACTTTGGAGCTTGTCGCAAGTAGTATTCTTCCCCTATATAGTATGAGTTCTTCAACAATTTTGATTTCATCATTAGTTATGTTTCCCTCCATGATCTCCTTAGTCCTTGGATCTTTAGCATACTCTGCAACAATTTCATTTTTCCAATCACCTGTGATACTAGTAAGGGTATTCAATTGGCCCTGTCTAGATATAGCATCTGCTACCACATTATGGGTTCCTTTAACATATTCAATATCAAAATTATATGCTTGGATTTTACTTACCCATTTCTATTGGTGATCATTAAGGTCATTTTGATTCATGAAGAACTTCAGGCTATTATGATCTATTTTAATGTTGAACCTTCCACATACTAGGTATTGTTTGAATTTTTCTAATGCATGCATGATAGCCAACATTTCCTTATCATAAATTGAGTAGTGTCATTCTATTTTTGATAGTTTCTGACTTTCGAAAGTAATAGGGTATTTTTTTTCCATAAGTACGACCCCAATTCCTCACTAGAAGCATCACACTATAATTCAAAAGGTTGTGAAAAATCTGGAATAGCTAAGACTAGGCAAGAACTCATTTTTTCTTTTAACTCTTCAAAAGCCTCTTGTGCTGCCTCATTCCATCCGAAATTTCCCTTTTTTGTCAATTCTGTTAAAGGAGATGCTAACTTGGAAAATTCTTCAGAAACTGCCTATAATAGCTGCATAATCCCAAGAATCCTCTAAGTTGAGTTAGGGTTTTGGGTTTCGGCCATTCCCTTATTGCTTTAACTTTTTCTTCATCCATGCTTACACCCTTGGCACTGATTTTATGGCCGAGATAGAGAATTTCTTCTAATCCAAATTCGCACTTTGATGCTTTTGCAAATAAGGATTTAGATTCTAATTTTCTCAAGACTTCATCAATATGTTGGAGATGTTCTGCCCATGACCTGCTATAGATGAGAAGGTCATCAAAGAAAATAAGGAGGAATTTCTTGAGTTTTTTTTTAGAAGATATGATTCATACATGATTGAAAAGTGGTTGGGGCATTGGTGAGGCCAAAGGGTAGAACTAAAAACTTGAAATGCCCATAATGACATCTAAATGTTGTTTTGGGAACATCCTCCTTCCTCATTCTAATTTGGTAGTATCTTGAATGTAAATCAATCTTAGAAAAATACATTGCTCCATGAATTTCATCTATGAGTTAATCCACCCTAGGAATTAGATAGCAATTTTTAATAGTTTTCTTATTTAGTGCTCAATAATCTATACACATTCTCATTGTTCCATCCTTCTTTTTCACTAGTATTACCAAAGATGCAAAAGGACTAGAACTAGGTTGAATATGTCCCATTGCTAAGAGTTCTTGAATGGCCTTTTCAATTTCATCTTTATAGTTTTGAGGATGTCGGTAAGGGGTGGTGATCACTGGTTTATTCTATAATGTGTTCAAATCCTCTTTTGGTTGGCAATCCTAGTGGAATTTCTTCAAACACCCTTCGATGTTTCTTAATGATGGGTTTGATATCTATATGGATAGTTGATTCCAGTGGAGTAGATTTGTTTAGTACTAAACATTGTGAAACCCATTCACCTCACCTGCCTTAATATTCTTTCTATTCTTTTTCATGAAACTAGTTTTGCAGAACCATCAGGTATTCCTTCCAACGTTATTTCTTCCCCTTTGTGCTCAAAATGGATTTTCAAATTTGGGAGGTCAAACTTAAAAAATCCCAAAGAAAATATCCATGGGCCCCCCAAAATTATATTTGAATCTAATGGAACCACATGCAGGTCTTCTCGGGTGGTGTGCTTTCTCCCTAAAGTGATTTCTTGTTGTGGAATCACCTTTGTACATCACACCAATGATCTTGTGGCTTGAACAATAGTAAAACCTTTGAACTTCTCAATTTTTAATTTCATTTTGTTAACAATTTTTTCATCATTGTAATTATGGGATGCTCCAATATCAACCAAAGCAATGACTTTCTATCCATTGAGAGTGCATCTAATTCTTAAGACCTGATTTTTAGAGGGTTGAGTCATAGTGGCTATCACTCCATATTCTTCTCCCTTTATCTCTTCTTCATTGCTTTTGTCACATTTTTCCTTTTTGTTGACTTTTTCTTCCTCAAGATCTTCTTTCATTCTTTGGATGTGGCCTCCTTTTTCACATCTATGTTCGGGTACCCAGTCTATTCCACAATGGCGACAAGTATTTCTTTTTTGGTTGTAGTTATGGCCTAGCTCCCATGGCTTTTGGCATTTAAAGCATAAATTTTTCTTCTTTAGTTCTTCTTGATCCTTTGTAGGAATGAACTTTTTGTAGGATTTATCTTTTTTGTAATTTTTTGAATTAGGTTTATTCTAGAATTTGTTGTTTGTGGTTGAAACTTCCAATCTTAATGTTGTTTCAAAAGCATCATCTAAAGATGAAAGATTTAGGGCACTTACTAGACCCTTAAATGAATCTCTTAATCCTTCTATGAACAAGTATGTAGAGTGCTCATCATCTACTCCTATCACTTGGACTGAAATCTTTTGGAATTCTTTAATGTAATCCTCTATTGTTCCTTGCTGCCTTATTTGAGTTAATTTTTTAAAGTTTTCTTAAGGATGCCTTCTATCAAATCTCTTAATGAGTTTTTGAGAGAATTCTTCATAAGAAGTAATATTTTGGTGTGCTTGAGTAACAAGGCCATGATGCCACCAATCATGTGTTGCGCCTTCTAGGTGAAGGATCACGAATTGAAGTGCATCTTCTTCTGTCATTGGACTAAGGATAAGATAAGTGTTCATTTTTTGTAACCAAGCGCATGTAGTAAGCTTTTCTGATCCATCAAAATTTGAAAGTGATATTTTATTTATTTTACTTCTAAAGTCTTGATTTTGATGTCTCTTTTCTTTCCCATGGGTTTCTTGCCTGTTGGCTTCACAAAATTCTCTGAATGATATTAACTCTCTGATCTCTAGTTCAAGGTTGGCATAAGCTTTTGCATTCTCAATAGCAGTATTGGTTGTTTGTCTCTCTTCTTCCATTGAGGGGCCTTCCCTAGGTAAGAAAGGGGGTTTGGGTACTTGAGATGGAAAGGCTCCATTATTTTCTGAATGGTTTGAACTTATGTCCCTTCCACCAGAATTATTGTTTTTAAGATTGTTTATGGAATTTCCCATGTTTTACAGTGCTTGAAAAAGTTACTGATTTGATCTTTCTATTTGCTCTACTAAGGTTTGGTTTGTCTGTTCCATAACATTCCTAATTTCATTAGATAATTGCTCACTCATTTTTGCTCCTTTTTTCATTTACTATATTTCTAGGATGGCAGGATCAGGGTTGGATACTAATTGTAATGACCTCTTTTTTAATTCTTTGACCTGATATTCAAAATTTGGTATAAGTTAGGAATTCATTCAAATTAAGTAAGCCTTTGATCCTTATTGTTATTCAAAAGTTTGAGCATTTTAATAAATTTATTTGTTTGTTTAGGAAATTACTACTTATAGCACTAGGCAATCTTCTCTCTCCTGGTTATGATCATCTCAAGACAGTAGAATTATGGTGCAGAGGGCACGTGAAACAAGCTCCAAGCAGTTTTGACAAGTGCTGAAAATTACTCCGCCTCTCCCTCCACCAACTCCCTATCTCAGGATTTCACAACTCAGGCAAGAATAAGACTTGCTGTACTATAATTTAAAATGCAATCCAAATGTTCTTAAAATCTTTAAGAATATATATATATATATTTTTTATAATGTTCTAGTATTTCTAAAATGCAATGTTTATTTATACATTATTAATTATTTGAAATATTCGTCATTGTATATAGCTCTATATAATTTAGTTTTAGATAACATAAATTGATTTGGTTACATTCAACATATATTGACAAATTATTTTTACCAATTCAAATCGGTGGATGAAATAGCCTTATATTTAATTAAGCTGTATGTAATACATAGCACACCAATCCATGTAATGCACTATACGTGTGACTCAAATGCACCTATCTATATTAAAATTCATTAGTGATGCTTGTAACATGAATGCTATAGCTAATTTTTGAGATATGGTACCGTAGCAGAGTTCAAACAAATGTACCTGTGTCTATGATAATGGATTGTTTGCAGAGTTTCCAATCAGGCAGTGTCAATACCCGCGCATGGAAGTTTTATTGCTTCTCAGTACACTGTATGATAGTCGGGGATTGCTAGGCACCGAGCAAGATGATCACAGAATTGCATGATGTAATGTTATTATCTCTCCTTAACTATATCTCCTTTTTTTTTAATGTCGTATTCACATGTCTTCCTTCACTTTTTTAAACCTAACCCTAATACTTACATTTATATCATTCGAGCAGTCATGACTATAAAGTCATGCCCCTTCTATGATTTGATTTTAATTTTTCCTTATTCTCATAGTCCACATTTATATTATATTTATTTAGTAAGAACTCATAATTATATATGTATATATAAAGTACCAATATAATAATTGGGAACATTTGTAAATTAGGTTTTTCTAAGATTGAAAGAATGTTTTAGATTTAGGTTTATTTAGTATTGATAATATTTATAATATCAAGATTAAAGTTAATGATATTAATGTATTTTGAAATAATAATATATTTATAATTATGAATGTTCACATGGGACTTGAAGATTATAAATTTAACATTAATAATATTTATTATAACTTGTACGCTATTTGATTGAAATAATTCAAAAGTAATGCTATCATAGTAATATATTGAATATATCAATTTTAAATATTTAAACTAATACATTGCATTTTTGATAAAGGAAAACATATTAATCTCAGCTCATTACACATCATGTAATTGAGACTTAGGTTTGTTCAAGATCTCTACGATATCACAAATGTCATCCTCTGAAGCACAGAGTTGAGGCTTAGCACTCGTCATTATCTCCTTTTGAAACCATCTCAGAATGTGTTTCTCTATGACCTTGGCCCTTGATGATGAAGAGGTATGTTCAATTACCTCCTTCCCTTTATCACTCTTTCTTGGAGTCATCTCCTATTGTGAGGACTCTCCTTTTGTAACTTTAGTCTCCGTAGATCATGTAGCTTGCTCCTTAGCATCTTGGGAAGGCTATTGTGCATATTCTACCATCTGTCCCTCTTTTGATAATTCATCAATAGCCCTTGGCTCTAGTTGCTCTCATGGTGATGGTTCCTTTTGAACTTATTCCTCTTCTAAAATTGGAGGTGGGGGAGTTATTGATCCCTTATCTACTGCTGTAATCTGTGGTGGAGATGAAGGAGTAAGATCAGAACCATGTGTATCTAGTGGCATCTATGTCTAGTCTTCCTATTGGAGTTCACATGTAGGGGTGTCTCTAATCTTATCTCCAACCAACTCTATACCCACAAGCATGAAATCAAAATCTATCATGGAGAAAAAATCCTCACTTCCTTCCCTTTTCTCATTCACCCAGTGCTGCACTTCATCTTCCAAAGAAGAGAGTTCTAATGGTTCTACTTGGGTGGATGGTGGCGTACTCATGGCACTCTTTCTTCTTTCTAACTCTATAGATTTTTCTAATTGAGTTCTTCTTTGTAGCGGTACCTATTCCTCCTCCTCTTCTAATTCTATTTCTTCCTCATCTTCTTCTTCCTTCGGAATAGTTTTAGGAATAGATGGATTAGGTATTAATCTTCTACTAATCCTTTGCCTTTTCTTCATCTTAATCTTAATCCTCTTATGTTTTTTTGGGATAGAAGGAGGAGGGGGCTCTTCTTATATAGGAGGAATGGAGACCTCTAGAATTTCTCCCTCTTCTGGTTGCCATGGCACAACAGGAGGCAACTGAGGTTCATCCTAGATTTGAGTAGCTCCAATACCTTGGGACTCTTGTGAGCTCTATTCATGCTATTGGGAAGATACATGTTTTGCAACCTGTTCTGTCTAAATCCTCTGAGGAGAGGTTCTCTTCCTCTTTCTCTTCCTTTCTAGGGGGTGATAATATCCAACTGGGCGATCAAGATGGTAGACTGTCTCTGGCCTAATAAGAGACCGAAGTGCAAAGATAGGAACTATAACTTTCCTTCCTTTACCCTTTTCTAGGCGAGCATGTGCATGGAAGATTACAATATCAAGAATTGGATCAAGTGGAAAAGGTTTCTTAATCCAATCCTTTTTCATTCTAATGACATGTCTCACTCAATGATTGATGTCATCTCTTTCCTCTCTATCAACCTCTACATTCAGAATGGGTCTCTATTAATTTTTTAGACTCTTTTAGCCTTATCTCATTACGGATATTCAAACAGAGAGCCTTTTTTACTAGATACAAAGTCATCCTACAATAATCGTTGATGTAGACATCATAGTCATTTGTGGTGTTCATATAATTATCTTCAATGGCATCCTCATGATGGAAGTCCTTTCCTACTAGGCTTTCCACTTTACCAACATTGTCAAAGTATGGCTGAGGAGAGTTGTATTCTTCAAGAGGATAGTTCTCCCATTCCCACTCGAAGGTTAGAATATCTTATTTCCACCTCACTTAATACGGCCCAATGACCAATAGCCATTCCTAGCAGGGTCTCTATTGCCTCTTTATCTTCTCATAGGCTGACTCAATTTTTCTAGAGATCTCCAATAATACCAACTTGTCACTTGGGTGTCTCAAAAGCTTCTTAGGATTGATGGATGCACCACCTACCCGAAGATACATGAATGTCTTGAACTGAATGAAGTAGGCTCTGAGAGCCAAGATCTATGTTTTGGCTTCATCAGATAACCTCTTCCCATAGTCTCCCTCAATGAATTGAATGATCACAAAGATAAATGCATCATTCACAATTTTGTACTCCTTGCTTTGTATTGAGAGCTTCTTCTTCACCAACTGAGGTTAGACTATGTATGGCCAAGAATTAGGGTCCTGCATACTATCTTTCTTGTACAAACTAGGATAGTTCATTGCCTTCACTGCAAGTAGGTACACCATATAAGAAGTCATATAAAACTTCTTCTTGTCCTTCACCATCCTTAGTTGCTCACACAAGTTTTCACTTAGTGTGGTGGGCCAATCCAATGGTACCCTTGCATGTCTAGTGGTCTCAATGAAATTGACCATGAATGTAGTGAGATGACCCGCTGCAGGTAGGCCCATGACTCTGCTTAGGAGAATGATAGAGTATCCAATGTCATCTTTCATGTATCCTTGAGTCATATCCACTTTGCTAGTTATCTTTCCCCGAGGAGGCTTCTCAATGAGGTATGAGGATTATATAATGTAAATGGCCTCTTGCTAATGCTCCCTATACCATCTCTCAGCTACGTTATAGGAAAGTTGGATGAACTAGTCTACTTTTGGTAGGTGGAAAACCTTCTAAATGTTATTAGGTCACAAATCCAATATCACTTCCCCTCTGGCACTCTTGACCACCCTCTCATTAGGCACAAAGTGTTGTGATAGGGCCATGATTAGTTCAACTGATTGTACTGACATAAGATGTGACACTGCACTCACTAATTCATAACAGATCAATGTAGATACCAAGACTAACCTCTCTATTGGCTTGTTGCAAATTCTCAAGAAATCCCCTAAATCTATGTGTCTGAGGTCAGTATCTCAAATTTCAATCGTGGAATCGTGACTATGAAAGAACACCTTGGAACTTGAAGACTACGAGTTTGGGTGCTGCTCTAGACGTGGACACCATTTGGTTACCTACACATTGTGAAAAAAGCATTTATTAGTCACAAGATAGTGTAAAGAAAAAAATAAATAAATAAACATGAGAAAAAAAAAGGTCCCCTTTGGACATGTATTTATTTTTATTTTCATCTCCCTTAACAATTTCTTTTTTTTTTTTTTTTTTTAATTCTTTTTCTAAACATTTTATATTTTTTTTTAAATTATATTTTTATATTTCTTAAAAAATGCAAAACAAAAAGAAAAGGCAAGAGCGCACCCTAAGGCATGTGCGGCCGAGTGCACACAGTGCGGGCCTATGGAGAGCGCAAGCATGGTGCCAATGCATGTAGCATGGGCGTGTGGTGCCTAGCTCGAAGAGTACGAGTGTGCAGCACCTAGTAGAAAGTGCAGGCACGGGGCCAACGCACGCATTGTCCAGTGCATAACGAGGTGTAGCGCCATGTCGTGGGTAAGGGAGGGCATGCTCACCACTACGTTTTGAAGGAGGTTGAAAAAATAATGAGGGGGAGAAGGGGCGAGAAGGGTTTTATAACCCCTCCCTTCCCCCGCATGCCAAGCAAGACACGCATGCCAGTGTGCAGTGTGCACTTCACACGTGTGGGTGAGTGCAAAATTTTATTAATTTAATTTTTTTTTTTTAAATTTGCATTTCAATTTTATATATATAGTGTAATTTTCTCGATTTTGTCAATGTTTTTGTAATTTTTTGATTTTCCAATTTTATATATATATATTTTTTTTTTTTTTTTTGTGTTTTTTCAATTTTCTAATTTTTTTGTGTTTTTTCAATTTTTGACTCTAAAATCTAACTTTGACAAAAGAAAAAATTTCGACTCTTGAATTGTGAGTCTAGGAGTCAAAAAAAAAGTAGGGGGTCCCCATTCCTAGTGAGGAATGGGGCGTGTGTTGTGGACACAACAACAATATTGTAGCTTCTTGTGATGGTATTGACTTGTAAGGGATTATGAGTTCTAATCAAGTTGTAATCACTAGATAATAATAATATTGGACTTATTGTTGTTGGATGTAGCCCAGGGATTGGGTGAGCCATGTTAAATCTTTGTATCTTGTGTTCTCTTTTATGTGATCTACTATTTTCTAGTATTAGTTATATTTGCATGTTACTATTATTTCTATCTGAGGTTAATCCTAACAAGTGGTATCATAGGTAGATGGTTGTCAAAAAAATTTAGCTAGATCGTCATCATTTTTTTTTAGTGATCCTCTACAGGAAGATCTCACGGTTGAGTGAGAGTGATGATAGACAAGGGTAAGCTGAGGGTTGACAAGTTTAATGGGTAGAACTTTCAGTTATGGAAAATGCTAATGGAGAACTATCTTTATCAGAAAGATTTATGGAAGCTGTTGGAAGGAAAAACCAAGAATCAAGGATCTATGACAAATGACGACTAGGATCTTTTGGACAGAAAGGTACTTGGAAGCATTTGATTATGCCTAGCACTATTGATGGCATTTAATATTACAAAAGCAAAAATAATAGAAAATTTTATGCAAACCTTAGCAAAACTATATGAAAAGCCCTCCACTTCAAACAAGGTATTTCTCATCAAGTGTTTATTCAATATGAAAATGACAGAAGGTGGATCTGTTACAGATCATTTAAATGAGTTTAATAATATTACTAGTCAATTATCTTCTGTGTGTATTAATTTTGATGAAGAAATTAGGGCTCTCTTGATTTTGTGTTCTTTTCCTGAAAGCTAGAATGGCTTGGTAATGGATGTGACTAATTTTGTTTATGAATCTAGTACCCTAAAATATGATAATGTGATCGGTGTTATTTTGAGTGAGAAAACTCATAGAAAAACCTTAGGTGAATCTACATCAGGAAGTGCTTTGAATGCATAAAGCAAAGTTAGAATGGCTGAGAGAGGAAATAATTCTAGAAATTATGGGAAATCAAGAGGAAAGTCAAAGGGGAAGAGGTCTCAATCCAGAGGACCAAGAGATTTCTGGTACTGTGGGAAATCGGGGCATAAGAAGAAAGATTACTAGACTCGAAAGAACAATGAAGGAGATAAACTAGAAGGGAACAAGGAGGAAAATAAGGTAAGTAACAAATCCAAAGAGGGTTCTTTGCTTATTTATTTAAAAAGTGTTGATGATTCATGGGTTTTAGATTATGGTGCTTCATTTCATGCTACACCTCAAAGAGGTTATTTCATTGATTATGTTTAGGAGAATTTTGGGCTTGTTTGTTTGGGGGATAATGAACCCTGTTAGATTGTTGGAAAGGTAAAAGTTAAGATTAAGTTGTAGAATGGGAATCATTGGCTACTACATGAGGTAAGACATGTTCCAAGTCTGAGTAGGAATTTAATTTCAGCAGGGCAACTCGGTGATGAGGGTTGTGTAGTTACTTTTAATGATAAAAACTGAAAGTTTAAAAAGATTCCCTTGTAGTATTTAAAGGTGTGAAAGTAGGCACATTTTATCTTTGTACAGGTTATATTGTTCCTTCTACTTTGATTATTTCAAAGAAAAATGAATGTTCAGGAATAGATGCCACTATTGAACAGGGAGAACAAATAGCTTCTGTAGTGCTATGGCACAACAGACTTGGGCACATGAGTGAGAAAGATATGAAAGTACTTCATTCATAGAAAGTTTTACCAGGTCTAAAATGTGTTAATATGAATTTTTGTGAAAGTTGTATGTATGGAAAACAAAAGAGAGTGAGTTTTGTGAAAACTGGGAAGGAAAATAAAAGTGAGAAATTAGAGCTTGTGCATACAAATGTATGGGAACTAGCTCAGGTATCTTCCCTTGGTGGCTCTCATTATTATGTTACATTTATTGATGATGCAACTAAGAAACTATGGATTTATTTCCTTAGACATAAGTCTGATGTATTTCAAACTTTTAAGAAATGAAACTTCTTGGTTGAAAATTAGACTGGTGAGAAATTAAAATGTCTAAGATCTCATAATGGTGGTGAGTATTGTAGTCATGAATTTGAAGATTATTTCTATGCTAATGGTATTCATAGATAGAAAATTGTTCCAAGGACTCCATAAGAAAATGGAGTGGCTAAACGCATAAATAAGACTATAATGGAGTGTGCAAGAAGCATGAGGTTGCATGTTGGGTAGCCCTTAAACACATGGTTGGGGGCTATTAATACTATTATATATTTTATTAATAGAGATCTCTCTACTCCTTTGGGTTGTGGTATTCTAAAGGAAGCATATACTGGTAAGAAGGTGAGTTATTATTTTCTTAGAACCTTTGGTTGTGAAGCATTTGCTCATATAGATTCTAAAAATAGAACCAAGCTAGAAGCTAAGTCAAAGAAATGTGTATTTTTTAGATATGGCATTAATGAATTTGGTTATGGACTTTTGGATTTTGAAAATCATAAAATTATAAGAAGCAGGGATGTCATATTCAATGAGAAAGTGTTGTACAAAGATCTGTTACAACAACATGAGAAGAAAGAAAATGATTATGTAGTTCTCGATGATACTCCAAAAGTTGATGTTCTAGCAATTCCTCATGATGTGCAACAATAAATACCACACACCCAAGAAAATGTTAGAAGGTCAACAAGGATGAGTAGACCTCCAGAAAATTTTTCTCCTTCCTTGTATTCTATTTTACTTACTAATGCTGGTGACCCTAAATGTTATGATGAAGTTGTGCAAGTGGATACAAAGATTTAGTGAGAGTCTTCAATGAAAGAAGAAATGGACTCTTTGTTGAAAAATAAGACATGGGATTTATGCAAGTTGTCAGTAGGTAAAAGAGTTTTACAAAATAAGTAGGTTTATAGGTTGAAAGAAGATGATGGAGGTAAGAAAATATTTAAAGCCAAGTTCACTGTAAAAGGATTTGCACAGAAAAAGGGCATTGATTTTGATAAGATATTTTCTCCTATTGTTAAAATGACATCTATCTGCACTATTTTAAGTATTGTGGCTACTAAAGATTTGCATTTGAAACAGTTTGATGAGAACAACCTTCCTTCATGGTGATTTGGATGGAGAGATATATATGGCTCAACCACAGGGATTTGAGGTCAAAGTTAAAGAGAACTTAGTGTGCAGATTGAAGAAAAGTTTATATGGCTTAAAGCAAGAACCCCTGCAATGGTATCTAAAATTTGACAAGTTTATGCATGAGCATGGATATAGCAGGTGTCATTCAGATCATTGTGTTTATTTTAAGAGGTTGAATGATGATAGCTACATTATTTTATGTTTATATGTTGATGATATGCTTGTAGCTAGGTCTAATATAGATCATATTAAGGGGCTAAAATGCCAGTTAGCACATGCATTTGCTATGAAAGATTTGGGGTTAGCAAACCAAATCCTTGATATGAAGATTTGAAGAGATAGAAAGAACAAGAAATTGACATTATCTCAGGATAATTATATTGAGAAGGTGTTGCAATGTTTCTCTATGGAGAATGCTAAAGCTGTCAGCACACCTTTACCTGGTCATTTAAAGTTGATTAAGGAGATTTTTCCCAAGACACAAGAAGAGAAGGACAAGATGTCTAAGGTGCCTTATGCTTCAGTTGTAGAAAGCTTGATGTATGCTATGGTATGTACTGGGCCAAATATTGCACATGCAGTGGGAGTTGTTAGCAGGTATATGAGTCATCCAGGGCTTGAGCATTGGAATGTAGTTAAATGGATTCTTAGATATTTGAGAGGAACATCCAATAAGTGTTTACACTTTGGGGGCTCTACTAAAAATTTACAGGGCTATATTGACTTAGATTTGGCAAGGGATATTGATACCAAGTGGAGTCCTACAAGTTATGTATTTACTATTGGTGGGGCAATAGTGAGCTAGGTTTCTAGGTTATAGAAGGTTAATTCTTTATCCACTACAGAAGCAGAGTATGTTGCTACTACAAAGGCATTCAAGGAGATGATATAGCTTCAGTTCTTCTTGGAATAACTGGGACACCCTTAGAAGGATAATTATTTATTTATAGATAGTTAGAGCATCATTCATCTTGTAAATAATTCAATTCTGCATTTAAAGACAAAACACATACAGTTGCGGTGCTAGATTTCTTTCGATCAATTTTGGATGATGGGCAATTAAAGCTAGAAAAAATGCATACAAGTGGCAATCTAATAGATATCTTTACAAAGGGAGTGACATGGGAGACATTGAATTCCTCTTTAGCTTCAGTTGGTCTTCTTGACTAAATAGAATAAAAGAACAACAAAGTTTATGGTGGTTTGGGATATTCTGGTGGGAGCTATAAGTTTAGTAGAGCTATGATCAGTCTCCAAGTGGGAGGTTATTATTGTGGAGCCTGATTAGTCTCCAAGTAGGAGATTGTTGTGGTGGTATTGAGTTGTAAGGGATTACAGATTGTAATCAAGTTGTAATCACTAGATAATAATAATATTGGACTTGATGTTGGTGGACGTAGCCTAGGGATTGGGTAAACCATGTTAAATCTTGGTGTCTTGTGTTCTTTTTTATGTGATCTACTATTTTTTGGTATTGGTTATATTTGCATGTAACTGTTATTTATGTTTGAGGTTAATCCTAACACTGAGACTATTAATCTTATTTTTCATGTTCCTCATACTCTAATTGTTACAAACATTAAAAGACAAAATGTTATGGAGTTGTGGAATGAGGATATTTCCTATTGTACCAAGTTTGTCAATGATAACTAGTTGGTCACTAAGAGACCAAATCTGGTTAGTGGTGGAAACTACAATTGGAGCAATTATTATGTTGACCTTGATGTCAAACTTTATTAGTGAGATAGTTGCTACCTAAGTAGATTTCCATATCATTTGATTAATGAAGAGGATTTGAAAAGAAGAGATAACAAGTAGACCTAGTATAAAGGTTGAGTTATGTGGTACTATAATGGGCACTTGATTGCACATTGGCAAGATAATGTGTTGTTTGATTATTACACTAAGTAAAGAAGATAGTTGAATTGAAGCCTTCTAGTAGAGATGATCAATGGAAGACAAAATGCATAGGCTAAACTAAGCAACAAAGTAGAAGATTAAGGAACTTATAGTTGAATCCAAGTTGTGTTAGTGTCAATTGAGTGAACAATAGGAGTTGAGAAAATATATTGTTAAATGAGCATCAATAAAGAATGAGTATCAAAAAAGTTAGACCAAGTAAAGATAGAGTACGTCAAGAAAAATAGTTCGTATTGACCGAGTTTTCTAGTGGTGACTAAGGCCAAGGAACACAATATTGATCGTGTGTCAACAATTGATAGTTTGAGAGGGAAGTTAGATTCCCAACCAAAAGAGTTGAATTTTTGGATTGGTCAAAGCATGTGAAGGATATGTGTTGATGAGTTGGAGTATTTAATGCATGATACACTGTGTTTGAGCTTTCTTAGACATGGATTCAAAGAGAATTTTTGAGAAATATCTAGAAGGAGAAGGAGGAAATGAAATGATAGAAGGATTTGATGAATTTGACCTAACCCTAAGATCAACGGTGATGTTTAAGCAGAAAAAGATCAAAGTTACCTATTTAAGGAAGCATAAGAATAACTTGCAGAGGTTAAATAATTATTGATTATGTTGATTGGAAAACTTGAGCAAAAGATTGTGGAGAGATAAGCTGAGGTGAAGTGTGATTGCTTGAAGGGTTTCCAAGAAAATTAGTGATGAAGATATTAATGAAGGCCAGTTAGTGGATCAGCAAAGGAGCTACATTGTGATTTATATTTTCAAAGTGAGTTGTATTTAGAACAACCTATTGTTACTTTCTAACTATTGTATCAGTTAAAATCCTTTAATCAAGGTTGACTTAAGAGTCATTTGTAAATCCTTTAATCAAGGCGACATTATAATGGGATGTTTTAAAACCCTTTAACTAGACCACTCCTAATAGGGTCATTAAATCCTTTAATAAAGTCACACCTAACAGCACATATTGTAACCTTTAATAGGGTTGGCTCTTAACCAAGCTCACACCAAAAGAGTGAAAAGTTGGTTGTGTTTGTGGTGGTTTCTCCCAAATTGGTTTTCCACATTACATCTTGGTAGCATACTTGTGTGAATAATATGTGATGTGTTTAATTGTTTATTGCTTTACATTTTGCACTTAGGTTACTATTGGAATAGTGAACTGCAAGTTTATGTTAATGTTAAGCTAATATAGAGATTGAGTGGACTAATAAATAAGTCTGAGTTATGAAAAGTGGTCAAAAGTTTATTTTGGAACATGTGGACCCGAACATATTTGATTCACCACCCCCACCCCCCAAGTTATTCTAAAATCATTCTAATAATTGGTATCAAAACTTATGGTGCTTGTAAGGAAATTTTGAAGGGACTTAAAGCTAAAGATAAAGATGTTCAAAAAGGAAGGTACCCAAGTTGAACAAGGAGAACTTCCTTGCATGGAAAAGTTTGATGAAGGTACACATTGTTGGAATTGGAGATTTAGTAGTATACTACCTAGAGCATAATTACATAGTAGTACCAACACATATGAAAACCCAACAGATAAATGACAAACAAGAACACAATCATGCAATGTTGGAAATTGCATCTGCCCTAAGTTACTTAGATTTTGATGATATAAAGGAGTGCACTACTACAAAGAAAATGTGGGACAAACTAGAAAAGATCCATGGTGGAGAAAAAAATGTACTAAGAGCTAAGTCTGAAATCTTGAGAGTAAGTTTGATGATATGAAGATGAAATACTAAGAATATTTCATAATACCATGGCTGAATCAAAGAATCGGTGAATGTAATTAGAGGAGCTAAAGGAAAAATCAGTGATGAAACTATGATCATAAAGGTACTAAGAATCCTATTTCCTGTTTATGCTATTAGAGTTTTTGAAATACAAGAATCAAGATATGTACTCCTAGTAATAATCCTACCTTGGATAGTCTGATTAGGAGGCTTATTACTTTTGAATTGTCAAATTTTGATAATTTTATTGCCCCTACTATTGAATATGCTTTCAAGTCACAATTGGTTCTACATAACTCTAAGAAGAAGAAAGGAAAGTATGTGGGTAGTGATAGTGAATCATCTAATGATGATCTTGAGGATCTTGAAGCATTAATTGAAAGAAGGCTACTAGCAAGTAAAAGAAAATTCAAAGATAAACTTCCCATAATATGCTTTTCATGCAACAAAGTTGGAGATATTTCTGCAAGATATCCTAACAGGGATGACAATGATGAAAAGAAAGACAAAAAGTAGAGGAAGAAGAGATGGAAGAGACAACAAAGGATATAAATACTACAAGGGACAAGGTAAGAAATCTTGTTACATTGTTGAAGAAGAAACTAATAGAGATTTTGATAGTCATGATGACAAAGTTGTTTATGTTGCAATGAAAGATGAATGTAGTGAAGTTGAGAAAACTGCACTTATTTCATATGTGAGAAAAGATAATAGATGGATAATTGATAATGGTTTCTCACATTACATGACTGGTGATAAAGGTAAGTTCAAAACCTTAGAACATTATAAAGGAAGTTGTGTTAATTTTGGTAATGATGCACCATATCATGTGAAAGGTAAATGATCAGTAAGATTGACTAACAAGATTAGATGTGATAATGCTTATTGGGTTGAAGGACTAAATTACAATTTGTTAAGTGTTGCACAATTGAACAGTTCAAGTTATAGAGTTGAGTTTCAACACAAGAAAACTAAGATCTATAATGGTTTTGGAGAACTTATTAGAAGTGGAAAGCAAACAAGTGGTAACCTGTTCTACCTATACGTCTCTGATGATACATGCTTGTTTGCATAACATGAAGACATTTGGTTATGGAATAAGAGGCCATGTCATGTTAACTTTGACAATTTGGTAAGGATTAGTAAGATAAAAAGAGTAAGAGGGTTACCATGATTGAAGAAACCTGATAATGTAATGTGTAAATAATGTCAATTGGGTAAAATGACTAAGTCTAGTTTCAAGAGCAAGACCTATTCATCTAATGATATATTAGAATTGGTTCATACTAGACTTTATGGACCTATTGGAGTGCAAAGCTAATATGGTAAAAAATATTTAATTCTATTTGTTGATGATTACTCTAGAATGATGGTTGTGATGTTTCTTAAAGAAAAATATTATGCATTTCAATTGTTTAAGTGGTATTTGGCTAGAGTTGAAAAGAAAAATGGTAAAAGCTTGTATTGTCTAAGATATGATAGAGGAGCTAAATTTATATATGAGAAATTCAACATATTTTGCAATGGTAGAGAGATTAAGAGACATATGTCAGCACCAAGGACCCCTCCATAGAATGGTATAGCTGAAAGGAGGAATAGATCAATCTGTTAGAAACAATAGTCCGCCAAGAGAACTGAGAGGGGGGGTGAATCAATTATCTAATGATTAAAACATTTATCCACTTTAAATAAACTTAACTATTCAACCAATTTAAATAGCAACCATACAAAGATGCACATACACAATTACACCATATATGTTAACTAGGGAAACCCTTGATCAGAGGGAAAACCCCATTGGGAATGATGCCCACAAGATGATGTACTAATAAATATTCCTTGTTAGAGGATGGACCGTATTAGGAGTCTATTACAACATTTAGTACATATGAGTCCCTATTAGGAGACTTTGAATCCCTAGTAGGAGATTATAACCTTGTTAGGAGTTGTGACAAAAGGACCCATTGTCCAAATAGCTTATAGGGAAAGATCACCAATCTCACTGTCCAACTAATCTATCAATTATTCCTTTCAGAATAATTAAATGTACTATACTTTAACTCCTTTCCTTTGTCTTGTCAACTATATCAATCATTAGTAGACCTTGTAGACTAGGTCACAAGCCTCAGATCCAAGTATCCAACTTCAAATCACACAATAAAACCTTGGCAAAAAAGTTTCCTTCACCTTCACTCTATTCTACTCAACTTCATATTTTTCTCTTTGTGTTACTTACAATTGCTTCACATCCATGTTCATGATAAATAAAAATGTCCTTCCTTTATATTGAATTCATAAAACAATTCCCTGAGTCGGATGTTAAACTTTCTCAATTAATTATTACAAGACCACATTAAGAACACATTACACTTAGTGATAATATTAATCTTTCACCTTGCAACTTAAATAAATTTTTGTACATGCATCATTATGATGAGTGAACTTAGCCACATCATCACCAACATTTCTTCTTCACATATGTAACTTCAACTTCTCATAATAGTAATTCTGCTAAGAGATATAATAAGTTTTTCAAAACATGCTTTTGTAAACTCTATCTCTAAACAATCATCACCACAACTTGCATAACTTCTTCCAGACTTAATATCTTATGCTTCTAAGGTTAGCTACATATACTAGACACATAGAATGATCTCTCGTTAACCTTTCTTGGTGAAAATTCTCAATTGTCTATCCACACCAACTTGATCTTTTTGTTGTTCTTCTATTAGATACCACAAAAAATTGCTATATTGACATCAATGACAAAAACAATCATGAATATAACATATCATCATCATAATGATCTACTCATGTTTCCACAATACTCCTCCATATGAATATAATTAGCATTCATTCTTCCAAAAATCTCTCCTTTTGGCATTGATGGCGCAACATAGAGGAAAAACATCTAGTTCCAAGAATACCAACTACAAAATATTGTTAACCTTTTCTTTTGAAATCCTCTTCATCAATCATTCTCCCAAGCTAAACTTCTCCCTTCAATGTACTCAAATTATTTTTCATGCTAAACTTCTCCCCCATTAACATCAATGTCAAAGGTTTTAACAACCAACAATCTCTGGAGCAACTATTTCTGACTAGCTCAAGTGTCAAAAGACATTGTTCAAAAACAACATCCAACAAGAGTTCTAAATAACTTTTTCCATCATAGATACTCCCCCATATAGCAAGTATCAGCATTCAATCTATACAATAATAGTATTATGTTACACTAGACTAATGCACTTCTTGCATCATCTATTCTGATGTAGGAAGGAGAATAACCCCTAACATACCTTGCAAATACTCAAAAGTCTCTTTGGGAAGAGGCTTAGTGAAGATACCTGCAATCTGCTCTTTAGTGTTCACATACTCCAATCTAATTTCTTTTTTTGCAACTTTTCTCTCAACATGTGATACTACATAGAAATTTTCTTAGTTTTAGAATGCAACAGTGGATTCTTAGACATATTTAATTTACTTGTGTTGTCACAATGTATGACAACAGGTTCACTGAATTCTATCATTATATCCTTCAGCATTTGCTTCATCCAAACAACTTGATTACAATTTTTTGATGTTGCAACATATTCTAATTCAATTTTACTTTGTGTGGTTCAATCCTACTTCTTTCTTAGCCAAGAAACTAATCTTCCTCTAAGAAAGAAGGCTTCACCACTGGTGTTCTTTCTATCATCCATACTACCTGCCCAATCAACATCAATATAAGCACATAAAGTGAAATCATTAGATCTTTCATACCACAATCCAAACTCAGATGTTCCTTTCAAGTAGCTAAACATCCTTTTGATTGTTGCATAATGTGCTTCTCTAGGATCAACTTGAAATCTTGTAACAATTCCAATTGCATTTGCTATATCTGGCCTTGTGTGAGTTAGATATTGCAATCCTTTGATCATAGATTTGTACTTCATTTGCTCAATAATAGGTGTTTCATCCTTTGTAGATAACTTATGTCCAGTTACCATAGGTGTTCCAACAAGTTTACATTTTTCTAAATCAAACCTTATCAATAAATCATTCAAATACTTAGTACAAGAAATAAAGATTCCTTCTTTATCCTACACAATTTGTAATCCTTGAAAATATTTCATCTCTCCTATCATGCTCATTTCAATTCCTTCTTCATTTCTTCTGCAAACTTGTCACTTTCATTATCATTTCCTCCAAATATGATATCACCAAAAAATATTACCAAAATTTTTAATCCATTATCAATTTCTTTCCAATATAGATTACTATCTACCATACCTTTGCTATATCCAAGCTTTGTCAAATGCTTGTCCAACTTTGAATACCAAGTTCTGGGTGCTTGCTTTAAGCCATACAGTGCTTTCTTCAATCTGCATACTATGTCCTTGTCATTTTTCAAAAGACAACATTCAGGTTGTTCTATGTACACCTCTTCTTCATTTTCTCCATTTAGAAATGTTGACTTGACATCCATCTGATATACTTTAAATTTTTTATATGCTGCATATGCTAAAAATAGCCTTACTGCTTCTATTATTTCCATAAGAGAATAGGTCTCATCATAGTCTATTCCTTCGTGTTGTTAGCAGCCTTTATATACCAATCTTTCTTTGTTCCTTACAACTTCACCTTTCTCATTCATCTTGTTTATGAATACCCATTTAGTTCCTATCACATTCTTGTCTACTAGTCTAGGAACCAATTCTCATGTCTCATTCTTTACTATCTGGTCCAATTCCTCTTTTATAGGTTGTTTCTAATAGTCATCTTTACATTATTCATCTACATTCTTAGCTTTAACTTGAGATATCAAACATAGTTCTTCATTGATTCCACTTATTATCATCACACCTTTATCTTTTCTTTTGATGATCTACTTGAGTGGATGATTCTTTGTCATATTCTTACCCAAAGTAGGAGTTTCTATCTCAGCTCTTAGCTTTGTTGAAGGTTTTGAGCTTTGTTCCTACCTTGGCTCTCCTTCATGCTGCAAAACATTGTTAGTCTTAGAGAATACTTCATCATTCCTTAGTTTAGTAACAACATTCTCATCATCTGAATTGTAATCAATAATTGTTTTTTTGTATCCTGAATTTTTCATGACTCTCACATTGGCACTTTTCATAATGGTCTTAGTTCTAAGATTATAACATCTATAAGCCTTGCTTTTTAATGAATAACCAAGAAATTTACCTTCATCACTTCTAGCATCAAACTTACCAATATCATCATCTCTTATGATATAACACTTACTACCAAAAATTCTGAAATACTTAACTGTAGGTGAGTGATCAAACCACAATTCATAAAGGGTCTTGTTTGTGTCTTTTTTGACTTGCACTCTGTTCATAGTGTAGATTTTTGTATTCATAGCTTCTCTCTAAAATATCTTGGATGCATCATTCTTAGCTAACATAGCTCTTGCTACTTCTATTACTGACTTGTTTCTTCTCTCTACTATACCATTCTGTTCAAGGGTTCTCAGAGTTGATAACTGTCTTTTTATTCCATTAGCTTCACAAAAGATGTTAAACTCATTTGAAGTAAATTCTCCTCCTCTATTTGATCTTAAAAGTTTAATCTTCATGCCTAAGTCATTCTCAAATCTATTCTTGAATATCTTGAACTTATCAAATGCCTCAATTTTTTCTTTAAGAAATGCAACCCACGTCATTCTAGAAAAATCATCAACCAAAATTGTGAAATACCTTTCACCATAAAATCCTTTTGTCTTCATAGGACCACTAAGATCTGTATGTACAATCTCCAATTTTTCTGTAGTAGTAAACTTCTAGCTGGCAAAATAAGTTATGTTATGCTTTGCCAAAACACACTCCTTGCAAATTGTGTTAGTAGGCTTTACAACCTTAGGCAAATATCTAACTGCAAATATACTACTAGTCTTTACAATACTGCCAAAGTTTATATAACAAAATATCTTATGCCATAACCAAATGTCATCTACCATAGTAGCCAAATATGTCATTTTAGTAGGATTCAACTAAGATACATTACATCTAGATCTGGTTCCTATTCCAGTTACCTTTCCATCTTTGTCTCCGATCATGCATGTCTTCTCTATGAATTTCAACTGATAACCTTTGTCCACTAGTTGTCCATCACTCAAAAGATTGTGCTTCAAACTATCAAAAAAATGTACATCCTTAGTGTTAATCTTACCATCAAGAGTTATAGATCCAATACCTTTAACTTGGCATGTTGCATTGTTTGCAACTCTGACAATGCCTCCATCATGACTTTTGAAGTTAACAAACTTGTTCATGTCACCATTCATATGATGTGAAAAACCACTATCAATTATTCAATTAGATTATTTTCAAATTATGATACCAAATCCATTTTCTCTGGACTTTCTTCTTTGATAGCTACAAATCCAATTTCATCATCACTAGTGATTACTGCTTGTTCATTGGAATCATCTTCTTCATTTGCATACAAACATTCTCTATCTCTTCTAGGTTTGAAATTACCCCTATACTTTTTCTCTCTTTTAGGAAACTTAGATGCGTAATGACCATATTCAATACATGTTCAACATTTAAAGATTTTCTTACCATTTGTTTCTCTTCTTACCAGAAGGGATCCTCATTAGTTTTGCTACTACTAGCAAAATCTCCTCTAGCACTTATTCTCCTTGATAAACTAGGTTGAATATTCAAGGCACTGAAAGTCATTTCTATTTTGGTTAATTCTCCAGACTATCTAAGCTCATTCTCAACTGCTTCAAGTCTTCCAAGCAATTTTTCCTTTGTGAAATCTTTGGTACGAGAGATCAACAATTGTATCATTTGAACTGTTGGCTTAAATGGTGGTTTTAATCTCTTCAATATCTTCCATATCACGTCATAATCTTCTTTGGTTCCTCCTTGAGATCTAATACTTGTAGTAATTTTTTATATTCTACCTACAAATGTTCTTATAGATTCATCTTCCATCATCTTAGCATCTTGAAATGCACAAATCCAACTTTGTAACCTCAATTTCTTAGAATTTTCATCACCTTCAAAACTATTTTCCAAAACTTTACAAATCATATGAGAAGTAACAAGTGATCTTACCTAATTGCACTCAATGTCAAGAAGTGCAAACAATAGTGCTTCTCTAGCTCTCATGTCACACATGAAAAGATCTCTTTCTTCCTCAGTACAAGTTTACAAATCTTTCTTAGCAATGATCATCTTTTCAAATTTTGTCAAGATCCAATATCCTTGACCCATACATAGTAGATGTGTCTTCATCTTTTCCTTCCAACTATCATAATTTGTTCCATCAAACTTCAGACTATCTTTCTTGAAGATATTCGCCATGGATCTCCCAAAGTTGTTAAGTTTTATCTTCAAGGACCTTCAGCTCTCATACTAATTATTAGAAACAATAGTCCACCAAAATAACTAACAAGGGGGGTAGGAGGGAATTAGTTATCCAATGCTTAAAATTTTTATCCACTTTAAATAAACTTAACCATTCAACCAAAGTAAATAGTAACCATACAAAGATGCACATACACAATTATACCAGATATGTTAACCAGGGAAACCATTAATCAGAGGAAAAACCCAGTGAGAATGATGCCCACAAGATGATGTACTAATAAATATTCTTTGTTAGAGGATGGACCCTATTAGGAGTCTATTAAAACATTTATTACATATGAGTCCATGTTAGGATTTGTGCCAACCCTGTTAGGAATTGTGAGAAGGCAAAAGGACCCATTGTCCAAATAGCTTCTGGGGCAAGATCACCAAACTCATTGTCCAACTAATCTCTCAATTATTCCTTTTAGAATAATTGAATGTATTGTACTTTAACTCCTTTCCTTTATCTTGTCAACTGAATCAGTAACTGTCAGACCTTGTAGACCAGGTCACAAACCTTGGATCCAAGTATCCAAATTTGGATCACACAATAAAAATGTGACAACAAAGATTCCTTCACCTTCACTCTACTCTACTTAACTTTGCATTCCACTCTTTGTGATGCTTATAATTTCTTCACATCCATGCTCATGATAAAGGAAACTGTCCTTCCTTTATATCAAATCCATAAATAAAAAATTGTGAGTCAGTTGTTAAACCTTCTCAATTAATTATTATAGGACCACATTAAGAACAAGTTACAGTAAGTGATAACATTAATCTTTTGCCTTGCAACTTAAATAACTTTCCATATGCATGTCATTATGATCATTGAACTTAGCCACATCATTTCCAACATGTCTTCTTCACATCTATAACTTTGGCTTCTCAGAATAATAACTCTACTCAGAGATATAACATGTTTACCAGGACATGCCTTTGTAAACTCTATTTCAGAGTAGTCATCACCAAAACTTACATAACTTCTTCCAAACTTAATGTCTTATGCTTTTAATGTTAGATATGTATACTAAACACATATTAGAATCTCCTTTTAACCTCACTTAGTGAAAATACTCAACTCTTTATCCATACCAACTTGATCTTTTTGTTATTATTTTGTGAGATACCACAGAAAATTGCTATGTTGACATCAATGACAAAAACAAACATGACTGTAACATAGCATCATGAATAATGATCTAATCATGTTCCCACAATACTCCCCCATAGGAATATCATTAGCATTCATGCTTCCAACACAATCATGGTGCCAAGACATTGATGATGGAGAAGAATGTTTCACAAAAGTATTGGAGAGAAGAAGATGTAAGTATAGTTGTTTATACTTTGAACTAAGTACAAATCAAGAAAGGTACGCATGTTACAACTTTTGAGGTATGGATATGCTCCTAATGTGAAGCATTTTAAAGTGTTTGGAAGAAAATGTTGTATATTGAAAGATAATAGACATGGAAAACTTGATGTAAAAAGTGATGAAGGCATATTCCTAAGATATTCTAGTAAAAGAAAAGCATACACATGTTTGAATTCTAACACTAATAGAGTTGTAGAAAGTGTAAATGTTAGAGTTGATGAATATGTAGAGAAAAGAAAAGTTGAATGAAAGAAAGAACCTAAAGACTACAATAATTATGTATATGACTATGAAGGATAGCTTAGTATTCTACTTGAGACTGAAAAGAAAGTTTTCAAGCAAAAGAAACCAGTGAGTGTCAATTATAATAGTAGACTATTGAGCATTAGGTAGTTGGAGTTAAGTATCAGTAAGTGATCATCAAACAACTAGAAGTAGAAGCAAAGATACAAGAAGTGCCACCTGAAGTGAATTTACAAGATGAACCTAATGAACCAGTACAAGAAGAAAGAAGATTTGAACCCGTGCTAGAAAAATATATAAGAAGAAATTATACACCAGATCAAATCATTAGAGAAAAAGATTCAGGGATTATGACAAGAAAAATATTGAGGAGTGATACATGCTTATTGTGTGAGCATGAGCCTAGATTAGTCAAAGATGCACTTGCGAGTGAAAATTGGATTGCAACCATGAATGAAGAGATTGAGATAATAGAGAATAGAAATTCTTGGACATTGGTACCTAGACCAGAGGATAGAATTTTATTGGTACAAAGTGGGTACTCAAAAAAAAGACGAATGAGAAAGGTGAGGTCATAGGAAATAAATCTTGACTAGTTTGTAAGGGATATGTGCAAGAAGAAGGAATTGATTAGGGGGATATATTTTCCCTAGCTACAAGGTTAGAAGAAGTGAGAAATTTTCTTGCATATGCTTCTTACAAAGGAATCAAAGTGTATCAAATGGATGCAAACTCTACATTTCTAAATGGAATACTAGAGGAAGAAGTCTATATTGAAAAAACTACAGGATTTGTTGATGCAATCAAGATGAATATGGTATGTAAGCTACAAAAAGAATTGTCTAGATTGAAACAATCCCATAGAGCGTGGTATGAAAGGTTGCACACATATTTGGTGAAGATTAGTTTTGAAAGGACAAATGATAATGGAAATCTATACTTGAAGACTAAATATGAAAAGGGACACTATTAGCTAAGTATTTATGAATGATATCATATTTTGAGGACAAGATTCATTGTGTAAATCACTTACTAATGAAATGAAAAAATAATTTGAGATGTCTATATTTGGAGAGATCAAAATATTTGTTGTTTTGCAAGTATATCAAATGAAAAAGGGTATATATACTACATAATCCAAGTACATTAAGGAGATATCGAAGACCTTGGGAATGGAAGACTCAAGACTAGCTAGTACACCTATGGCTACTAAACATAAACTTTTAAAGAGTGACAATTTTGTAGATGTGAATCAATCCTTGCATAGATCAATGATAGAAAAGATGTAATATGTTATTCACAATAGACTAGATATTGCACTAGTGGTTGGGATTGTTGCTATATTTTTTGCAAATCCTGAGGAGAATTACATAATGGTTGTGAAAAGGATACTGAGATATCTAAAAGGAATAAAGGACTATGGATTGTATTACAAGAAAAATTACAAGTTTGAACTGAAAGCACTAATGCAAATTGGGATGGAACTATTGATGACAAAAAGAGTACAAGTGGCAGAGCTTTCTTTTTAGGAAAAAGATTGGTTTCATGGACAAGCAAAAAATAGAACTACATTTCTCAATCTACAACAAAGGTTGAATATGTAGTAGCAATAGTTAATTGTTCTAACATAGTGTAGATAAAGAAATTATTGAAAGTAATGAAGGAAGAGATCATTGAACCTATTGTCATATTTTTTGATAACACAAGTGTTATAAACATATCTAAGAATCTTGTGATGCACACCAAGACCAAGCACATTTCTATAAAATATCATTACTTAAGAGAGTTGGTACAAGACAAAGAAGTGAGATAGGAGTATGTAAATAAAAAGGAACATATAGATGATATTTTTACTAAAGTTTTATCTAAGGATGCTCATGAATATCCAAAGGGTAAATTAATGTTGACTCCCCTAACTAAGGCTACCTAAGCTAGAAATGGAGCATTGCATCAAATGTTTTGATTAGAATATCTTATAACTTGATGCAAGAGGTCACACTTTAGGAGCTACCTAAATCTGTAAAGAGATGAGAATTAGATGTTGAATCAGTCATAAGTGAGATGATAGAGGAAAAATCTAGTTCAAAGAGATAACATGGAGTTATCAAAATCATATACATACATACATACATACATACATACATATATATATGTATGTTTGTATGTATGTATGTATGTATATGTATATGTATATGTATATGTATATGTATATGTATATGTGTGTGTGTGTGTGTATGAGATATCTTAAGATGTCCTTGACATTATTGTCAAAGAGAGAGTTTATACAATCACCATGAAAAATATGAGTAAAGGAGAAGTTATACATGACAAAGGGAGAGTATGAGAAAGAGCTACTATGAGATGATGTTATGATGCGATAGAGGGAGATATTACAACTATTTCTATAATTGGTGTCTAGAGGTGTTGATAAGAGCTACAGAGATGAAAATCAAAACAAAAAAGATGAATTGAGGTATATTTTTGGATCATGAGAGGAGAATTGGAATGAAAATAAGGATATTAATGAAGGTTTGTTACAAAACACAATGAGATTTAAAAGAAGCAAAACAAGTGAATATTGGAATGACTTTTTGAGTTGCATGGTAACTTGAGATGTTGTCATCAATGCCAAAGAGGGAGATTGTTGGAAACTACAATTAGAACAATTGTTGGTTATCATTGATATCAAACCTTACTAGTGAGACAATTGCTACCTAATTATAGTTGTATATCATTTTATTGATGAAGAGGATCTCAAAAGAAGAGATAACAAGTAGACCTATGTGGAACTAAAAAGGGCACTTGATTAATTGGCATATTGGCAAGATAATGTGTTGTTTAATCATTACACTAAGTGGAGAAGATAGTTGAATTGATGCCTAGCAGAGATGATCAATGGAAGACCAAATGCATAGGCTAAACTGAGCAATAGAGAAGAAGATCAAGGAACTTATAGTTGAAGCTTAGTTGCACTAGTGTCGACCAAGTGAATAGTAGAAGTTGAGAAAATATAGTACTGATTGTGCATTAGTAAAGACTAAGTATCAGAAAAGTCAAACTCAGTGAAGATAGAGTATGCTAAGAAAAATAGTTAGTATTGACCAAGTTTTCTATTGATGATCGAGGCCAAGGAACATAGTATTGACCGAGTGTTAGCATTTGATAGTTTGAGAGGGAATTAAAATTCCCAACTGACACAATTGAGTTTTTGGATTAGTAAAAGTGCATAAAGGATAAATATTAATGAGTTAAATCATTTAATGCATGGTAAACCATGTCTGGGTGTTCCTAGACATGGATTCAAAGAGACTTTTTGAGAAGTATCTAGAAGGAGAAGGAGGAAATGAAATGATGGAAGGATTCAATGAATCTAACCTAACCCTAAGATCAACATTGATTTTTAAGAGGAAAAATATGAAAGCTACCTATTTAAGGAGGCATAAGGATAACATACAGAGTTTAAGCAGTCATTGATTCTATTGATTGGCAAACTTGAGTAGAAGGTTGTGGAGATTTGAGCTGAGGTGAAGTGTGATTGCTTAAAGGGTTTCCAAGACAATTAGTGATAAAGATATTTTAAATAAAGGCTAGTCAATGGATCAACACATGGGCTACATTGTGATCTATATTATCAAAGTGAGTTGTATGTATTAGATCAACCTATTGTTACTTTCTTACCATTATATTAGTTAAAATCCTTTAATCAATGTTGACCTAATAGTCATTTGTAAATCTTTTTAATCAAGGTAATATTCTAATGGGATGTTCTTAAGTCCTTTAACCAAGCCACTCCTAATAGGGTGATTGAATCCTTTAACAAGGTCACACCTAAAATTGTGTATTGGAACCTTAACAGGATTGGTTCTTAATCGAGCTCAATTTAGAAGAGTGAAAGTTGGTAGCATGTTACTAGTGGTTTCTCCCAAATTAATTTTCTACATTAAATCTTGGTGTCATATTTATGTGAATGATATTTGATGTGTTTTATTGTTTATTGCTTTACATTCTACAAGTAGGTTGCTATTGGGATAGTGAATTGCAAGTTTACATTATTATTAAGCTGATATAGGGACCAAGTTGACTAATGAAAAATTTTGAGTTGTTAAAAGTGGTTTAAAGTTTATTTGCAACATGTGGACCCAAGGATAACTGATTCACCCCCTCTCCCCTCTCTTAGTTGGTCTAAAATCATTCTAAGATTTAGATGGCCACTAAAGGGCATTTTTTGATGTGATTTCAAGGAAGAAATCAATGAGTTCATTGCATTGCTTAGTCACCTAACAGGGCTCAAGGATTCAAAAAACTTTGAACCTTGGATGTATAAGTACATATAACTTGTAATAAGACAAAAAAAAGAATACATTTTGGACTTATTTAATGAATGATTCCATTTTTGAGTAGTTGGTGAACCAATTTTCTACTAGTTAACAATATGAACTCATACATGGTATATATTGTTTCTTCCCTAGGTACTTTTTTTGGTTTTCAATAAAAAATGATAGGTCTATAGTTCACGTTTGAGAGTACTATGAGTAGTTACCTTTGAAACAAATTTGGATACATTTATGAAGGGTTCATAATCCTTCTTTGGGCATTTCATTTGCATGTTTGATAATAAAATCCCAAACAAGTGAGTCTTTGATGAAGCAAGGTACAAGGTAAATGAGTATGGTTGTGTGTTCTTATAGTTTCCCAATTTCACATACTTATGAGTTAGATTCTTCAAGGGAGAGCCATACACATTGCCAAGGTACCCTACTAATAAAATTATACTCATGGAATTAGCAAGACAACTTATGGAGGTACAAGCTTATCAATCTAGTTTGCATCGGTTAGGAAAGGGGATCTCATCATGAAACCCATTAAATATTGGTGGGTATTCATTGGATATTGTTCCTAAAGTGAAGAATGTGGAATTTAAACTCTAAAGGATCACAATGAAAAGATTTGCAACTAGGAGTTTTTTAACTGGAGAGAGCTACATGATAAGATGTGGAAGCAATTCCTACAAATACATTGTGTAGAAAATCTATGGATTGATGTACAAGCTGAGGTGGATATACGACAAATGCATTATACTTGATTGACTATAAAGAAGATTTTGGATTTCAACTTGGCATCAATCCCTCTTAGATTTGAGGATGATGATCAAATCATAGATCCTGAATATTTTCAGCATAATGTGCAGAAGTTGCCCATTCTTCCTCCTACATGGTCTTGCAAGAAAAGTACCTCAATTTGAGATCACTTTCAATTCATTCTTGCTAACACCAATATTTGGATGAAAAGAAGGGGTCTCAAAAGAATCAAAATAAAGCTTGGAAAATACTTTGATCTTGTTGTTTTGATTGGTTTGAGATCATAAATAAAGGGTAAAGGTAAATATGGGAAATCATTCTCTACATTTGAACCTCCCATTTAGAGTTTCCCAAGTATCTATCAAAGAAGGAAAGGACTCGAGAGTACTTGAAGTAAAAGGGATTGAAACTCAATTGATTCAAGTTGAATCAAGTGATGATGATGTGAGAAAATCAAAGGAGCCTTCATCATTGGTTTCATGTCCTCTAGAGGTTATTGTTGTGACTTCTCTTCCATATTCAATACCAATATCAGATGAATCTCATGATTTACCCTTGGGCATGGTTATGGATGAATATTCTATAGAGCATCCATCTCTTGAGGATCCTGTGGCCATTACTCCAACATTGCATGTTTCCTCAGCTACACCTACATTAGAAATAGAATGAGATCAATATGATTATGAGAGTATCCTTGATGCATACTCCTTGTAATTTCCTTCTTCAATTATTTGTTCTATGACATTGCTTGATGTGACATCAACTCAGTTTGAGTAATTCATTACTAAAGTTACACATAGTAGTCCTACTCCCATGGCCATTCACATTGAGGCACCTTCCATATTCACTACTATCATGCAAAGAAATCTAGAGTTAACTATGATGAGTACCACTCTAGCCAATGTATCTTCTTTCAGCCTTCCTCCATGGTTGAGTACTCTCACATAGAAGAGAAAGAAAGAGGAAATCCAACCTAACGAGTCTGATAGGAAGGTGACCAAACAAATGGTTTCAAAGAATAAGAAATCCAAGACACATTCTTTAGTTGTAATTTATGAAAATAATATCAAGTATACTAAAGTAGTTGAACCACTTGTGGAGAAGTCTACTGAAGACATGCAACCTGTTGATTATAGAATTACAAGAGTTAAACTGGGTAAACACTCTAGGCTAAGTTATCAACAAGATGCACATGAGGCTGTCAACTTCTTAGCTTAGAAGAATAATGAACTATGGGATAATAAGAGAAATCTCAAAGAGGAGAATGCACATCTTCTAGGGGTCATTGAAGAACTAAAGAATATTTCTTTGGGTACTAAATATGTTCCTAGAATTTGTATTGAGAATATAAAAATAAAGGAACAAGTGGTAGATGAATGGGTGACTAGCATTGAATCACAAGGTTATCAACTCATTTGTGATATTTACACAGTGCTGAGAAAACAAAAAAAAGTTGTTTCTCAATTAAGTGATATTCAAGGGTCACTTAAATGACAACTATAGTTTCTAGATGGGGACATTGGTGCTTGGAAGAGTATGATGGAGCTTGATTTGGATGGTTTATGTGATTATGAAGTCATCTCATCTGTTGAGATGTATCATGATTACAAGCATCTAATGACTAATAAGGAACACGTTCTCCAACAACTCATGAAGGATGCAGAGGAAAAAGTAGTGAAGATTGGTGAGCAGGAACACATGATTAGAAAATGCTACAAAAAGTTTTCATGTGGATTTATCATTGAGGATAGAGTACTCAAGAAAGAAGATGATTTTCTCATAGGGTTCACTGAAGCAATTCACTTACAACTCAAAGCAGATGATTTCAATCTTAGTATAATGAATACATTTTCAAGATGGAAGTGTACACTAGATGAGCTACAAAGAAAAAAGGAAATTTCTATTAAGGGAGTTTTAAAGGCATCCAACACATATTAGAGGATCATAATGGTTGTTGAGTACACAGGTGAGCCAAATGTCAAAGTTATGCAGAACTCACTCTAGAAATTTGTAAGGATTGTTGAGACACTTTGAATGTTTCAAAGTTTCATATATTTCAAGTAGAATAGTAGTAGTAAAACTAAATATAAAGAGCATCTATGTTGTAAGTATAGGACAACATGTACATGTAAAATCAACTCATGTAGTTAGGTTACAATTACATTTGGCATACAACTTTGAATAAAGTCAAAGTAGTTAGCTAGAGATAAGTCAATGTGGTTGAGGTTGTTCCACTTTTTCCTCCACCTTTCTCTCTTCATTTTTCCTATATATAGGAGAGAGCGCATTGTAAATAATCATCTTTTTATTTATAGGAGAAGGATGGGCTTGTGACTAGAAGAATTTTTATTTCTTGTTTTAAATATTTGAAATGAATAAAGAAGCAAGTTTTTCCCAAAATTTGTGTTGTGATTCTTGGAATTAATCTTTGTTTCCTACATTGCATTGATCGATTCATCTTTGTTACTTCTTTCTCTATAAATAATTTGAGTATTTGATGATGTTCATGAAATAATTTGAGCTACCATAACAACGATTGATATAGTTTGATAGTAGCTACAAGTACTAGGATTTAAAGACTTTGAGATTTACTTCTTCGTATATTACTTCATAGCTAAATAGTTGAGCAAACACTTAGAGATTTTTTGGTTGTTCATCCTTTTGTTTCAAAAAGATCACTAAGCACTTGTAGGAGACTTTGGGTTCTTGTTTTCAATAACACAAGTTAAGTTACAACTCTCATCTTAAGGTTTTTTCTTATGTCAACCCTTAAGCCACCGATATAAGTGTAGTGTAGATTCCTTTTGCTAAATTGAAAATAGTTGTTGTTAGTATAAGATCATTCCTAAAAGAAGAGGATTAATCATATGAAGTACATATTTGTTCATTCTAGTTAGGTGTCTATTGTAGCCACCTAGAATAAGAAGGGAGCCCCCTATTTCTGAGAGGACAAACTTGTCTCACTACATCATTGTCTAAAGTTTCCATTTTTTAAGTTGTGGTTATAGTGGCTTACAAAATAATTAGCCAATGGGACTAGGGTTTATATTTTGAGTTCTTTGTCTCATAGTTAATGGTTGGTGCATGTCATCTTAGTAAGAGTTTGATGATAAGTTCTTACAAGGTTGACTCTATTCACCCAATTGGATTAAGGACTAGTCTTTCTTGATTCATTTGAGTTGATATACAATTTTTTTTTGTTGTTCTTTGCCTTGTTCATCTCCATGTCATTTATCCATTCTCATCAATATTTCCAATCACCCTTTTTATTATTCCAAGAGCATTCAGTTTTATACCTATGCTTTCTCATTGAGAATTACTTACTATCGCAAGAGCATCATCTAGAGAGCATGCATTCAAAAACATTAATAAATCATTGTGATTTTTTTTTGTGAAGGTATACCCACCTAGATATTATAGGACCTAAAGAATAAGGGTATTTGATTCTCAAAGGATCAAACCCATTTGTTGGCAAAATTGTGTATGATTTCCCAGTATTGAGTAGGAAAGACTCATAGGAAAATGACCAACAATTTGAGGAACCAACAAGGGGTTCACCAAAAAGAAGGTAAATACAATATAATTCTAAAAAGAAAAAAGGGGGCCCAATCAAGTTTACCAAAATAAGGTAAACACCTAAAATAATCTAACACCAAAAGAAGGGGGGATTCATTGAGTTCACCAAAAGAGGGTAAATACCTAAAATAATTTAACACCAAAAAAGGGGGGGACTCGTCAAGTTTTTCAAAAGAAGATAAATGCCTAAAGGTGGGATTTGTTAGATTCACCAAGAGAAGGTAAGCTCCTAAAATAATCTAATTCCAAAAGAAGGTGGGAATTGTTGGGTTTACTAAAATGTTTAGGGGAATAAGGTAAGAACTTTAATAGGTGTATGTCTCCACTTATCTGGTCCACTAAGTCACTCCACTATGTATGTGAGGGAAAGAAGGGAATTTCCAAATATGGTTCCACTTATAATACAATTAGATTACTAGAACCCAAAGGAAGAAGAGTACCAATACCAAATTTGAATTATAAAGAGGAACACAATAGAAGGAAATGTACTATTTGTCCCTTATAGGATAATGTGTATGTAAAATGGAACATATTGCTTATATAATGTAAATCTAGATAATGTGTATACAATCAACCCAATTAAGATATAGATCTAAGATAAAAATATGAAAGGAAATAAAAAATAAAAGACTCACCTTGAAATATGTAGAGGAAGATATACGTTATCTCTGAAAGTCACATATTTGTACCATTTTTCTGAATATCCAACTATGGGCCTTAGAATGAAATGATGAAAGGAGAAAAGCCTAGAAATTGTTTAGCGAAAGGGACTAGGTCCACCTATAGGAAGAACATCTTATGAACTAGTTGACATAGTCCAAAAATACTACAACAATCTTCACCATAAATATTTTACAAAGTTACTTCTAGATCTTCATGTGAAATCTTGATAACTTGTGTCTACACGTAGAAAAATAAGGGTTTTCGTGGTTGGGTTGGATGAGGGCTTTCCTTGGTTAGATGCTAGGTTGAGGAATTAATAGTAAATGAGAAATGTAAAAATTTAAATGAATGAAAAAATAATATAAATGTTGAAATTCTCCTTGCTAAAAACCCTTGTCAATAAGGATTTTGTATGTAATGTGTTACAAATCTTGAACTAGGTATGGGGATGTAGGGCATCTCTGCAATTTGCAACAGATCTACCATAATCCAATCATGGTGTCATGGATAAAAGTGTGTATCAATATAAAAGATGATGAATTATTCAATGTAGATCTCCTCCCTTGATGACCAACAATAAGCTAAATCTTGAAGAGGAATTTCCCATAGAGGATCCTTCAATGCTAGATTGAAATCTCCTTGCTTGAATTCTTGATTGCCTTAAAATGCTTGAAATCCTTGAATGAAAAAGGAATAAATATTGACTTGAGAGAAAGAGCTTAGATTAATTGAGAGCTTTTTATGAAAATGAAGCCTTCAAGTCTCCTTATATGTAAGTTTTTGGGCAGGAAAACAATACAAGTCGACATGAGAGTGTAATGAAACTAATTAAACCCCTAAGGCCTTTCGAGCCCCAAGCCCAAAAATCAATGGGGACTAGATTGACTTGAGGTCAACCTAGTCTAGAATAGATTGACCTAAGTTGAACTAGTCCCAAAGATCAAGTTTAGGGTGCCACAGATAGAAGAAGATGTAATGCCCCACTCAGGAACCCAAGAGAAATAAACCTAATATGTAACAAACTTTACCAAACTTTTTTTTTTAAAGTTTAAACAACATCAAGATAACATTAATGCGGAAGTGATATGAACATACACATAAGAAATTATGAATAGAGTATTAATTCCTCAAGGATTCCTTCACATTGAATTACATTTAAGAAGTCTAAATTAATTAGTTTAAGTTTCAAGTACAATGTCTCTTGATCATAAAGAAATAATAGATACATAATCCCATAAGAAAATGCATAACTAATATAATAAAAGTACATCCAATAAATAACATCTACTACACGTCACAGGGTATGTGAGAATAAATACAATACATCAAAACACATGATAACATATATGCATCAACTGAAAAAAGTCTCTGAGATAAGAAATAATGATAAAGGTACATCTCATGCAATGAACATCCAACATTTGGCAATGTGAGGGGGACCCAAATGGTAAGAAGACACTACCTCCTAACCGTGTGATTACCTAATCAGGCTTCCACTCCCACCGTATAGGGAAGATAATGAATGATCCACAAACAACTAATCAAACATAAAGCATTCTTACGATAGGAATCCTAAAAGCCAAAACTACCTCAAAGGTAACACAAATTACTCAAGAAGATAAGATACTCCAAAAGAAAGAACACTCAATCCAATACCAACAATGCATGACAAAACATCATTCATATACCAAGAATAGATCAAATCACCAAAATCATAAGATAAAGTCAACAAAATATATCTACCTCAAGTCAAGAACCACATGACAAAAGTAAAATATCTATAAACCATCAATCATCATCAATAAAAGTAAATAACCTCCTTAAGAACATCCAACAATAAGTACACCACCAGAGATACAAACAAAAACTATAGAGGAGACTCAGGCTACATTCTAGGAAGTGTCATCACATAGTCAAACAACTTGAGTTACCCTGGACTGATCTCTCAATAGACCCTAGACCCTCAAGCACTGAGTTACCCTAGACTGGTTACTTTGAACCTCCAACCCTCAACGTAACATGTGGAACCAAAAAACCCTCTCAAGAAGATGAGGCAAACCAGTCATACTATCATCCCACTCCCATTCTTAGTCTATACAAGCACTCAAGGCATGGGCGAGGCAATATCTCTAACTTATCTTTTAAGTGTGTTTTCCAAAATATTAATTACTAGATTATCACTTATTACATTACTTACAATAGGTTCCCCTAGCACTGATCACTTCAGGTCCCGAACCCCTATTGTAAGCCACTCCCAAGGACATGCACATAGACAACCTCTCCTAAGAATACATTCACTGTTGTGTCCCATACCAAAACACCCATAAGATTGAACTTGGTTCCTTAATAGGCAACCCGAAAACAAGTTGGTTCCCCCAACCCAAGTAAACATAATGCATCACATAAAAAATCTCATAAATGCAACTTTTATTTTAAAACACAAGACTCATCACAATGTCTCAAACAAATAAAGATCATAGAAGTCATGAACAAAAAAAACCTCTGGTGTAAATCTTGGTTTTGTAGACACCTAAAAACTTTTAGAAAATAAAGTATTTTTATTTTTTGAAAAATTTCTGATGACATCATCATTTATTAATTAATTAATTATTTAATTTATTTATTTAATTTTATGCCATTAAATCCCTTTATCTTAATTAAAAATATTTAATTAAGGAAAACCCTCCCAAAAATGTTTAAATATTATTTAAACATTATTTCCTTATTTATTAATTATTTAATTAATAAATTGACCAAAAAACTCAAAATAAATAAATAAATTTATTTTTTGCCCAAAACTTGGCCAATTTCCTTAAGACCACTAACCTCTTCCAAAATCTTCTAATCCTTCTTTAATTTTGATTAAAGGCTAATCCCATCATTTCCTACCCCTAATCCCAACTCAAAATATTTAATTAAGATTAAATATTAATCCTCATGTTTATTAAAAAAGTTTTAATAAATATCTCCTCAACCCAAACCCTTGAAATAAATAAAACTTTATTTATTTCCTAAAAATCTAATTTATCCTCATCCTAAGAAGTTCTAGACTCTTCTAGAAAGTCTTTATCCTTATCCAAAGTCTAGACTCTTCTAGAAGATGTCTTTAAACCTAATCCTAATCCCTTCCTAACCTTGTCACATTATCTAAACATGAGTTAAGACTTACTAACCCAAGCCAAAGTTAACAAATATCTCCTCCTTCACCCACCCTCATTAAATGTCATCCACTTGCATATCCCTAAGCTAATCCTAAACCATCTTAATCCATCTTATAATCATTTTCACAATCCTAAGCAAGCTTAAAACCCTCCTAATCAAGCCCAAGTCGAAATTGCTCTCATCTCCCTCAAAATATCTCAACCATAAAATTTTATGAAGCCCACTAGGCCATAAATGACTCTTCCAAGCCCTTTTATTGCTCTTACAAGCCATTATGAGGGTCTTTATGAAGATTTTATCCCATTGAGCCTCTTTTGTTGACTCATCCTTCCCATTTCCTCCATCCTCTCACCCTGTGACATGTGTCACTCCTTGATTGGTTGTAAGGAAGCACAATCCATGTGCTCTCTTCTAATGCAATCTGAGCCCTCCATGACCTTTTACCCATCCTTGCATCTTAGCCCTCAATCCCTCAAGCCTCTTGCCTGTAAATTGGATCCTTCCCCTTTGCAAAATAACACAATCCATGAAGTAAAGTCATAATGTCATTTTAAGAAGCCATTTTACATCAAAACCATACACTCACACCCAAATTACAACTCCATTTGAAGCCCTTTTTGAAGCATAAGCTTGAGCATACATCCTATCTATTTAGACAAAGCCACTCAACAAGAGAGCTTCTTATTGAGAGAGCCCATTAATGGCTCATATTCTCAATTGAGAGCTCATCTTAGTCTATCTTGAAGTTTATGAATTTTGTTTAGTTTGTAGAAGCTTTATTTAAATTTGGTTTCTATTAGCATACTAACATTTCTTATATACATTTTGGCACGCCCGGTGGGACCCCACATGGGTAATTTTCATTAGCTTTTTTAGTCAAGTTTTGTATGTCATTTGCTAATTTTGGCTAATTTTATTTATTTTTGTGATTGGTAGGATTGTATAAATTGGTTTTGTAGGTCCACATGAGCATGAAAAAGACAAAGGAACTCATAATCTATCTCATAGTGTTTGTAGATTTTTCAATCTTATAGGTGGACAAAGCACTTGGAATTCTTCTTCCTCTTCTTGTCTATATTCTTCTTATTCCATCTACTTCTTCTTCTTCTTCTTCTTGTGGGAGATCTTGGCCTTTTTTTTGAAGGAAGCAAAATCATACACACTTCTTTTTAGTGCTTAAAATGAACCCCTAAATCATACTTAAATCCATTAAAAACTAAAAATTTGCAAAAAAAAAAAAGCCTTTTAACAAGTGAAACTAAACCAATTCAATCATTTGCATCCTTGCAACATCAAGGTTTTAGATGCATTCATGCAAAGTTAGAAACACTTCATTTTTAGAAATTTAAAAAGAACTTCAAGTTTCCATTTCAAAAGGTTCAAAATCAACACTAAGTGCACACAAAAATCTAAATCAAACTCAAAGCATCAATCAAGGATAAAATGAAACTCATTTGCAAATATTTTAAAGTTCTTTTAAAAATCTCATGAAAACTAAGAGTCCTAAATAGTTGCCAAAAATTGTCCTAAAAGCTTTGTTATTTGTTTCAAACAAATGTCTTGTTGCAAAATCTTGAATGTTTCTTAGGTTTTTCATGCATCAAAACAATCTAGGAATATCATTTTTGGGCTTAAAATATGCAAACTAGAACACAAAATCTTGAATGAAAACCAAAGTCCAAAGAGTCATTTTCACTTTTGATTCCAAAACAATCTTGAATGATCTAAGGTTAAAACAAAGCACTTCAAAGTTCTTAAAACAACACACAAAATCTCAATCTTGAATGCTCAAAGAAAAAAACTTGAATGTTTAAATCACTTGTCTTTGAATGCATGTTGCTAAACACACTCTTGAATGCCATGGATTAAAATAAAAATTTTCTTGAATGCATGATTAAAACAACAAATCCAATTTTGAATGCCAAGGATCAATTAACCATTGCAATATCAAACACTTCATTTGGAGCTTCTAAAATTGAACAAAACAAATCTCTTTTCCACATGCAATTTAGGTAAAGGTTGATTTTTGGACATTTAAGAAACTTTTTTAAGTTAAATACAAATTTACAAAAATCAATTTGAGTAGTTCCTTGGACTCACCTCTTTTCTAATCACCCATCAATTCAACCATTAGTTGCAATCTCAGTGCCATTTATGGAGATGGTTCTACTTGAAAAAGGTGTTAAATGTTCGACAATCTAACTCACTCACTTGGTCTTTGAACGTTTGCTTTAACTTTATCAAAAAATTTAAATGACCAAAACTCTAGATTAAATCGATCACACTTCAAGTTTGGGCACTAAAATTGAACAACTATTGACGTGGAGGGCCTCCGGGCGCACGAGTTTTCTTTTGTTGACCTTAACTCTTCTTCTTGTTTGCATTCTTTGATCGATTTACTTTTATTGGTGATTCAAGTTGGAATTGAATATTGTCTCTTAAACATGAGTGCTTGCAAAGTCTAGATTAGCACACATAAGAGTCAGTTGGTAAAAGAACAAGCGTATTTTTTTTTTAGCCCAAGGTCATCCAAGTCTTCTCTCCCCTTGTCGTCTTTCGAAGCCATATTGGGTGCATAAGATTAGGATCCAAAACCTTGTTTCTTTTTAGGAGGCCTGCTTGAGGATTTCATCACCCCTTGGATGACCTCAACTCCAGTGTTCTGGCGAAGTATAAGAATCGGGAGGTGAATCGAAAGACACCTCTCTTGGAATCAAAATTTTTGTCACTCAGGCTAAGCCTCAAGGAACTTTATACCCTTGAGAAGTGAAAGAGGAGAAGTGGGTTACCACTCCTCTTGGCTATGTGACATCTTATTGGTTTCATCTACAGATTTGGGCCTCACGTACTTTTGGATATATCGAGGACTCCCTAGCTAAACCAACTGTCAGCCTTGTAGATAACCATCTAGAGTGTTAATGTGTTTGAAGTGACTAATCGAAACATTTGTAAAACATACACACTCCTCAGCACAAGTATCACATTCTGAGAATCAAAAACTTCTATCTAGTTGTTCCTATCTATTGCTTGCTTTTTTATTTGTTGAATGAATATTTTCCAAACTTGGCCAATCCTAGCTTAGGGTACACTTAGCGTAGTCACTGCCTATTTCAAAAGTTGAACAAGTTGAAGCAAAATAACCAAGGTCTCTCAAAGCCAAGAAAATTCAAGAATTGATGTTAGAGCAACCCAAACCCAAATAGAAGTTCCACAAAGTTAAACTCAAACCATCTCAGGCATATGAAGAACTTTCAACCAAGAGAAAGGAACTAACACCAAGTCCTCGAATTGCCAAACTCCACAAAGCAGAGGATAAAGCTGCCAACGAAGCACTTCAATAGGCTTAGTTAGAGCGCACCATCAAATTTAGCCAACATCTAGGAGTTAATATTTATTATGCCTTACCAACTAAGAATGATTTCTATGATTAGACACCCTTGTTTCTCCACACCTTCTTGGATAAGCTTCACCTTAGAGTCATCTTTGTAGAAAAGTCAGCCATCTTAGGTTATCCCCTTAAGTATTATTAGCTCATCCATCTCATTTAGGACCAAACCATCTAGCCAACAATCCAAAATCTTCACATCTAAGCCTTAAAAAATTGTTGTCACCTTGCTAAAAGTTTGTCATTCCTAAAATCTTTCAAAACCACCAATCTCACCAAGGTTATCCCTTTGACAAAGATTTGTCTAGGGTAATCTAGCTTTGCCACTTGTTATCCCTCATCACCTTGAGCTAAAGGTTGGGATCCACAAGTGGTCAATCTTGTGTTCTTCCTAAAGGATCATCAATCTATCCTTAAGTTGACACAATCACCACCAAGCTTGCACATAGGAAAGCAGACCTTTTGTGCTTTGGCAACATATCTTTGAAGTTAGAATCCCCAACCCAATCCTCCTTAGATTTTTTCATATAGCTTTGCCTCAACCTAAGAAATCATTTGCATAGAAAAGCCTTCCTCCCTTTTGCATCCACCAGCATTTGTTGCATCTCATCCCTAGGAGCATTTTTCATGCCACCTGTCACTCACTTAGCCAAGAAGAAAGAAACAATGGAGCCCTATCATTTGGATCGAACAGCCTCACCCCCCTTGAGCACTCAGCCATCCTTCAGCCCAGAGAAAGCTATGCCATCATCTACTGACATTGAAGCTTTCATGAACCAACTAGAAAATGTAGTATTGGTAAACGCCATTATAGACAAGAACAAAGAGACAATCATGGCTAATTTTTGAGGGGACAATGTAGGAACCTTTGACTTTGGAAGACCCCCTCCATTATTAGATCCATCTCACCTATTGTTTGGGCAGCTACCACCACCCATAGGCTCTTATGATCCAACTTATCCTCAATATATGCCAAAAGAAGAGCCTCCAGCCAATCCATATGATCCAATAGACCCAAACATACCATCATCCACCCAAGTTGAAATCTCCATGCCGCAAGCCAACCCAGCCACCACCACTCCATCCTTGGTTCATACCTCTCCACTCCAAACCCCCTTTACCCAAAAAACCTCATCGTTCACGCCCTTCACTATTGTTGCTACTGCTCCCCAACCCAGCCTTCCAAATCCACCCATCTCCCAAATCAGTGCTAGCATCTTTGGCCAGCCTCAGCAATATACAACAGGGATGCTACCCATGGGGCCAAGTAATCAACCTTTCATCACCCCTAGCTTGTTCACCACAGCCCAAAGCACAATCCCATCATTTCTATTAGGTCTTGGGAGCTCAGTGCCATCAGCCACAAATCCACAAGCTACTACCCTCACTCCACAAAGCTATCAAACCCCACAAGCTACTACCAATGTTCTGCCCAGCTCTCAAGTGACCCAAGCTCCCGCCACCACTCTACCAAGCTTCCAAATCCAGCCACCAAGCTATCAAACCCCATCAATTCCATTTTCTATCTTTCAATTCTCACCACCTCCACCACCAACTAATCCATTACCTCCTATTACCAACTACTTTTCAATGCCACTTCTAGGAGGTAACCCACCAATCCAGCCAACCACCAATTATTTACAGGCACCATCCCAAATGGAGGCGCAGCCCACATACCTTGGTCAAACCCCACAAGCCCCCCAATCCTTTCCCCAAGCTTCACAACCATCTTATACCTTACCTCCACAAAGCAATTCATTTATCCCACAGCTAGCTTATGTTCCTCAATCCCAACCTCAAATCCCATATCAACAGCAAGCCTCGCAGCACATGCAGCACTATGTGCCACCTCCCCCTCAACAAACCGTCATCCACCATGCAACTGCCCAAACAATGTACAATCCCTATCAGCAAATCCCTCACAGCCATCCATATTCAATGGCCCCATCTAGTGCATACCTACCTCAAGGCACTCCTACATTGGGGGTGTAGACACCTAAAAACCTTTAGAAAATAAAGTATTTTTTATTTTCTGAAAAAGTTCTGATGACATCATCATTTATTAATTAATTAATTATTTAATTAATTTATTTATTTTTATGCCATTAAATCCCTTTATCTTAATTAAAAATATTTAATTAAGGAATCCCTCCCAAAAATGTTTAAATCTTATTTAAACATTATTTCCTTATTTATTAATTATTTAATTAATAAATTAACCAAAAAATTCAAAATAAATAAAAAATTTATTTTTTGCCCAAAACTTGGCCAATTTCTTTAAGACCACTAACCTCTTCCAAAATCTTCTAATCCTTCTTTAATTTTGATTAAAGGCTAATCCCATCATTTCCTACCCCTAATCCCAACTCAAAATATTTAATTAAGATTAAATATTAATCCTCATATTTATTAAAAAAGTTTTAATAAATATCTCTTCAACCCAAACCTTTGAAATAAATAAAACTTTATTTATTTCCTAAAAATCTAATTTATCCTCATCCTAAGAAGTTCTAGACTCTTCTAGAAAGTCTTCATTCTCATCCTAAAAAATTCTAGACTATTCTAGAAAGTCTTTATCCTCATCCAAAGTCTAGACTCTTCTAGAAGATGTCTTTAAACCTAATCCTAATCCCCTCCTAACCTTGTCACATTCTCTAACATGGGTTAAGACTTACTAACCCAAGCCAAAGTTAACAAATATCTCCTCCTTCACCCACTCTCGTTAAATGTCATCCACTTGCCTATCCCTAAGGTCATCCTAAACCATCCTAATCTATCCTCTAATCATTTGCACAATCCTAAGCAAGGTTAAAACCCTCCTAATCAAGCCCAAGTCGAAATTGCTCTCATCTCCCTCAAAATATCTCAACCATAAAACTTTATGAATCCCACTAGGCCATAAATGACTCTTCCAAGCCCTTTTATTGCTCTTACAAGCCATTATGAGGGTCTTTATGAAGATTTTATCCCTTGAGCCTCCTTTGTTGACTCATCCTTCCACTTTCCTCTATCCTCTCACCATATGACATGTGTCACTCCTTGATTGGCTGTAAAGAAGCACAATCCATGTGCTCTCCTCTCATGCAATCTGAGCCCTCCATGAGCTTTTTCTCATCCTTGCATCTTAGCCCTCAATCCCTCAAGCCTCTTGCCTATAAATTGGATCCTTCCCCTTTGCAAAATAACACAATCCATGAAGTAAAGTCATAATGTCTTTTTGAGAAGCCATTTTACATAAAAACCATACACTCGCACCCAAATTCCAACTCCATTTGAAGCCCTTTTTGAAGCATAAACCTTGAGCATACATCCTATCTATTTAGACAAAGCTACTCAACAAGAGAGCTTCTCATTGAGAGAGCCCATTAATGGCTCATATTCTCAATTGAGAGCTCATCTTAGTCTATCTTGAAGTTTATGAATTTTGTTTAGTTTGTAGAAGCTTTATTTAAATTTGGTTTCTATTAGCATACTAACATTGCTCATATACATTTTGGCACGCCCGGTGGGACCCTGCATGGGTCATCTTCATTAGCTTTTTTAGTCAAGTTTTGTATGTCATTTGTTAATTTTCACTAATTTTGCTTGTTTTTGTGATTGGTAGGATTGTATAAATTGGTTTTGTAGGTCCACATGAGCATGAAGAAGACAAAGGAACTCATAGTCTATCTCATAGTGTTTGCAGATTTTTCAAGCTTATAGGTGGATAAAGCACTTGGAATTTTTCTTCCTCTTCTTGTCTATATTCTTCTTATTCCATCTACTTCTTCTTCTTCTTCTTGTGGGAGATCTTGGCCATTTTTTTTTTAAGGAAGCAAAATCATACACACTTCTTTTTAGTGCTTAAAATAAACCCCCAAATCATACTTAAATCCATTAAAAAATTAAAAATTTGCAAAAAAGAAAAAATCTTTTAACAAGTGAAACCAAACAAATCCAATCATTTGCATCCTTGCAACATCAAGATTTTAGATGCATTCATGCAAAGTTAGGAACACTTCATTTTTGGGAATTTAAAAAAAACTTCAAGTTTCCATTTCAAAAAGTTCAAAATCAACACTAAGTGCACACTAAAATCTAAATCAAACTCAAAGCATCAATCAAGGATAAAATGAACCTCATTTGGAAATATTTCAAAGTTCTTTTAAAAATCTCATGAAAACTAAGAGTCCTAAATGGTTGCCAAAAATTGTCCTAAAAGATTTGTTATTTGTTCCAAACAAATGTCTTGTTGCAAAATCTTGAATGTTTCTTAGATTTTTCATGCATCGAAACAATCTAAGAATATCATTTTTGGGCTTAAAATATGCAAACTAGAACACAAAATCTTGAATAAAAACCAAAGTCCAAAGAGTCATTTTCACTTTTGAGTCCAAAACAATCTTGAATGATCTAAAGTTAAAACAAAGCACTTCAAAGTTCTTAAAACAACACACAAAATCTCAATCTTGAATGCTCAAAGGAAAAAAATTGAATGTTTAATCACTTGTCTTTGAATGCATGTTGCTAAAATCACTCTTGAGTGTCATGGATTAAAATCAAGTTTATTTTTTTTTATGAATGCATGATTAAAACAGCAAATCCAATCTTGAATGCCATAGATCAAATAATCATCTTTTGGGGCATAAAAAGAATCCACATTTTTGAAATCTTCTAAGTTATAAAAACTAATAAAAATGCTTTTAGTAAGTTTGTAGTTGGACTCACCCTCTTTAATCACCCATCACTTTAACCATTGGTTGCAATCTCAGTGCCATCTATGGGGATGGGTCTACCTAAGAGGGTGTTAAGTGCTCCACAAAGATCAAACTCCACTCACTTGAGTCTTTAGTGGTTTTTCTAAGTTAGAAAATTCCTTGAATGCGCATTAATCTCACTCACACTTCATTTGGGCATAAAAATTGGACAAATCTTGACATGGAGGGCCTCCGGGTGCGCGCTTGGCAATCAAGTTTCACACATCTTTGTTTTGGGTTTAAAAAAAACTCACACTCAATCTTGAATGCCTAACAATCAATGAACATTGCATGGTTTGGACACATTTTCAATGACGCTCGCATTTCTTATGTTGATGATCTCTCGACTTTCATTATGCTAACGATGCTATCAAATTGGAATGAACATTGTATGCCATAATCACAAGTGTCTTCAATCATAGCTTACAAAATCTAAATCATCAATTGGAAAAAAATGTGTCTTTTAAAGCCCAAGATCATGTATGTGGTCTTGTTTTACACTTTTTAGGAGGCCTACTTGGGGATTTCATCACCCCTTGGGATGACCTCAACTCCAGCGTTCTGACGGAGTATAAAAATCGGGAGGTGAATTCAAAGACACCTCTCTTGGAATCAAAATTTTGTCACTCGGGCTAAGCCTCAAGGAACTTTATACCCTTGAGAAGTGAAAGAGGAGAAGTGGGTTACCGCTCCTCTCGGTTGTGTGACATCTTTTTGGTTTCATCTACGGATTTGGGCCTCACGTAGCTTGTGTATATCGAGGACTCCCTAGCTATAACAAATTTCATCCTTGTAGAAAGCTTCCTAGGATGTTGGTGTGTTTGACGTGCTTGCTCCAAAATTTTGTCTGCTTGTTTGTTCATAGCTTTTGAATGAATGTTTGCCAACTTTGGTCAAAATCCCAAAAAAGTAAAAATCTCCCAGCTCAAGGCATACTTAGCGTAGTCACTACCTCATCAGAAAATCATCCAAGCTCCCTCGCTGCAACCGAATCTATCTAGTTCCTTGCTTTAGAACAATCCCAAATCCAAAGTCCATTCAAATCATCCCCCCCAGCCAGCTAGCAACCCAATCCAAAATCACACCCAAGCCTTTAAAGAGTTGTTGTCACTCTACCAGAATTTTCTATCCAATCAATCTTACCAATCAACCAATCTCACCAAGATTATCCCTCTGACAGAGCATTGTCTAGGGTAATCCAACTTTGTCACTTATATCCCTCATCACCTTGAGCTAAAGGTTGGGATCCACAAGTGGTCAATCTCGTGTCATGCCCATAAGATCATTAGTCTATCCTTAAGTTGACACAATCTCCACCAATCCTGCGCATAGGAAAGAAAAACTCTCACTTTTTGACAGCATGCCCTTGAAGTCTTCCATCCACAGGAAAGCCAAAAATCTCTAGCCAATCCTCCTTAGGTCTGTCATGCAGCTTTGACTCTCCCTAGGAAATCTTTCATCAGCCAATCCAAAATCTAGGCTTAATCCAAATCCAACCATGAGCTTCTGTGTTCATCCATATGCAAGACCCCATCCCCTTCCAACTCATCATCAAAACATGAAATCCCAAACCTATCATGATGTGTTTGGTCGTAGTGTCCTTTCTTCCGCTACATCCTATTCCAATGATGATGAAAATCTTGTTGACTATGACGAGTATCTTGAGAGCCTTAGAGGCCTTCCACCAACCATCCCCCAAAATTCAAGAGTTATTCCAAACTATCTAGTCATGCCATCTGATATCCCAGCTTCTCCTCCATCACCCAATAAACCAAGCTTCCAATCTTCCACCCTCATCACACCAGCTATTCCTATCAATCCACCACCTCCACCTCTGACACACGGGTCTCCAAGGAATCTCCTAGAGAAAATACAAGAAAAGCTGCCTCCAGCTGTCGATAAGCCATGTCATCTAATCCAACCATGTGAAGTAGTTAGTAATGAAGCTTCCCCATCCATAATGTCGTCTCCATCTCTCATAGCTATCATCCCCATACCATCCATCAAATTTCTTAAAATCCTTCCACTTCCCACAAGCATCAAGATCCCACCACTTGTCAAATCCCTCCAAATCCTATCCACATCCCCTCCAAGCATTTCCCAAATCTCCCGTAATGACCCTTATGCATCCATCTTATACTCACCCATCTCCACTACTGAATCTCCCATCTATTCATCCACTACCTTTGAAGAATCCATCCCTTCACCTCCTATCGCACCATCCATTCCAATCCAATCCTATCAAGACCTAGTCCAAAAGCATGTTGACATCCCCCATAGCACAAAAGAAGATACCATCATATCATGGCCCCCTTTTATAGTGTAGTCATTATCCTCTCCATCTCCAAAACCTCAAGCCATACCTCCTCTACTGCAGGATATCATTTCATCCCATCAGCTAAATCAAGATCCTATCCTACCATCTGCTCCACTCCATGCTTCCATCTTACCACCTATCCAAGCTATTTCACCATCTATAATATACCCTCTTGGTTCACTTACCTTCATCCATAGTGGCCTCCTCTTAGCAGAATAATTAAGAATAGTATCTCCCTATTGCAATACATCTGATAAAGCACTTCCACCATTTTTTGCAAGCAAAAAGTATCCTCAGCTAGTTCAAATGCTCAATCGATGGCATTATCAAGGTCAAGGTTTAGGACCACAAGAGCAAGGAATCAGAAAGCCTATTATTGCACAAAAAAAATCTAGGATTTCATGGTCTTGGATATGTATCCAAAGGCTCACCATCTAAAAGTTTTTTGTACACCACACCCCCAAACCAAGCCTATCTCCAAACCCCCCATGCCAGCCTCCCATCACTCCTTCAAGAAATCTTATGTCATCCCCCCTCCACCATCTTTGCAACCTAAAACAACCTACCATATCCCCCCTTCATCCACTAAATCCATTTTGGGTCCCTATGTCCCAAAATCTACCATCCTCCATCCTCCTATCAGCCATCATTCAAATCTTATTCCCTCCATTCCTATGCAAGATCAACAAAGGCACATATCAAGGCACATCATCCATCATCATCCCCCTACACGCTCTCCCATATCCTCTCCATCTTACAAAGCTTCTCCTAACCATCTTCCCAAAGCTTACCACAACAATGTAAATGCCAACTTCAAAATTCATAAAGCTAAAAATCCACATCTTAGGCAATTATATGTCTATTCTAAAAGACATATTCCAAAAAGGAAAAATCCAATCAAAGAATTCAAAATAATGCAAAAGCCTATGAAAAGAAAATCCAAAACCATGTGCATCCCAAAGAAAAAATTTGAAACCCAATGCATAATGGCATCCACCATTGCTAATCCTCCATCTAGTGACTCATGTCCCCCATCTCCTAACTCCATGTTGGGTGCCTATATCCCCAAGCACGCTTCCACAAATCCTCCATCACGCCCGCATCTACCATCTATCCCCCATATGCTCTTTTCACACCCGTCCCAACATGTGCCAATATTGTTCTTGCAAGCATCCCCATCTCATGCTCCTTTCCAACCTTTTCATCCCTCCATCTCCTACCATCAATCCCATCTAATCCAATCTATGGCATAAATCACACATCCAGTGTACCAACAGCTAGCAACAAAATTGAACATTCCAATAGCCAATGAAAAATTCCAAAAAAGCCAAAATAGCTGAAGAAAGCCAAAATCATTCCAGCTAAGTCCAAAGTCAAAAAGTCAAAAAAAAGTAAAGAAAAATAAAGCGTCCACTAGTGAAAACTTGGCAATTCAAGCACCTTAGACAAGTACCATGATGAAAACTTGGCAAACAAGCATCATGCGTAATCCAGCCATCCCCAGCTTAGCCTATCATCCTCATGTTTTTGGTCGCATCTTGACATCCAACTCCATCTTCCAATCTATCCACCTATCATCCACCCTCCATCTTCCATCTCACACCATCCACTTATATCCTGCAGCTTCAGCCAACCATCCCAGCTATCATCCATCTCCCTAGCCCCTTCAGCTTTTTCCATCCTAGCTTCAATCCTATCACATCCATCATAAGACCTCCTTCCGCATGTTATCTTCTAATTGGGGGCACTATATTCCTTGGATATCTTGTCTTGTCCATCCTCCCTTGTCATTGGTACCTAGCTCTAGGCTATCCTCATGCAAACCCAATGTCATCTCTTTATATCCATCATAATCCTAGCTATCTACCATCCTATCCAACCATCTCATCCTACTCCTCTAGCTATCCTTGGTCACAAATCCTCTTATCATCATTGGATGCATTATGCCAAATCCATATCTTTCGTTATCACCCCACCCTTTGCTTTCGCATCTTGCACAACATTGATCCATCCCGCTATCCTCTCATCCTGAGCTTTTATCCATCTGTATCATACCTATCATTGGTCCATTAGCTTGTATCATATCTTGATTAGCCCGCTTGTAAATATCTTGGTCTGTCAACTTGTACATCCTCTTTAGCTTAGTACCATTGTATCTATCCAGCTTTTGTGTCAGTTCCTCTTTGATCAGCATCTTGCACACATCGCACATCTTGGTTAGCTATTCCAATGCATCCTTTAGCTAGATCTCCTATTACCAAAGTGTTATCTTTCTTAGTTTAGCTTGCCAAACGCATCACTCATCCAAATCCACCAACTTAGGTGCTCTCTGATAGATCCTTGCAAGATATAGCTTTCCTCATGTCTAATCTTGACCCATTAGTACCTCGTCCTACCCATCTCGTTGGACAACGGTTCTCTTTTGGATTTTTGCTTTCTTTTGATTTGGACTCTTCCCTGTTGGGTCTTGAAATATCTTTTCCAAGCAATCTCGTTGTTCCCTCCTCAAGGTTGCCACGATTTTTCATATCATGGTATACTGCGAATGGGGCAATCAGAGCATAAGGTCTTGATCATGTCTTTTGCTTGTTTTCTTTTCTGCTTGTGGGTTACCCAGTGTCGTTTACACACTGCTTCCTCTGAGATTCATGTGTGATACTGGGGCAATCCTTGCGTGTTTGTTTTGAGTCAGTTCATCAGTCCTCTAGACAGTTGGTGAAAAGGCCTTGATGTTCTTGGTAACCTTGGCAATTAACCAACAGTCGTATAGCAAATCTAGTGCTCAACTACATGGTGGTACTTCTCTTTGAAGTATCCCCCCACTCAAAAAGCTTCAATGGTTTTCCTTCATCTCCATTATCCCCCATCCATATCCAACATCTGTCTCTCCTACCCTATCTTATGCATCAGTATCTCTTTGAATCACTCCTCACCTTTAGCTTTAGGGATCCACAATCCTAGTCTTAGGGATCCACCAATCCAAATCAATCCACCAAGCCTCATCTTTCGAGATCCACAATCCTAGTCCTAGGGATCTCTGAAACCCATCTTTCGCCAATCTGACTCTTTGAAATTCTGTTGCATCAGCTTTTTAATCCCCTCATCAATCTCTCCATCCTGAATTCCTTTTATAGTGCTCCACTCCTTCATCCTCTGCAATCCCTGAGAACTTAAGCTTGCTTCCTCTTGTGCCTCTGATTCTCCCTTTATCATTCTCCCGTAGTGAGAGTTTGAGCTAACTAAACCTCTTCTCTTAAGCCAATCTAAGTCTTCTTGCTCATCTCGAATTCTTGTAGTTTTCAAGACGTCGTCGAGCATCGCTTTCTCTCCCCGTCGCCTTCTTGAGGGGGCATCTTGCAGTCCATTCTCTCCTCTTTTGCTCTAGCCTTGGGCATCTTATTTTTTTATCTTTGATGCCATGCCACTTGCGGCATCACCTCAAAGAGGGGCAAAATGTAGACACCTAAAAACCTTTAGAAAATAAAGTATTTTTACTTTCTGAAAAAGTCCTGATGACATCATCATTTATTAATTAATTAATTATTTTATTTATTTATTTATTTTTATGCCATTAAATCCCTTTATCTTAATTAAAAATATTTAATTAAGGAATCCCTCCCAAAAATGTTTAAATCTTATTTAAACATTATTTCCTTATTTATTAATTATTTAATTAATAAATTGACCAAAAAACTCAAAATAAATAAAAAAATTATTTTTTGCCCAAAACTTGGTCAATTTTCTTAAGACCACTAACCTCTTCCAAAATCTTCTAATCCTTCTTTAATTTTGATTAAAGGCTAATCCCATCATTTCCTACCCCTAATCCCAACTCAAAATATTTAATTAAGATTAAATATTAATCCTCATGTTTATTAAAAAAGTTTTAATAAATATCTCCTCAACCCAAACCCTTGAAATAAATAAAACTTTATTTATTTCCTAAAAATCTAATTTATCCTCATCCTAAGAAGTTCTAGACTCTTCTAGAAAGCCTTCATCCTCATCCTAGGAAATTCTAGACTATTCTAGAAAGTCTTTATCCTCATCCAAAGTCTAGACTCTTCTAGAAGATGTCTTTAAACCTAATCCTAATCCCCTCCTAACCTTGTCACATTCTCTAACATGGGTTAAGACTTACTAACCCAAGCCAAAGTTAACAAATATCTCCTCCTTCACCCACCCTCATTAAATTCCATCCACTTGTCTATCCCTAAGCTAATCCTAAACCATCCTAATCCATCCTCTAATCATTTCCACAATCCTAAGCAAGCTTAAAACCCTCCTAATCAAGTCCAAGTCAAAATTGCAATCATCTCCCTCAAAATATCTCAACCATAAAACTTTATGAAGCCCACTCGACCATAAATGACCCTTCCAAGCCCTTTTATTGCTCTTACAAGCCATTATGAGGGTCTTTATGAAGATTTATCCCTTGAGCCTCCTTTGTTGATTCATCCTTCCCCTTTCCTCCATCCTCTCACCATATGACATGTGTCACTCTTTGATTGGCTGTAAGGAAGCACAATCCATGTGCGTTCCTCTCATGCAATTTGAGCCCTCCATGAGCTTTTTCCCATCCTTGCATCTTAGCCCTCAATCCCTCAAGCCTCTTGCCTATAAATTGGATCCTTCCCCTTTGAAAAATAACACAATCCATGAAGTAAAGTCATAATGCCATTTTGAGAAGCCATTTTACATCAAAACCATACACTCGCACCCAAATTCCAACTCCATTTGAAGCCCTTTTTGAAGCATAAACCTTGAGCATACATCCTATCTATTTAGACAAAGCTACTCAACAAGAGAGCTTCTCATTGAGAGAGCCCATTAATGGCTCATATTCTCAATTGAGAGCTCATCTTAGTCTATCTTGAAGTTTATGAATTTTGTTTAGTTTGTAGAAGCTTTATTTAAATGTGGTTTCTATTAGCAAACTAACATTGCTCATATACAGGGGGCACCCCAGCCATCACCCATTAATTCAAAATGGGAAGCCATGAAAACAGCTTTGAAGAACATCCAAGAGGGAAATGATCCAAAAAATTTCAAGTTTGAGAATGTGTGCCCTTGCCCATTTGACAGAGTCATTACCATGACACCATTCCCCAAGCATTTTGAGACACCCAAATTTGACAAATTTAGAGGAAAAGGAGACCCTGCCACACATATCAAAGAATTTTACATGCACTGCCAAGAAGTGGCATACGATGATGTCTTCCTCTTGCGTCTCTTTCCAAAAAGCTTGGCCAGACCAGCTCTTGAATGGTTTTATAGAATCCCCTATGGCACAATTAAAAATTTTGTTGAATTATCTGAGGCATTAGCCCAATATGCCCATATTGTTGAAACAGAGCTATCAGTAGTTGATCTTGTCCACACCAAGCAAAAAGGTGGAGAAAACCTTCCCTAATATCTGCAAAGATGGCAAACCCTTACCACCCGCATATCTTGCATCTTGTCAGAGCGCCATTTGGTGAAAATGTTTATTGATAATGCCCATCCTAGCTTGGCTCACCACATGACCATGAACTATTTGCAGACCTATAAAGATATCAAAGAGAAAGGAATTATCCTTGAGCAAGGACTCATTAAAGATGGTGTGGTCAAGATTTACAAGGAAGCCAACCAAAATCAATCACATTCCAATGACAAGTCTAGGTATTGGAACAAAAATAAGCATGTTGCAACAGATGGCGTCACTGACACCAAACATGTGAATATTGTTGGTCCTTCTCACAACCAGTCCAACCCACCCTATCAACCAAACAATCAGCAAGCTATCAACTACAAACAGCAGAATAACCACAGCTATCAAAACCACAATCCAAGACCAAACTTTCAAGGGTCTAGCAATTAAGCTAATGCCATCAATGTAGCTGCAAGACAAAAGCCCAAATTCCAACCTACACCTAGAAACTATACACCCCTTGGTGAGCCATTAGATGTCATTTTGGGGAAATTAGTCAAGGAAAACTTCATCAAATTTCCTCCTACCCAGAAAATTGCCCCAAGCCAATCCAAAGCTGCATGGTACAAAGACAATGAGTACTGCAAATTTCATAGGGTAAAAGGTCACACTACGCTCAGATGCATGAAACTGAAAGACTATGTGCAGGACCTCATTGATCGGAAGGAAATCACTGTTGGTGCCCAAACCTCTCCCAATGCAGGCTTACAAATCTATCAAAATGATTTTCCTCCTCACAACAATCAAAATACTAGAAAAGCACCTATCCAAACCAACAACAACAACACCAACAACCGTCAGCCAAACCAACAGCATGGGAAGAAAAATGACCACACTTCATCCTATATAGACTATGGTAGCCTTATAGGTTGTATATCCGAGAAAGAGCCTTCTGTCAATGTTATCAATATCCAAGGACCAAATAATGAGTGTGCAGTCACCACTCGAAGAGCCTGATTTAACATCACAGGCCCACCCGTTTCACCAGCACCATCAGCTCCATCAAAAAGCCAGTACAATATCTTGGAACACCTTGGGAACATGCCAGCCCAAATCTCCATTTTAGACCTTCTTCGCACTAGTCCTGTGTACAAGAACATCCTTGACAGTGCTCGCATAGAATCATGTGTCCCTTCTGATATCAATGCTACTGATTTTCATAATCTTGTTGGACACCTTTCATCCTCATGTGCCCTATCGTTCAAACACACCAACATACTTGTGGTCGAGCCAGATCACACCCTTTTGCTTCGCATAGCCATCATGGTATCCAAATTTTCCGTGAAAAGAGTAATGATAGATAATGGATCAGCCTTGAATATTTGCACCCTAAATTCATAAAACAAGATGGGTATACTGAGGCAGATATCATCAGTGAGGTTATCACCATCAAAGCTTATGACAACTTGGAAAGAACCACAGAAGGAACTATTTTGCTGCCAATCAAGGTTGGGTCAGTCATCCAAGAAACACTCTGCCATGTTATTGATCTAAACCTACCATTCAACATCCTCCTCGGTTGCCCATGCATTCATTCCATGAAAGCCATTCCATCCACTTACCATCAGTGCGTCAAATTTCTGCATCAAGGCACTGAGGTAACCTTCCATGCCGATCCAGAACCCTTTGCTTACTACAATGTGGTTGAAGCTTCATATACAAACCATTTCCCTGGAATTGATATCGGCACATCCATCGCCAGCTCATCCCACACTTGTAATGACCCAGAAACCATCCTTGCCTCTACCCTATCTACCATGAAGATCAATAACAAGAGCTGTGGAGAGTATAGTCTTTCGGATGCACTTGTTGTCGGGGCACTCCCACTTGATCCACATGCCCATGGACAACCGATATATCACAAAGCTAAAGAGATTCCACCTCCTTGATACAAACAGTTTGGCCCAACAACCTTTGTATCCTCAAAAATCCCTCTTCATGAGGAGCTCACTCCAGATATCAACAATTGGTTACATAAGGATGCACCTCAAAGGAATCAGGCACGCCTTGATCACTTCAGCCAGAAGTATCCCCAAGAACATAAGCTCATCACTAACAAATGGAACTATCAAGGTGGTGGTCTAGGACCAAAAGAAAGAGGCATGCAGTGCCCCATCAACGCACACAAGTGGGAATCGAAGTCAGGTCTTGGCTTTGGCATACCCACAACTGAGGGCACCAATACGGACGGTCACGCTTTTTTGAACATTCACCACAACCTTGTCGAAATTGAAGACATTCTTGAAGAAGTTGAAAAGAGAGCCTACGACGATATCCTAGACCAAATCTCCCTCGGAGACTCTGTTCTCCAAGAACTATCCATCCACCTTATTGACCTACCACTCACCCATCCACAACTCATAGATTGGGACCAACCAAGTGTCATACACATTGATGAATTCACATCAGAGGAAGCGCTTCTGAGATTCATGGGAGCTGAAACACCTCACAAGAAAACAAAGCCAGATTCTGCCTATATCTACAAGCTAGATCCAAAGAGGTATTTTGGAGAAAATCCCCAACCTAGTTCCGATACACCCAAAATTGGAACTAAGGTGAATCTGAGACTAGCTAAGGCAGCGAAGAGAACCCCTCAGCAAGAACATCCAGAGACACAAGCAAAACATGAGGATTTAGCATTACCTCCTCAAGATAATTGACTAGAGATATCTTCTATTCTAATTGAGGATACTAGGGAAGTCAACATCGGTTCTTCAGAGATCCCTAGGCTTGTTCATATTGCTGCATCCCTATCACAAGACCAAGCTGATCTCCTCTTTGAGGTCTTAAGAGAGAACATTGGCCGATTTGCATGGTCATATCAGGACATGCCAGGGCTTGATCCAAAGCTTGTAGTTCATCATCTTGCAGTCAATCCACAGATCAAGCCCGTCAGACAAAAGCTTAGAAAAATGCACCCCAAGGTGGCATTACTGGTCAAAGCTGAGTTAGAAAGAATGTTAGCTGCTAAGGTTATCCAACCTATCGACTGTTCAAAGTGGATCTCCAACATGGTCCCCGTCACTAAGCCTTTTGGTGACATCAAAATCTGCACTGATTTCAGAGATCTTAACAAAGCTTGTCCAAAAGATGATTTTCCCTTGCCCAACATAGATATGATTGTAGATCTTACAGCTGGACATGAAATTTTGTCCCTCATGGATGGATTTTCTGGGTATAATCAAATCAAGATTGCAGAAGAGGATCAACATAAGACAGCATTCACTACCCCTTGGGGAACCTTTTGCTACAACATGATGCCTTTTGGCCTAAAGAATGATGGGGCTACCTATCAAAGATCTATGACAGCCATTTTTCATGATCTCATCCATAGCATTTTGGAGGATTATGTGGATGATATCTTGGTGAAGTCTCATACCTTCATGTATCATCTTGCTGACCTGGAGAAAGTCTTTGATAGGTTAGCCAAATATCATCTCATGCTAAATCCCAAGAAATGTGTCTTTGGGGTCACATCTGGCAAGCTTCTAGGCTTTATAGTTTCTAAACGAGGTATAGAGATCGACCCCAAGAAGGTCAAGGTTATCTTAGACATGCCTCCTCCCCAAACACTGCGACAGCTTCGTTCTCTTCAGGGAAAGCTTCAATCTGTTTGGCGCTTCATCTCCTAGCTTGCAGATAAGTGTACACCATTTTCACATTTACTGAAGAAGAATGAGAACTTCAAGTGGGATCCTTTATGTCAATGCAGCTTCGACCATCTCAAGCAGTATCTCATCAATCCTCTTATCTTGGTTCCACCAGTTCTTGGTTGTCCCCTGATTTTGTACATATCAGCAACACCTACTGCTCTAGGGGCACTTCTAGCATAGCTTGATGACTACAGCAAAGAAAGAGCCATCTACTACATTAGTAGAACCCTAGTTGGTTATGAACTCAATTACACTCCTATGGAAAAAGATTGTTTGGCAGTTGTTTTCTCAACTCAAAAGCTTCGCCATTACATGCTAAGTCATACCATCCAACTAGTCTCCAAGATTGACCCTCTCAAGTATATGCTCTCTAGAACAGCACTTACAGGCCGTTTGGCCAAATGGGTTATGCTCCTTAGCGAATTTGACATCCAGTATGTCGACAGAAAGGCAATCAAAGGGCAAGTTATAGCAGATCACCTAGCTGATGCACCTCTAATAGATTCTTATCCATTGATCACAGAATTTCCAGATGAGCATATCTGTCTAATTGAAGAACAACCCCCATGGAAACTTTATTTTGATGGCTCATACACATCTCATGGATCAGGGGCAGGAATATTGTTGGTCACACCTCAAGGAGATTACATTCCAAAAACCTTCAAGCTACAATTCCCTAGCACCAACAATATAGCTAAATATGAGGCCCTCATAGCAAGATTAAAGATAGCTGCAGAATGGAACATTGTTGAGCTACAAATCTTTGGCGATTCTCGGCTCATCATCAAGCAAGCCCTAAATGAATATCAAAACAAAGATGAAAAGTTATTACCCTACAAACAGCTAGTTGATTAGCTAACCCAGCATTTTACAAGGCTTCAGTTTACACAAGTGCCTCGAATACAGAACAAAGCAGCAGATTTTATGGCTACTATAGGCTTGCTCTTGGAAATTCCCCAAGCAACTACACAGTATGAGTTTTTAGTGGAGCAGCTCCTCACACCCGCCTATGCGAATGAGGATTCAAACCATGTTTGTATCTTGGTTGGTCCCAAATCCCCTTGGTACCATGAGATTCACGCTTACCTTAACGATGGTATCATATCCCCTCACCTCACACGTACCCAATGCCAGAACCTCATCTGAAAATCATCTCGCTATGTTATCATAGCCAATACCCTATATCGTCGGGGTTATCACGATACTCTCTCTCGATGTTTAGACCAAAACAAGGCTGCGATGGTGTTAAAGGAAGTACACTCTGGACTTTGTGATGCCCACACAAGTGGTATTGTCCTAATGCAACAAATCCTTAGAGAAGGCTACTATTGGCCTACCATTGAAGAAGACTCTTGTGACTTTGTCAGAAAGTATCTCCCATGTTAGTAGCATGAGAATCTTGTGCACGCTCTAGCACAGGATCTATAGCCTATTGCACCACCTTGGCCTTTCGCTTGTTGGGGCCTTGATCTAGTTGGAACTATCACACCCCTCTCATCTGATGGACATAAATGAATAATAACAGCTACAGACTATTTCACTAAATGGGTGGAAGCAGTCCCCCTAGTCTCAGCTACAGGAGTTCAAGTCTCCAAGTTCATCTTGTACCACATTGTTTGCCGCTTCGGCATCCCATCCACCATCTTCACCGACCACGGAGGTAACTTTGAAAATCTCAACATGGAAGAATTATGCACTTTCCTCTACATCCATCACCACTTTTCTAGCCCATATTTCCCACAAGGTAATGGCCAGGCAGAGGCAACTAACAAAACCCTCCTCAAAATTCTAAAGAAAGTTGTCAATGATTTCGGCCGTGATTGGCACCTACAAATAAATCCAGCCCTATGGGCCTATCAAACTTCCTTTTGTACATCCACAGGCAAAACTCCATACTCCCTAGTCTATGGTGTTGAAGCGGTACTACCTGTAGAGGTTGAACTTCCCTCCTTGCGCATATCTTTGCAAGGGAAAATATCAGATGAAGAATACAGAGTAGCTCGGCTCACCTAGCTAGATCTCTCAGACGAGAAGTGACAACAAGCCTATGATCATCTCACAGTCTATCAAACTCATCTTAAAAGGAATTTCAACAAGAAGGTTGCTTCCACGACACTTTCAGCCAGGTGACATGGTCCTCAAAGAAAACATGAAAGTCCAAGCAAATCGAGAAAAGAATGGCAAGTTTGAACCTACATGGCTTGGTCCTTATGTTGTCACTGCTTCCTTTGGCTCCAGAGCCTATCAGCTATCTACACTAGAAGGAGAACTCTTGAATGATCCTACTAACATCATTCATCTCAAGAAGTTCTATGCTTGAAGATCCTTGGTATACCCAGCTTTTGAAAAATACAAAAAAAAAATAGTAAAGAGAAATAAGCGTCCAATGGTGAAAACTTGGCAATTCAAACACCTTGGATAGGTACCTTGGTGAAAACCTAGTAATTCAGGCACCTTGTGTACTAAGACTAATCCATTATCTATCGCTATCCTATCCCTCATCCATTCACCCACCATCCCATAAAACACCTGCTTGTTCCCCTTGTGTTTCAACCAAATATCCAAAATCTAATGGAGCTTGTAAATACCTCATGTACAGCTTGTAAAATCTTGTACCTCAGCTTGTAAAATCTTGTACCAAAGCTTGTATTATACCTTGTAAATCTTGTACCATACCTTGTATATCTGAATCTTGTCCAAAGTTTGTACCATATTCCAGCCTGTAAATAATCTTGTATCCTAGCTTGTATACTATCACGTGCACACACAAAACCCCATTTTCACTTAAGCTTTTCGCAAACCATCTACCTATCCACCTATCACCTATTATAGACATCCCATCCTTCACAAACATTTCCATCTCACAAAAACTAAAACATGAACAAACTTGTACATTTGTAACATATCTTGGTCCATTAGCTTGTACATCCTCTTTAGCTTAGTAACCATTGTATCTATCCAGTGTTCGTGTCAGTTCATCCTTGATCAGCATCTTGCACCCATTGCACATCTTGGTTAGCTATTCCAATGCATCCTTTAGCTAGATTTCCTGTCACCAAAGTGTTATCTTTCTTAATTCAGCTTGCCAGATGCATCACTCATCCAAATCCACCAACTTAGGTGCTCTCCGATAGGTCCTTGCAGGATATAGCTTTCCTCATGTCTGATCTTGGTCCGTTAGTACCTCGTCCTACCCATCTCGTTGGCAAACGGTTCTCTTTTGGATTTTCGTTTTCTTTTGATTTGGACTCTTCCATGTTGGGTCTTGAAATATCTTTTCCAAGAAATCTCCTTGTTCCCTCTTCAAGGTTGCCACGATCTTCCATATCATGGTATACTGCGAATGGGGCAATCAGAGCGTAAGGTCTTGATCATGTCTTTTGCTTGTTTTCTTTTTTGCTTGTGGGTTACCCAGTGTCGTTTCCACACTGCTTCCTCTGGGATTCATGTGTGATACTGGGGCAATCCTTGCGTGTTTGTTTTGAGTCAGTTCGTCAGTCCTCTGGACAGTTGGTGAAGAGGCCTTGATGTTCTTGGTAACCTTGGCAATTAACCAATAGTCCTATAGAAAATCTAGTGCTCAACTACATGGTGGTACTTCTCTTTGAAGTATCCCCCTGCTCAAAAAGCTTCAATAGTTTTCCTTCATCTCCATTATCCCCCATCCATATCCAACATCCGTCTCTCCTACCCCAGCTTATGCATCAGTATCTCTTTGAATCACTCCTCACCTTTAGCTTTAGGGATCCACAATCCTAGTCTTAGGGATCCACCAATCCAAATCAATCCACCAAGCCTCATCTTTCGAGATCCACAATCCTAGTCCTAGGGATCTTCGAAACCCATCTTCTGTCAATCTGACTCTTTGAAATCCTATTGCATTAGCTTTATAATCCCCTCATCCATCTCCCTATCCTGGATTCCTTTTTATAGCACTCTGCTCCTTCATCCTCCACCTTCCCTAAAGTCTTAAGCTTGCTTCCTCTCTTGCATCTGATTCTCCTTTATCATTCTCCCATAGTGAGAGTTTGAGCTAATTCAGCCCCTTCTCTTTGCCAATCTAAGTTTCCTTGCTCATCCGAGATTCTTGTACTTTTCAATAAACCATCAAGCCTCGCTTTCTCTCTCCGTCGCCTTCTTGAGGGGGCATCTCACAGTCCATTCTCTCCTCTTCTGCTCTAGCCTTGGGCATCATATTTTCTTATCTTTGATGCCATGCCACTTGCGGCATCACATCAAAGAGAGGCAAAATGTAGACACCTAACAACTTTTAGGAAATAAAGTATTTTTATTTTTTGAAAAAAATTTGATGACGTCATCATTTATTAATTAATTAATTATTTTATTTATTTATTTATTTTTATGCCATTAAATCCCTTTATCTTAATTAAAAATATTTAATTAAGGAATCCCTCCCAAAAATGTTTAAATCTTATTTAAACATTATTTCTTTATTTATTAATTATTTAATTAATAAATTGACTAAAAAATCCAAAATAAATGAAAATTTTATTTTTTGCCCAAAACTTGGCCAATTTCCTTAAGACCACTAACCTCTTCTAATCCTTCTTTAATTTTGATTAAAGGCCAATCCCATCATTTCCTACCCCTAATCCCAACTCAAAATATTTAATTAAGATTAAATATTAATCCTCATGTTTATTTAAAAAGTTTTAATAAATATCTCCTCAACCCAAACCCTTGAAATAAATAAAACTTTATTTATCTCCTAAAAATCTAATTTATCCTCATCTTAAGAAGTTCTAGACTCTTCTAGAAAGTCTTCATCCTCATCCTAGGAAGTTCTAGACTATTCTAGAAAGTCTTTATCCTTATCCAAAGTCTAGACTCTTCTAGAAGATGTCTTTAAACCTAATCCTAATCCCTTCCTAACCTTGTCACATTCTCTAAACATGGGTTAAGACTTACTAACCCAAGCCAAAGTTAACAAATATCTCCTCCTTCACCCACCCTCATTAAATGCCATCCACTTGCCTATCCCTAAGCTAATCCTAAACCATCCTAATCCATCCTTTAATCATTTGCACAATCATAAGCAAGCTTAAAACCCTTCTAATCAAGCCCAAGTCGAAATTGCTCTCATCTCCCTCAAAATATCTCAACCATAAAACTTTATGAAGTCCACTAGGCCATAAATGACTCTTCCAAGCCCTTTTATTGCTCTTACAAGCCATTATGAGGGTCTTTATGAAGATTTTATCCCATTGAGCCTCCTTTGTTGACTCATCCTTCCCCTTTCCTCCATCCTCTCACTCTGTGACATGTGTCACTCCCTGATTGGTTGTAAGGAAGCACAATCCATGTGCTCTCTTCTCATGCAATTTGAGCCCTCCATGAGCTTTTTCCCATCCTTGCATCTTAGCCCTCAATCCCTCAAGCCTCTTGCCTATAAATTGGATCCTTCCCCTTTGCAAAATAACACAATTCATGAAGTAAAGTCATAATGCCATTTTAAGAAGCCATTTTACATCAAAACCATACACTCACACCCAAATTACAACTCCATTTGAAGCCCTTTTTGAAGCATAAGCTTGAGCATACATCCTATCTATTTAGACAAAGCCACTCAACAAGAGAGTTTCTTATTGAGAGAGCCCATTAATGGCTCATATTCTCAATTGAGAGCTCATCTTAGTCTATCTTGAAGTTTATGAATTTTTTTTAGTTTGTAGAAGCTTTATTTAAATTTGGTTTCTATTAGCATACTAGCATTGCTCATATATAGGTTTGACCAACTAAATAATTCAAAACTCATCACAAAATAATAACATCACAACTCCAAAATACACGATAACTTTTGGTAAAGCATCACAAAATTAATTAAATTATTATTTTTAAATAAGTAAAATATCAATACCAAATGAATAAAAGGTCAATTTATTTCTAACGTTTAATTTGACTACAAAAACATACTAGTTGATCATAAGTCAACAAATATAATAGCATTACTCTTACGCATAAATTTTATTTTAAAAACTACCATAACAAGTTTAATAATTACATATAAATTTCACTAAAGATTTAAACATAGCTCTAAATGTGATTAAGTAATAATCAATAACAATAAAATATTAAAGTTAGAAATATCAATTTAATTTTATAAATTAAAGAATCTCTAAAATAGAATAGATTTAATATAAGTCATTTCAAGTTTCCCAAATAAAGGAAAAGGAATAAAATTTAATAAAATTTCTCCACCAAAGTTTTTTCTTGCAAAAAGAACCATTTAAACCAAACCTAAAACAAGTCACAAGAATTTTAATAATATTAAATATGTGAAAGTAGAACAAACACACACAAAATGAAGAAAAGTCAAATCCCTTGTCGCAAATTTATTGGAAGCATCCCAAAAAGTGCAATAAACTAGAGATAAAAAAAGAAATTGGCATTAACTAATCTCAATCAATCTTTTGAATAATAGCACTTGCAAAAATAAACAAACACTTATTAAATAACATGCCCAAGTTTTAAGGGCACCACATATGCATGTGGCTTATTTACAATTGCATACATATTTTAGAAAATTAATAACAATTGCCAAACATAGCATAAGATTTAGGAATTATATATTTATTTGTTTATATAAAATAAATTTAAAAAATAGATTTTATAATTTTATAATTTTTTTATTTTCCCGTTTCTCCATCTCAATTAGATTACAGAACTAATTCTTTGTTTCTTAATTTATTTTTATTCTTTCAATTAAATACACACACACACACACACATTTCTAATGAAATCGAAACTTATTTTTACTTTTCCAATAGATTTTTGTAAATGAAATTTGCTTTCTCTCTAAAATTTTCTATGGTAAAACAAATAGGAAACTAATTCCATTTAATTAGATCTAGATAAACAATCAATTTTGACTGGCAAAATTTCAACACCAAATCAAGCATGGAGCAAACAAATCTTTTTTCAAACTGAAAATGCATTCACGGGATTTCAAATCTTACCTCACATTGATGCTAAAATCTGACAGCCAGTGAAATTCCTATTGCAACAGAAATCCTTCAAGCCACAAAATTTCCTTCTTCACCAAAGCCCAGAGTTGCTCTCCAAAACTTGTGTGTGGAATAATGACCCGAAAACCCTCTAATATAGAATTCTAATTACCTTTTAGGGTTTATGTCTCCACCAGTTCTAAATTGCACTTATTTTATTATATTATTCCTTTCATGCATAATTAATCCATTTTTAATTAAAATATGCATGTACTATTATTTATTTATTTCTCAACTTTAATATTTAAAGTAAATTTATAAAAAGACATTTATTTATTATTTTATTAATAAAGATAACATAAGTGCATTATTTAAATGCCACTAATTTTAAATCTTTATTAATATAATAACAATGCAACACCATAATTAAAGTTTAATATCTAATATTTAATTTTCGTAGTTTTCTAAAATTAGGACTTTTAAATTAAATCTTTTAATTTAATTAAAAATCCATTTAATCGCAGTATTTCAAAAAATGCAAGATCATCTTATTTTAACATTTTTCCACTTTTAAATTAAATAACATTTCATAAATCAACATCAAGAATCGATCCAAAAATCATAAACAACAAGTCTATTAGGCAAATCACCAAGTCAAACCTCAAGAAATGCATAGAGAAAATTAACCAAAGAAAGAATCAAACCACATACACACAAAAGAATCACAAGTTTAAAAAGGGTAAACACTTTGTTACAAATCCTCCTTGTAGGACAAGTATTCCAGGCTATGTCTGGGATTGGACCTTATCATTATCTTCCCATTCTCACTATTTGAGTATTTGTAATAGGGCATGCTCACCCTGGCAATTTAGGGAAGTCAATGCTTGGTACCTGCATCCTAGATGAAAGACGAATGTGTACATGTATATAAATATATCTAAACTAAATAGGCAATGATAGGGAGTGGTACATCACGTAGATCCTGACTAGCAGGTGACTACAACTCCCCCCCTTAACCACATCAAACACATTAAAAAGAAATATAAAATAGACACGCGCACCCTACACATGCAAGTATGGGGTAAGTATCATAATAAATGACAAGTCAATATCAAATGCTTAGATATAATAATACATTAGATCATATGACATTATCATGAAAGAGAACACATTTACAACTAGGAATCATTGAAACACCATTAATGCACGAGAAATCATAATCATTAAACAATACATGAAATGAGGTCAATTAAGAAATAATTACTGATCCAAGTTATACAATAATACCATATAATTGTAAAATAAATATCTATGCATGAAACAAGCCTAAAAGAGTTTGGCAATCATAACAGAAAAGCGAAATTCAAGTGGGCATTATGAAAGAAATAGGGTGGAGAGTGGAAGAAGATAGGAGAAAAGGGCATGAAGCACATGTACATCCATGGTTTGAAGAAGGAATTACAGAAAGGGTGCTAAAAGATCTTTAAAAAAAGTGTGTCCATTTTAAGTATGTACACCAACAACTTTGATGACACTAACAACTTCTTTGATTTAGTTAACTTATTGAGCAATGTTTTATCCTTATTTCATCCTCATTTCATCATACTTTCCTCTTACACTTTCTGCCTTGGCTCTCGATACATTATGATCAACACCAAGCATAATTATTATCTTGTCCCACATCTCTTTAGTAGTAGTAGAGTCTTTGATATCATCCAACTAAACATTATTTAGTACAGAAGCAATCTCAATCATTGAGCTATTATATTCTTTCTTCTAGTTCATCTCCTCTACTGTCATAGGAGGGTTTGGAGGGGTGTACTGGCTGTCCAAATAATATAATGCATTGTCTCCAATCCATGAGAGATGTAACCTCATCCTTATTTTCCATTAAGAGAAGCTTTTCTTGTTCAACTTTGGTACCTCTCTCTTATACATCTTGGATCTTTATCTTAAGTACCTTCAAACTTTTCTTTCAAGAACTAAGCACTAATGCCAAGTGTTAGATTACTGGGGGGAGGGGGTGAATCATTTATACAAAATTATCCTACAAGATTTAAAAACACTTATGACCAAGTCAATTACTTTAATCTTTGAGATCATAAGCTCAGTAAGCTAATATATACTTTGCATTAAACTGTCAACTTAATATATCGAGTATCAAAGTTATCTTTGAACTTATACAAAATTATAGTAATTAACAATAAACACAAAATAAAATTGTAGCTTAATAATCCTCCACACAAATTTTACATAAGTATTTAATATGGAAACCTTGTAAAGGGAAAAACCACTTGGGAACTAGCAACCCAAAAATCTCACTCCTCTGAAGTGAGCTCTATTAGGAGCTAACCTTGTTAAAGGTTACATACATATTGTTAATGTGACCTTTCTAAAGGATTTACACCTAAGATCATCTAGACCTTGTTCATTCCTTGAAACTTATAAAGAATGGTGTGCTATAAGGACTTAGATAACATTCAAAAGAATGTGACCACATAGGATTTCAAAAGATTGTGTTAGTTATCAAATGAGTCACCATATTTTAAAATCTTTCCTTAAATTTTTTGCCCATTCAGCTGCCGAAGTCCTTCTTTCATCGCTCCATGTATTTGTTATCATTCTAAGTGTTGTACAAAGCCACGAACACTCCCCTTCACTATTTCTTCATTTGAACCACTTTGAAGCACTTTGAACTCCTATTCAAAGCAGTTTGAAGCAGTTCAACCAAAGGATTTTTTTGCACTAACAATTTTCTTATAGGAAACATGCACCAAAATAGCAAGGTGTTCTTTTGAATCACTTTGAATCACTTTGAACCTCAGTCCAAAGTAGTTCAAAACAGTTCAATGATAAAGGCTTCTTGGTGAAAATGCATCATGTTGTACAAATGGGCTATCATTTCACAAGGCATTGATTGCTATGTCAAAGAGTAATAATGTTTTAATTCCTTATGCAAAGAATCATCATTATGATTAAAAGTGAAAAATCTTTCACTGAAAAGGGCATTGCATGTCATAATGAGGCTAATCATTATTAGTATAGCCACAAAGGGAATTATTAAATGAGATGGTTATGTCAAAAGGCCTTTGAATGTGTGAACCTTGACGAGAAGTGATTTGTCATGAATGCCTCATAATAAGGTTGTACTTTCACATGTAAGTACTCTTTCCTTCTTAAAATGAGCTCAACTTTCCCTTTTTGTTTGTTGTGCGAAGAATTAGGAGTCTGAAAGAGAAGTTGTTAAGGAGGAAAGAAAGGAAAACTATTGTTTTTTGGCAGATTACAGGTGAGAAACATAGAAATTTTTGTTTTTTTTTTTTTGCAATTTGTGTATTTTCAAAGATAATTAGTTCGAAGCCTTGTCGTATTTGATTAAGGATGAAATTTGTGTTACATTTCTTTACCAACATTTCAAGTTTGGAATGTAGAAGGCTTGTTATATGTGATACAAACTTAAAAGGTGTTAAGTTGGAAAAATTGCAAATAAACTTCCTTCGGCATGTTGATGATTCAAATGGGTGTATGGAAATTTGGACCAGTGGTCTAATTGAAGCCCCAGCTTTCCTCCTTGCCCTTTTGAGTCCTGAATTGCTTCAAATTTGCATTGATCATTATGATGTAAGGAGCAAAAGTATCATAAACAAGGATGGGGAACTAGTGTTATCAATTTCAAGAGAAACCATTGCCTCTATTCTGTGTCTACTAGAAAATACATTTGCCGCATTTTCTCCTATTTAATCCCTATCTGAATACCAAGAAATTCCAAACTAATACCGCAATATTCTAGCTAGGAAATGGACTGAAACTAACTATGGTGGAGGTTCTAGGTTACCTAAAATAGTCACCAGGGATCATCTCAAGCCTCATATCCATGGCCTTGTAGTGTTGTTACGTAGAGTCAAGGGTTCAGTTGATGTTTTCCTCTTCGAGGAATGGATGTATCATTATATAGAAATCATTTTGAAAGGAGAGCAATGGATGGACTAGGCAGAAATTATTGCTAGTTCTTTGAGGATGCAACTCAAACATACGAAAGAATCTAGGGAAAGTTTCTACATGGCCTCATACTTGACATACTACATTGCCTACATTATTGATCTTACTCCTCTCCCTCATGAAGTTTGGAATGAAGAAATAATAGTTTATCAATATTGCCCCTTGCTGCAAAAAGACAAAGTGCTAGAGAATTTTAGGAAGGTTCATGATGTATTGATAGAAAATGTGCATTTATCTTTGAAGAAAGCACCCATGCCCAGATTATCTTCTGAAGCTCAAAAATTGATTCAACAATACGAAAGTTATTTCATACAATTTCCCAAGCTCACTTATTTGAGAATAGGTGGGTTTGATGATGAACCAATAAAACTTCCACGATATGCATTGGATTGCTTTGTTCTAGCTGAAATTTGCAGGCAGTTATTTTCTATTATAAAAGATAACTTACCATGGGATAATTGGGAGATGGTGTTCCCTATTAAACTTGGTCCTTTGGTTTGTAATAGTATGATTAATGCTTCTATTATAGGAAGTAATCTACTCAGGTTTAGTTTTAGTTCTTACCATAGCAGAAGAAATTTTGATAGCAAAGGATTTGCAGTTCAAATTCTTGGTCTTAAATGTCACCCATCAACAACTCTGCAATTAGAAGATTTATGGAACGACTGTAAAGATGAAGAAGAAGTATTGAGAAGAGACCATTCAAGATTGACATTGCAACAAATCATTTCCCTAAAACTGAAATATCAAACAAAAAGAATAATTGAGGATGGTTCAGACATGATTGAATCAACCTGGGAAGAATCCAATGAATTGAAATCACTGGAAGTAGACTAGAATCAGGACAAGGAAGAGGATATAAATCTAAGGACTATATTTATACTCACTTACACAAATTATTGACTAAAGAAATAGAGCAAGAAAGTTGTCAATGAACCCTCTTCAAGGGTGGTTTCTTTTTCTGAACCATCGACATCTGACACCCAACTTTCATCTCCTATTGCAAGTAGTGTGCTAGCTCAAGGTAAGTAGAAGAGGACACCAATCCATATACAAAATATGACTCCTAGAACTAGGTCTAAAACTAAATTTGAGGCCCTTAAGCAACACGAGGTTAAAAAAGAAAGGATGTCAATTCAGGGACAAGATTCAAATGATGGTCTCAACTTCTTGGATGGTGTTGATGGTGATGTGTAGTTCATCGAAGCCCCTAAAGTGGATCAGCCAAGGTTCATGACTCTCACCAAAGATTCTTAGGCAATCTTTGTAATCCCTATTGTCCCATCCTAGTTATCCAATACAATCAGTAAGAAAAGGAATTTGTAGCCAGTTTCAACACCTATCAAAGATATAGTAACCAAATATGTTGCTCGAGGTTCAAAGGTTAAGAAATTGAAAATGGATGCTCATTTAACTAAAGATCTAGTGACCGAAAAAATAATGATTGAAGTAGCAACTTATAAGTAGAAAATAGAATCTGGGGAGATCGACAATAAAGGTTTCAAAGTCACTTCAGTTGAACTCAGAACCATAAATAGGAGCATAGACAACCACTTTTTCAAGTTTATTGCCAACCATATGTTAACTCAATCTAAAAAAGATAGCAAGGAGAAAAAGGAACTTAAGGGTATGGTGATGACTATGGCCACTTATATTGATTCTTTGATGAATCTTGGAGCTCTACTAGTTATTCAAGCCCCTCAATCCTTTGACTTGAATTTTGCAGATAGTCAACAACTAGTAAAGCAAATGCAAAGGGGGAGGCTGCTATCGGATGTTATGAAAGATTGGGTGGATTCTATCATTAAGGAGGGTAATAAGTTTATTCTAAAATTCACCACTGTATATGCCAAAGGAGAAATGCTTTTTGTTAGAAATTCAAACTCTGATTCTATGATGGGAAACTGAACAGCGCCAGTGCTAGGTGATTATATTCTAGGTAACTGAAGTTGAGAAATTTGGAGTACTTAAGTTTCTGAATGAAAATCCAATGAAGAATGTAGATCCCTGCATGTTCTTCATCATGAAAAACAACATGAGTTGGAAAGAATCAGTTTATAAGGAAGCAATCAAAGAAATGCAGGCCATCAAGAGAAAAATTATTGGGATGCATGAGGAACTCCTTAAATACATGAATATAGTAAACCCTATAGGGATTCTATAGTTTGATGATGGGAACATGGATTCTGAAACATTGACTAAAAGCTTCAATGAAGCCGTTGAGAAGATCAGGGATAATGAATCACCTACTGCTAATGATTTCACTATGCTAGCAAATATCAAATCCATACTATGCCTTAACAAAAATCTCATGCCATGTTAGAGCCTGAAGATCAAGGAGTTCAAATGGAAAAAGGTTGCGTGTAGGGCTAGGTTGCTAAGTCTGAAGAATTCACATTCCCATGCAATGCAAGAGTTCATGAACACCTTCAGAAGCTGGAAGTTGGTGAGACAGACCATGGGCGAAGAGGCTTGAACAAGATAGTTATTTTTAGTTATGTTTTGACAACTATTTTTATAACTATTTTCTTGTTCATAAATATTTCTTGTTTAAACCAAAACAGCTGGATTTTGATGGAGGCCTTTCAAATCTGTAATGAAACTATAAATGTTGCGGCATTTAACTAATTAAGAGATAGAAATAGATAGCTAGAAATTATGATAAATAGATACTTTAAACAATGATTGAAAGATAACATATATATATGTGTGTGTGTGTGTGTGTGTGTGTGTGTGTGTGTGTGTGTGTGTGTGTTTACTTTTTGAAAGATTGTGTGTATGAAGAAAGTTATATATATCATCTTGGATTTGGCTTGGAAACTTGGTGTTCAAAGTGTTTTAAACCATTGTTACTTTGTGAGCACTGATTTATTGATCCAAGATATATGTTGTTGTTCCTACTATAAGTTCATTTTAAGTAGGATTCTTGAATGGTTGATATCAAGTTGTGGTATTATTCATTTCTTTGAATAGATATTCTATAGAAGCAAAGTTTGATAAATTCCCTCTTTATTGTTTTGAATGAATTCTTACCTCACTACCTAAGAGTATGTCAGAGAACCTTATGTGCTTTCTGGTAAAAATGCAAAGATAATCTTTGAATTCATTGAAAATTCTATAAGGAAGTTGTACCTTTAAAATTCAGAGAGAAAACCAAATAATATGAAGTTTTCTCAACTGTTGTGAACATTTTTGTGTTTTCCAATACCTTGGGCATAGAGTGATTTTATTAAATAATTGAAAAGACAATCTTTTCACTAACAGATTGTTAGTTTCACTTGGCTAAGAGATTTTTTTCTATAATGGTTAAAGAGTAACAATAAAATGATATGTTAGGTTTTAGCACTACCTTGCTCATTCAGATTTCTATTTCACTCAATCTATTTCCTCTTTCAAATTCTCATCCCTTCTAACTAATTCACTCACTCCACACATCAATTTAGTACTTCACTTGCTTGATCTTCACAATGCAATTCTACTTGGTTATATTTTACTTCTTTAACTTCTATAACAACAACATCAACATAATCGACAATATCAACAACAATAGATATTGTGTTCATCCTTTAAAAAGAAAATATTTTTACTCCTATAGAATCTTCTAGGTTTTGTCACTTAATCACAATTGTCAAATCTTCATAAAGTTGATGTTCATTGAATCTAGACACTTAGGAAATATGCTTCAACCTTGAACTTTGTGCTCCATTTCCAATTGTCAAATTTCCTTCATCATATCTTCTTTGATTTTCTCCAATCATTGATCTCATAACTAACTTCATCCTTATCTCTAAAACTTCACAAAAAAACTTTATTTTCATCAAATGTAGACCTCAGATTAAATTGTTTCCAAATTGTTCTACCTTTTTATGCTTAGTTAACATCACATCTTCCAAAGTGAACACTAGGCTTGATTAACTCTAAAATCGTTTGGTTGACACTACACATTCTTCATTTCTTCATTAGGTTCTCGGTTACAACTATAGTAGCATAGTTAATACTGTGATTCTTTATTCACCAACCAAACTATCTTGCTTATACATGATCTCAAAATTGAATTAAATCATGTAAGACAATCAAACCAACATTATATTGTCAGAGTCTAACTCATTCAAGTGCCCATTGAATACCATACACTCATCAACACTTACATCATCATCATACTTTCTTTAAATCCTCTTCATCAATCAAATGATATGACGCTCTACTACATTAGTATAATGTCTAACCAACTAAGGCTTGACATCAATGACAACATAACAACTGATATGACTCTTTCACATACATTAACAACAATATCAGTTATGACTAACAAAGAATGTATATTTTCATGAATCATAATTATGGAATCAAGAATTTGAAACCCATGTGTAAATCCATTTTTTTGAGGTGAAATAATAAAAGGGAGTAAAATAAGCAACCTAGAGGTAAAAACTTTAGAAATAAGATTATAGAAGGACTTGCATAGGCTAATTAAGCGATACTTATCTGTGGAGTCAATGCTGGGAGTCTCATTATAAGAACCAAGAAAGTGATGTTTTCTTCCTTCAAATTTTTATTAACCTTAAAGAATTCTTTAACAACATTACCAACATCCTCCTCAACAATGTGCCAAAAAACTTGAAAGGAAAACATTGAGAAATTGTCAATTCATGGGGCTTTATTGCCTTTAAAAGAGAAGAGAACCTTCCTAACCTCCTCCCTTGAAGAAGCAGTATGCAAAAATCTATTATATTCTTCATTCAACACCCATGGTCTAACTTTCATAAAATCCTCTCGAAGGTAAATATTCTACAAAGAGAAGATGATCAAAGAAATGAACAACTTCACATATGATATTATCCTCCTTATTAACAAAAATGTTGTTTATGGAAAACTAAGAGATTCTATTAATATCCTTATGTTTAACCATAATCATATGAAAAACTTGTGTGTTCCTATCTCCTTGAGTAAGCCATGTCATTTGAGATCTTTATTTTTGAAACTCCTTTTCCTTTGAAATAACATCATGATATTTCACCAAAATATCATTTTCAAATCTCATATAGTTCTACATGATATCCTCCTTCTAAATTTTTTCTTTAATAACTTCCAAGTCAGAATTAGTGACCATCTTAGAGGAAAATAAATCCCTTATTCCATTTTTTAACATTGATTTTGACGTCTCTCATCTTTTTGGCCACCCTAAACATTGTCGTTCCATCTACTTCAATATTCCACCATGCTTTGACACTCTCCTATAGACTAGGATGTTGTAACCACATTTTCTAAAATTTAAACATAATTTTTTTTCCCATGAATAAAATCAACAACAAAATAGATCGAGAAGTGATTAGATCCAACTCTCATGATGTGATTAAGGCCCTTATCAGGCCTAAATTTGATGCGATTATCATCATTTATCCTATTAGACTAGGTATATGAAGCTCCGTTGAGGTCAACATCTATGAGGGCTTGAGAATTGAAAAAGTCTATCAGATTAAGGCATCTCGCCAACTAGGTTAACAATCCCCCAAATTTCTTAGTATCTAAGAGATGGGTGTGAAAATCTCCCATAATCAGCTAAGATTCCTTCTAAAACTTATTTATGCATGACCTTATGGCCAAATAATTTGTCAATTAGTTCCTAAACACTTAATCATTTGGTTGGTTACATTGCTACTGAGCTTCACACAGTATACCGAGCTTCACAAGTAGAAAATAGTGTAAGTCGAGCTTCATAAGCAAAAAGTAGTGTAAGTTGAGCTAATAGTGTCTACCGAGCTAGCTGTGTTAACCAAGTAGAAGGAAGGTAGTGTTGACCAAGCTGTAGGGTCAACCAAACCCTTCAATGTCAACTAAGTTCTCCAATGTTCGTTGAGTCATTAGTGCTAATCGAGTTCATGTCTACTCCTAAGTGATCAATGTGGATCGAGCACCAGTGTCAACCAAGTGCTAGAGCTTGTTGAGTTGACTATGTTGCCAAGTGTCATAATATCACCCAAGTGGTCTTTAGAACTCGAGTTTCAACATTGAGCTGACTTAGTGAAGATTTTTTAATTAGCTATTGTAGTCAAATTCAAAAGGTAACTATTTGGATTGGTATATATGTAAGATATCTTGTCATATCCAACTATATGAGAGTAACAAGTATGAATGTGAATTGAAGAGTAAAGAGTACAAGAAGTACAAGGAAAATAAGAGTCTCATCTATCACAACGAGGTGATCATTTCTGCATCAAAGGAATCTCAATCAAAAAACCAAGTTGCAAAGAAAATATCAGCCACTGGTTCATCCTAACAAGTGCATCAGTCAAATCTTCTAACAGGGTGGACTTAATAGTCTTATGTTAAATCTCTTAATTGAGTGCATACTTCATTGTATTGTATAAATCTTTTTACAAGGTGGACCTAACAGCCCTTATTGCTCCTAATAGGGAAGATCACCAGAAGTGATCATTTGTAAGCCTTAATAGGCCAACTTTCCACTGTAGTATTAAAGCTTGTGGGTATCATCCCCACCCCAGTTTTACTTTCTATTTGGAAGATTTCTAGGTTACCAAATAGTGTGTCAACTATTATGAATGTTTATTGCTTTCAGTCTTTCATGCATGCAATTAGAGTAGATTGGCTTAAAGAGAATTAATTGGTGAATTGAAGTTAAAGTTTTTATTGGTTCCTAATTCCCCCTCCCCCCCCCCCCCCCCCCAACTCTCACTCACCTAGCCCACCATACATTTCCAACAATTTATGCACAATGATAATTTTTTCCAAAACTTATATTGTTCTACTTTGGAATAAGGGGCATATATGCTGGAGATCACCCAAGAGAAGTCATTCTTAATGCAAGAAAATCTTGCAAATATAATATTACTACCAACATCTAGAAAAGAGGCTCTAAAATCATTCTTATTCTAAAAAATAGTGGTACCCCTAGAGACACCACCAGATCTAGTACCAAAAACACTACAGTAAAAAAAGTATTTTTATCAAATTTTGCTTTAGATATTTTAGTTTCCTGAACCAACACAATATTAGGCCTATGATATAATTGCATTCCTAAGAATACCTTGTTTACAAGGGCATTAAGTCCCCTTAAGTTCCAAGATACAATCTTCATTTTTTGTGTTGGGAACATGCCTCCATGATATTTCTCTAGGAACCATCAACAATATTGTTCTTTCCCTCTATCCTAATTAGAAGACTAAAATCTAGGAGAAGTATTAACATTTTCCACTAACTTAGCACTTTCTAATTCATCCCTCACTTTGTTTCTTGTGGAGACTCCAATGTGATTAGATAATTTCCATGCTTTTTGTTCTTCTTCTTATCAACTGGAGTGATTAGTTCCTCACTATCAATGATTCTCTTCACACCTCTATGTTCCTCCTTCTAACATAGACCTCGCACATTCTCTAGAAACTCATTTTCTAGGAAAGAGAATTGGATAAAGTCCAATGATATGGTAATTGAGAACTAGGAAACTCACCACCTAAAATGTTACATGGTTAAGAGTCTTCAACTCTAGAGGGGATTTAGGAAACCTCTTTGGTGGAAGAATCCATAACATCAGTTACTTTGACATTAGTAGGGATCCCACCTTCCTCTAGAGGATTTCCAATGATCCCACTATCCACACATGGATTAGCATCCTTAGCACCTTCCTACATTAAGTTCTGGCTTAGCTTCAATAGAATTTGTATCCTCAAGCCTAGGGGAACCTCTAGAATATTTCCCTTTATTATCTTTGCCTATGATATTAGGTTATGTAGCAATGTTGTCTCTAAGGAAGACATTAGAATTATCTTCCATGAATATAAGGGTCTCTACAAAATCTCTCACTTCTATGCTAGGATTAACCATAACCTTGTCACTAATCTAACCTTGCTTATCTTGGTTAGCTTCATCATTAGTTTTAATACCATTAGAACCAATTCCAACTCAGGGTTACTAGGTACACCTATTTTATTCAACTCTTCTCCATGAGATGGATTTGAGATTCTATTTTCATTTCATTCTTTTATACTAGTAGGTTTATTTAGTTCCTTAGATTTATGCTTTTGCATGGGGCATGTTTTTTCCCGGTGGTCAATTTCTTGCAAATAAAACAAGAAGATGGCAAATATTGACTTTCATTTTGTTTCCACCCTGGGAATCTAATCCAAACTGGAGCTGAAGAAAAAATAATATCATTAAGATCTAGATTTGGAGTCCACTTCATTAGAGAAAGAAGATATTTAACAATAATCCATGGAACCCCATATAAAACTTGGGTTATGTCCTCCTCATATGGAAAAGAAAAAGAAAGGTAACCTTTTTGCATAGAAAGAATACCTAGTTCACCCTTCAAAACCCAATTCTTCTTAACATACACAAACTAATATATTTCCTAGAGCTCATGAACTTATTGACAAGAGATAATGCCATCGTTAAGACATTGTGACAAATTATAGAGTCTAGGATGACAATGACATATTTCCCCGCTAGAATAACAAAGGCATCTTTAATAGGCAAAAAATAAGATTTTCCTATTGATTTGACCCTAAAAATAAAGACCTAGGTATCAAGTTCTCTTAAGCATTTCCTAGGGTGGGCTAGGGCCCTTCGAACCTCCTCCAACATGTGCACCTATCTTTCCTGGATCATTTGGGAACTTATAAGTCCATGGGTTCCCATCCTTAAATGCATTTTTCTCACCCTTGGCAATATTTATTTGCACACCCTTCTAACCAATTGAGAACAGTGAAACCAACAAAAGCCCTATAGTAAAGGTGCTAATTGTATGCACCCTAAAATGGTCGCCTAGACTATGGGCCCCCATTCTTCAATTTATCGATTTCCTGATCAATGCATTGTAATATTTTATTAAATCAATTCAAATAATTTTCCTTGATCGAATTGCAATTAATTTAATTATTTCAATATTTCCTAAGGTTTGATAATCTTATACTAAATCTTATTTAATTACAAAAAAAATCTTTTAATTAAATAAAATAGCTCCTATTTAATTAAAAGAACTTGCTCCCTTTTAATTAAATAAAATCTCCACTTAAAGCTTTCTTTACGATGAAAGAAAGGAAATAAATAAATAAATCTTTTTTCTCTACACTTAAATGCACATATTTCTAAGTGGGATTCCTTAATTTCCTCTTTCCACTTTCTTATCAAACACTCCTTTTTTTTATTGGTGGAATTTTTTCTCACACGGATCAAGCCTTATTATCCCATATTGGTTGTGAGAAGCCTCCCACCTTCACAATTGACTATATAAGGAACCCTCACATAAGAAGGATAGATGTTAGTTGCTATAGTAGTGTTATGTTGCAGGTTTGGAGAGCAATTTTGGAGGAGTTTGAGCATTAGAGTTTGGACATTGGAACTTCTTGCAACTTCTCACTTCTTGTATTCTTCTCTCTTGCATCCATGGCTTCCATCATCATGCTTCATTCTTGTATTTTCATATTACCTTAGAGTCATATTTGCTTCATAGATTAATCTTTCATTTCTATTTCCTTTCATAGATTAGATTTCCTTTCTTGCATTGTTTTGCATTGTTATCATTTAGATTAGCTTGCATCTTCATTTGCATGCATATTTTGATTTTTGAATCTCTCATTTTTTGGTATACTTGCATGGGAACAAACTAGATCAAACTTAGGGCCTCCATTTCATACCCTTGCACTCCATGTATAGAGAGATACAAGTTGCCATTTGAGACCTCATTCTTGAGCAATCTTGGACATAATGACTCATAGAAGTGTGTCAACATTTTAGCACACATTTTTGGCACACAATGACATTTGGTTTGATCCCAAGCATAACCTTAGTGAGTTGAGTACACCCTTAGCAACTTTTTACTTGGGTATGGATATGAGTTACACGATGACTCAACGAGAGGAAGAAATGGATGAACGCCTTGGTGACATATTTGAAAATCGTCGAGATACCATTTTTTTTGGTAGTTCCTCTCTTGAAACTCGACCAGTCTCACCCCTTATCTCAACTATATATCTAGATGCACACCAAAGGGCTGAAAGAGATAAGAGGAAAGCCTATCAAGAAGAACAATCACAACATGAAAATAAACATGATGAACCTCATGACACTTGTGTGAATGCAACATACACCAATAACTTGTTTAGACATTCTAGACCAAGTTCACTGCTCAAGAGACCTTCCAGATACATGAGTGAAAGACCTAAGAGAATTGAACGTGAAAAGAAAGCCTTCCTAGACGAACAAGCTACAAAGGAAGATAAATTTAGACTCCTAGAGTTGGAGATACAAGCCTTGTTAGAGATAGTAGAGACAAATGATCCTACTTACCTTTATCTCACTAAACGTATAATGGGAATGCAATCTAAATTTGAAAAATTATTAGAGGAGAAGATTACATCATTACATGATTCATCTTCTTTAAGGTCTACATCTTCTACTCCAAGACATCAGTTGTCTTCATCTTCTAGATCCCAAGAACTCTTGAGAGAGAAAGTGAGTATTAACTCCTTTGATCATATGGCAATATTTCATGATTGACCTATCTTTGACCAAGATGAGAATGACAAAAATGGTCCTAGACATACTTTTGAGAGAACTTTTACTCCTTTGAGATTTTCATAAGACATGGTCCTTGAGACCTTAGTTGCAAACAAGATAATTACTTTACCATACAATTATAGACCTTATGAACCTGAGGTAAAACCTCCATGGTGGAGAGATGATCACTATTGTGGTTACCATATAAATAAAGGTCATAAAACTGAAGATATTATTACATTGAAAAGTAAAATTCAAGATCTTGTTGATGATGGAATCATTGATGTTGAAATTCCTAAAACTTTATGTGATGAGTATACTTCTCTTGAGAAAGATCATGTTGATGAACCTATGTCAAGTGATGGTTTCCTTAATACCTCCACTTCTTCAGGAACTTCCTAAAACTTCAAAGCTATCCAACATTCCTCTGTCAAATGAAGAGCTTAATGCTTTTCGCACTGATTATGTGTATCCTCAACGCTTGCCTCTAAAAGAAACTCAAGCTAATCTACACTTGGTTGCAAACATTTGTCATGCTACTAAGACTAAAGATGCTCAACCTTCATGTGATTTTATGCCTACTATGCTCACTTAAACTAGTCATTAACTATCTCCTCAAGATACTATCATGCAAACCTCATATTATCCCCTATCCTTAGAAGTGGCTCCATGTCAAGAGGACTCTCAAAAGGCTAAAGATAAAAATGTCAAGAAAGATCAAGATCAAGAACCCTCCATGTCATCCAATCCTTTTCATGATGTCTCTTATCCATTTCATGGTTCTTTTGATCTTGTGCACCCTTTCTCATTCATTCCACCATGTCTTAACTCTTCTCCTAAGCAAGATCAAGCTACTACTTACACCGTTGAGCTTATTGATAATCAAAATAACCTTACTACACTTGCACTTTCCAAATATGATACTTCCATTAAAGTTATTAAAAATGGTGTTGTTACTTCCAATGTTGAGCCTATTAGAAAGTTCTACGCTTATGCTATCCAAATATCCTTGTCAAGATCAAAGTCTTGCATCTTCTTGTTCAACCACTCCATGTTTGCTTGCACTTTCTACTCTTCCTAAGTCTTTTAAAGATCCAAACAATCCTATCAAAGAAGTTTCTCCTATTCAAGATGCCCATGATCCTATTGAAAATCCTAATGCTCACTCTAAAGATGTTGATGTCATTGGTTTTGATGTAGATGTTATTGATTATCCTTTCTTATCTTCCACATCCATCTTTGGACTTCCTCCACCAATACCAAAGGCTTCATGTCTTCCTTCCATCTTGGGTCCTTATGTCCCTTCATTTCCCCCTCCTAACTCTCCTAGTTCATCATCCATCTTGGGTCCTTATGTCCCTCCATCTCTTATCTTTCCCCACGATCAACATAGATGCATATCCTTGAATCCTTTCCATCCACCCACCCACCTAAACCAATCATATCCTCCTTCTTCTTCCACAAGTCCCAAGTCTTTTGGAAGTAACTTAAATTTTCAATACAAGAAAAATAAGAAATACAAGAATCTATCTAAAAAAGAAGATCACCATGTCTCCTCTAATTGACATAGGGGCATAAAGTTAGAAAAAATATCTAAGAAGAAAACTACAAAACAAATATGGGTTCCAAAATCCATCATTGAATATAGTCTCTCTAAATCATCAAAAAGAAATGAAAAGCCTATTGCTATATGGATTTCAAAGTCTCTCTTGAAAGAGTCTAATGTTGAGCAACAGGTGAAGTTGACATTCAAGCTTCCAAAGACTTCCACTTCATCTTCTTCCAAAAGCATTCTTCCATTACATGCACCTAAACCACAACCTCTTCTCTCCATTTACCATATTCCTTCATGTATTCCTTCATTGACGTTTCCTCCATCCTCTTGCCACCCTTCAAGGTGTGTGTTGATATTGATCTTTCTTTCCTTTCTATCCACCCTTTCACAATCCTTTCATTCACTATCTTTCTACCTTCTATCCTTTTTCCTCATTTTCCAATTTCTCCAATCTTCCAACCTCACTCGCTTTGCATAAAACCTTATCCTCCATTTTTCTCTTCCATCTTCCTTTCCCTATTAGCATCTTTGAGCATATCATTTTGAATCCTTGGCATATTATGGTTTATCCTTTCAAGGAGCATTATCTAAAAAGCTTGCTTTCTTCCAAAAAAAAATTGAAAAAAGAGAAAATTGATAGTGTGCCTTGGTGAAAACCTAGAAATAGGTGCCTTGGTAGAAAAATTAAAGAGAAATAAATTCGTCCTATGGTGAAAACCACTCCCTTGTGGCACTTGGGATAAGTACCGTGATGAAAACCTGGTAATCAAGCATCATGAATAGTTCTTCTACATCTTTCATCCATTTTGTCATCTTGTTTTGATCTTGATAATTTTGACCTATACATGAACATTTGGCTATCTTATGATGATATTGCTTTCATTCCTTTCATGTTTAGCCTTAATATCTATTTTCCTCCATTCATTCTAGTCTTTTGCTATCCTTTTCTCATTTGGTCTCCATCTAATAAAAAAGAGTAAAACATGATGCTATGAAGTCTCTTGACATTTCTACTACTTTGGACTACATCCTTTCCTACTTTTGCATTAGGCTTTTGTGACTTATCCTATGTTGGTCTTTCATTGCTTGTCCAAATGTGCTTTACATGGAATTTTTTCCCTAGCTTGGGTACTCTTGAGGAGTTTTCCCTTGAGGATTTCTTCTCTTCATTCTTCTTCATTCTCTTGTCTTCCATCTCCTCCATTAGCCTGTTAATCTCTCTTGTCCTCCACCTTGCTAAACATTAGGACTGCATGATGTGATCTTGCTTGGGAGTTTGATACCCATTCTGTCTGGGGGCATTTTCCTCTTGACCTCATGTCATAGGAAAATTGAACATCCAACATGGGGTGTTTTACCTACTAGAGTGCTTGTATCTGCACCCCCTATCCATGTTTCCTTATTCATCCTTTTAGGATTTGAGAGCATGGGAGATTTGATTAAAAGGTATCTCTAACAACCATTCCACAAAATGCAATCCCTTGGAGAATCGTATAAGGTACAAAGAGCTTTTCCTTTTCAATCAAGTGCGTGAGATAATAAACACTCATTCATTCTGCTTCTTTACTTCACCTAGGGGTTGGTGTACTTGAAGGGGGACTTAGTGTTTTTGCCTCCTTATCACGTGTTTCTCCTTTCCAATCAAGCCTGAAAGCTTGGAATGAATACCCAATTATTTGGGCTCTTATGATTAAGACTACTTTGAATGCATTCCAACAATCAACCATTGTAGATATTGGAGGGAAACCTACAATATGATACTAAGAGCATCCTTCCCATCTTAACCCAAGGGCTGGATACCCCTTTCCCCCCTTGGCCATATGTGGTAAATTGCCAAGCATCCACGATGAGGTGTACTTAGAAGAGGACCTTATACTAATTTCTCGCTCCTCGTATTTACTCTCACCTTTCCATGGCTGATTGTTGTAGTGTCCCCTACCTAGTACAATCTTAACCTCCTTTAATTATCCTCAATTTTTCCCTAAAATCATAATGACAATAAATTAGGGTTGGGGTTAACTCTTAACAAATAAAATCTCTTCAAATTGTATAAACTTGGATTGAGTCCTACAATCATAAGTAACACACATGCATAAATCCATTATTAGGGTTAGTCCAGAACACAAAATATTCATATAATATCTATGACATCATTGCAAACACATTAGAGAAGAAGCATGATAGGTCTATGTGGAGTCATCCTACATTATGCCCAAAAGTGGAACTTTGACCATAATGCCACCCAACATATTCATCCTCTTGGAGGGTCCTAGTGGGGTACTTGTACCCACTTTCCCTATCCATACTTCATCTCCTAAGATTTAGTGACCATCATTATAGAGTTGGAGAGGAGGTTGTAATGGTAGTTTCTTAATTGATGTATCTAGGCCCCAGAATGGAACTTTGGCCCTCTTGCTCTGATGGTAGGCAACATGGACATCCACCTGAGGTCCCTACCTCAATGGTGATCCTCATGGTTCTGCTTCCCCTTATAATAGTGTCCTTCTATAATGATGGAAGTTCATAAACATATTATTGATATATGCATTCAAATCTGCTCATAAATATAAAGACAATTTATTGACAATAATGCATAGGCCATAATGATACCACAATGCCATCATTCAGATCACTAGATGCTGATTATAACAAGTCTAAATAAGAATAGTGAGAGCTTGCTTCTGAATATGTGTTTTCTATTTACACACTTTCAATTTTGATTATTGTCTCTTGTTATTCCAGTTCTTCTATTCAACGAGGTTGGTTACCCTCTGAATCTATATTCCTCCCCCTTCACATATCTCCAATTATACCCTTGCCAAGGGATCCTATATTCAAAGGACATCACTCTTCATTCTTCAAGGGAGGCGTCTAGTAATAAGTCATTTATCTTCAGCAAAATGGCAGCTCCTGGTTTATATATAATTGCTCATTTATTAGTAGTCTGTGTCCCAATCAAGCAATTGTGTTATCAACATGTTATCAACCTTTCAAGAACTCTCATTTTGTTATTAATTACTTTTCCTTATCCATGGATTGCTTAACCATATTGTATCAAGTTCCTAATTTATGAACCATTCACTGGTCTTGGTTTTATGCTATCATCACTGAATTTTATTCTAAGCTTCAGTCTTTTCTATATTCATCATACTTAATTGTCTAATTATAGAAGTGCTTTTCTTTCTATGTTGAAATATCCGTTGTAGTTGTAGGTATCAATGATTTTGGAACTGGCCAATTTGAGTTGGCCTCAACATTGCCGTGAATATACATAACTCTCTCTTGCCCATAATGATAATCATTGCTATCTTTTACTAATGCCACTCATTGCTTGTTCAGTTAGAAACACAATGCATGATATACTATTGCATGACATTTTTTCTGATCAATTCTCAACAATTGCCGGCTGAAAACTAGAAAATTGTTATATCCCATAAGACATGTTTGTATTTGATTGATTTTAGTTTTACTTGATGTAATCTATGATGTGCCTTTGAAGAATGATTTTAGGAGTTATTAGATGGGAGCATGACAATTGTTGTAATTTGATGAATATACTAGAAATCTAGATATTCCATTCTATTTCTTAAATCCAGTATATAAGATGGTATTTATCATAAATATAATTTGTTTTTAACATATTATTGTCTATATTAGTATGTGAGAAATTATACATTAAAGCATTATCATGTGACATACATCAAGTGTACATAATAAACATATATTCATGCATATAACATTTTCTGATATGATCTCAATGGCTTATATTTAATGTGTTGATCTGCTTTAATGAGCACCAATAAAGTGTAAAGGAGATTTCATTACAAGATTGAAGGACTTGTCAGTCATCAGTCATGAACTCATCCTTACAAATCCGTCATGCATTAATTATTGATCTCTCAAGCAATCCAGCAAACAACCTTGAGTTCAAGAAAACATACAATTCAACAATCAACCATCATTCTATCAATTCAACATTCATTACATTGTCACTTTTAAATAATTGAAACAAGAATAAATCATAGCTCACCAATACCAAATCATCAAGTCAAAGGAATCCATTCATACATCAATCATTCAACAAAAATTGAATGGTCAATTGAGAAAAGTAATCTAATAAGCACTGGTGTTCATTCGTGTGGAACAACACATTAAATATAAGCAATAAAGATCAGATCAGAATTGTGATTTATTACATACAACAGCATTTTTCATCGTGGTACGAGTGAATATATTTTTATTATGTATGCTTGATGTATGCAACATGATAATGTTTTAATGCATAAAACCTCATACTAATGTAGACAATAATATGTGTACAATGAATTATATGTTTGATATATAACATCTTATATATTGGAAAGAAGCACTAATCCAAAATATGTCAATTTTTTGTCTATTCATGAAGTTGCAGCAATTAATCATGACAAGGTGATGGAGGAAATACAAGAAGGAAGAAATTGGTATAAGGCTCTCTTCTTAGCACACCACCTCATGGTGGATGGGTGACAGCCCACCACATAAAGGTGAAAAGTATCAAGGGGTATCCTGACCTCTACAATTGTTGATTGTTGGAATGGATTCAAAGGAGTCTCAATCATAAGATGCAAAATAACTCGGGGTTCATTCCATAGTCTTAGGATTGAATCGAAAGGAGAAATACATGTTAAGGAGGCAACAACATTGATTCCGCCATCTAGTATGCCAATGTCTAGGTAAGTAATGGGAAGGTAAAGAAATTGGAAATGTTGTCAAGTCACTCAGACCTTGGTTCTTCAATACCCCTCTATCAACCACTTCTTTAACAAGTGTTTTATACGATAAACTATCATTTAGGCTTGCATAGACCCTTATGACTCTTTACTATTTGGATTCCAAACACCAAAGTTTGATAAAAAAATTTGTCTTGTTGCTCAATTCTGCAATTTAGGCCTAGAAGAGACCTAGTTCCAATTAGGCCTTCTAATACAACTTCTTCTTTTTTTGTGCACACACTTACCAATCAACCCCACAATCAAATTGCATATCCTAGTACCCTTTTGGGAATACCTTGAGATTTTAGAGAATTGGATTTGGGTTCCACTCGTAAGTAAACTAGGTTAATACGTATTGTTGCAGAAAAGCTTAGTCTACACCTAATAGGTCACTATCTAAAGAAACTATGCTTGTCACCTTTTTTAACTTCAAACCAATGGCCGAGAAATTGCTTCCACACTCCAATGACATCATTCATGCAATTGGGAAGGTTCTAACCATGTTACTTATATCCTTGTAGTCAATTTTATGCCAAGAATGTGGATAGTCACACTGGATGATCACCAAGGGCTTGCTAGTTCTCCTTATTGTACCAAGGTTTTTGCTTCATACCCTTTGCATCACTTGAAGGACCCTCTCAACTAGTTTTCTCTAAATGGCCGCTAAATTTCCATGGAGGGAATTCAAATTAGAGAAATTTCTTGTGTAAACCTTGTCAAAGATAGGGTTAGTGACCATCATTATAGAGTTGGAGAGGAGGTTGTAATGGTAGTTCCTTAATTGACATATCTAGGTCCAAGAATGGAACTTTGGCCCTCTTGGCCTTGATGGTAGGCAACATTTACATCCACTCGAGGTCCCTACCTAGATGGTGATCCTCATGGTTTCCCTTCCCCTTACAATCTTGTCATTCTATAATGATGGAAGTTCATAAACATATTATTGATATATGCATTCATATCTGCTCATAAATATAAAGACAATTTATTGACAATAATTCATAGGCCATAATGATACCACAATGATATCATTCAGATTACTAGATGTTGATTATACAAGTCTAAATAAGAATAGTGAGAACCTTCTTCTGAATATGTGTCTGATGTTTACACACTTCTAATTTAAATTATTGTCTCTTGTTTGTTGATTCTAGTTCTTCTATTCGATGACGCTGGTTACCCTCTGAATTTGTATTCCTCCCCCTTCACATATCTCCAATAATACCCTTACCAAGGGATCCTATATTCCAAGGACATCACTCTTCATTATTCAAGGGAGGCATCTAGTAATAAGTCATATATCTTCAGCAAAATGGAAGCTCTTGGTAATTGCTCATTTATTAGTAGTCTGTGTCCCAATCAAGCAGCTTGCATTATCAACATGTTATCAACCTTTCACGAATTCTTGTTTTGTTATTAATTACTTTTCCTTATTCATGGATTGCTTAAGCATATTGTATCCAAAAAATGTTTAAACCCTAACGATCCCTTGATATTCTATGACTGTTGGGTGAAGTTGCCCTTTCATCTTCTAAAACTTGTCAAGTTGCTCAAAAAGTTGTCATGCAACATTTTGACAACTTTGACCAAATGTTGCAACTTTTAACAATTAACAATCTCAAACCTAATAATCAACCAAAAGTGTTCACAAATGACTTGAATCATGCTTAAGACATTATCTACCTTCTTTGTAGACTATCTAGGACCCATTGACCAAGGTTTGACCATGGTGGCTAAAGTATACCTATCATGAGCCTTTAGAAGCTTGTTAAATCTTCATCAGGAGTTGCGCCTACAACAGTGAGGCCAAGAGGCCAAATGACTGGGTGTTAATTCTGTCCTCATGGGCATGCTTAGAAAGGATAGGCTCTTAATGCCTTGTTTTTTTTTAGGGATTCCATATAGTGAATTAGTTTTTTAGGGAAATCTTTTTTTTTTTGAATCTTACATGCCTACATGTCATAAGAGAAAGAATAAAGAAACATGGATAGGGGGCGCAATTAAAAGCATATCACTAGGTAGGCTAACCCATGTTGTATGTCCAACGTATCTACCACCTGGGGTTAAGTGGGTAAGATCCAAGATCCTCCCAAAAAGAGGACATGACAAAGGTAGGGTTAAGTTCTAAATTAACATTATGCCATAGTGATTATAGATGTCTTGATGAACGTGTTGTAAATCATTTGGGCTTTTATAGATCATTTTGGTAATTGTCAATAAGGAACATCCACACTCAACTCATTGAAGTAAGAGTAGAAGAACAAACCAAGATACCTCATAGAACACATAAGTTAATGGAACCGGATAACATTGGCCACTCAATCTTTCATATGATTAATATGACAAAGGAACAAGATAGAGTAGAGTGGGAATTTGTGGGACATGGGTAGCCTTAGAAACAAACTCCATTCATGGGCATGGAGATCCTAGTCTTTATCTAGGGTCAAAGTGATGCCTTTCAAGTAGAAGGGGTTGAATTGTTGTGTTGAAGAAAATAGATACCATGATGCCTCACCATGATACCATGAAGCTCATACAACCTAATGGAATTAAACTTTCTTCCTCGTTTATTTTTAAGACATCTTTAGTTTTGATTAGGGGCTCAACTCAAGAATCATACCCACTTCCTTGTTTTTTAAAGACACCTTTCTTGATTGGATATTCAAATCAATCTAAAAGATAATCTATCAGAACAATATTAACGAAATAGCATATACTTACAAGGCCAACTCTTCCCCAAATTAAGAGGTTGAGTGTTTTGTCGCATGGGCTATTTACCTTAAAATATTAAGGTTCCAAAGCTATTATGAGCTCTAAAGGTGATTTGAAAACCTACACTACAAAATGAAAATTCCCTCTTGGTTTGGGGAAAATAAACTTTGCAATGTGTGGAGATTAAAATGCCTTCTTAGCTGAGTAAAAGTATCCTCTATTTGTTTCTCTTCTCTCTTCACTCATGCCTATCCATCTAATAGAAAAGGATTGAAGCAAAACTAAAGCATGTATTATCCAATAGATGTAACAAATGGGAACAAGACCTAACATATATAGAAATGACACAATAGCTAGCCTTAATGTTAAGGATTTAATAGGCACTACAAATAGGGACGCTTATTGGATAGAATACATGATAGGGAACAAATGAACATGGTCATTTAAGTATCACTCCACATTTGATTTTATAGTTGTGCCTATCAGATGTGAGTGGGAGCTCATGCCATGATTAGGAGTACAATGAATGCTATGTAGAACTATAATTTAAGAGTCTTGAATGTGACTAGGATGGATGTACTAATGAGTCATCTAATCAATTGAGTTTCCATTCCTATATTATAGGTAAGATGAGGTTAATATCTTCAACTTAAAAGCCTATCATGCTTGAAATAAAAAAGTTGACTATGAGGGATTGAATAGATACCATCCAATTCATGGATCTTAAATTAGGAAAGTTGTCATGAATATATAACAAAGCACATGTTAGTGATGAAGTTAAGGCAACTTTTTCTTAAAAGTAAAAGGGTCATTTTGGTCCTCTTTAAAACATATCTTGTATTATGAAGCTCAATCATGGTTGGTGAGGTTGGGGATGTCTATGATAAAGCATACTCGGATAGATGTGCAATGCTTGTTATCAATCTCAGTATAGTAAAGGGATCATGCTTATTATTGGGTTAACCTTCTACATGTTGGTCTCTTCGGGTCAAGGTACCAAGTGGTTTGGTCCACTTTAAAACATATCTTGTACTATGAAGCTCAATCATGGCTCGTAAGGTTGGGGATGGCTATGATAAAGCACACTTGGATAGATTTGCAATTCTTGTTGTCAATCTCAGTATAGTAAAGGGATCATGCTTAAGATTGGATTAACCTTCTACATGTTGGTCTCTTTGATTCGAGGTACCAAGTGGTCACTTGGTCTCCCTGCTACTAGATACAATAGGTCTGTGAGGCCTTGTATGGATAACACGCAACAACAACCCTCCACTCTCAACAGTTCTCGAAGATGACTCAAGGCTTTTTCTTGCCCCAGACCTTATCCTTGTGTTGTGGATTTCTTCTCGATGGCGAGGAACGATTAGCTTGTTTCTAGCTATTGCTTCCGTCTCTTGTTTGGGTTTTCTTTTTCTTTTTCTCTGGGCACCATTTTGTGTTCCCATTCTCGGGTGGTTTTTCTTGTTGCGTACATGTATTTCCTTAGACTCTCCTTGTGGTCTCTTTTTGGACATTAATAAATATGCCTTATGTACACTTTAGGCTAGATAAACCCATAGTTCAACTTCTCATTCTTTGCCACTTCTCGGTGAGGTTGAATTTTTTTTTCTCGGCAAATATCAGAGAGAAATCAGCAACTTCTCAAGAAAATATTAGGAATTTTAAAAATGACTTTAATTTGATTAAAAATGGATTTTCTCACAAAATTCAATAAGTAGATGCATGTATTGAGTCAGGATAAATGCAATAAGTAACAAAATTGCATCCTCATGTGGAATGTCGATGTAGTCCAAGACTTTGAACTCTAAAACAAGCTGCAAATAGTAAATATTGAATTGTCTTTGTAAAAATATAAGCAAATACAAATGTCTAAAGTTCAATATGAAACTATTCTACATCTTCCTCTTCCCCATCCTAGTAGTTCTAGTAAAGTTCCGCTCTTAATCCACTAAAAATTGCTACATATCAATGCCAAACACTTAGGTGCTGCTCCAAAACCCTTCTCCTCCACCTAAGATGCTGAAGGCAACAAACAAAACAACAAAATGACGGTTTTAGTGCGCAGGTATTTACTGGACGTCACCCGCGAGAAGATTGCAAGTTATCACGAGAAATTGGCGATATATCTCCAACTTCTGGACACGAGAAATGCAAAATCTCGGCCCCCGAAATCGGCAATAAAATCTCAAGTTTTCTCACCCCCTAGAACTTCTTGCGAGAAGTTGATTTATTGCTGATATATTAGCGAGAAGTTGAACTATGGATAGACCTATGAGTGCTATCGTTTATGTCAATCAATAAAATAGAAACAACTTGATAGTGTTGGTCTTGAATACAAAACCATGCTTGACACATTAGAAGGTCCAAAATTTGTCACTAACTTTCAGAATACATTTTTCTGATGTTAAGACAATTTAGTCTTTTCTATAAGAAAATAAGCAAGCTTTATCAAACCAAAAAGTAATCCTAACCTTATCCGCAATATGTTTGCATTTTGAGAGTTTACTTCATACATAATTATAAGTTAAAAAGAAACACAATCTTCTAGAAACTTATCAAGAAGCTAGGTGTTATATGATATTTTGCTAATTAAATTGAGTGGATTATATTAGCTAGAAATACAAGAAATGAAAAGCAGCAACTAAGAAGGATATGCTGATTTAGGATTAAGCATTGAGGAAAGCAATATCCATCTATAAGAGGACTTGCGCTTCTTCCATATACGTGATAGAGTCAAATTCTTATTCAACCAAATCTAAATGAACAAAATAATGTAGAACTAGGAATGCACCACATTCCCATAAGCTGAGTTATTTGCCTACTGAAATGTCATTGAAAAATATATGCAATTTCTGAAACAAGACATTTTTGAAAAGTGCTTGGATTACCATATATATCTCACATGCTATAGAAAAAAGGCATCTCGAGATTCCCCAAATGCAATTACAGATTATATTAGAAATGCCATTAATATTTGCCGCCCTTCATGACTATAATTAATTACACCATTTCTATATTAATCACTCCCTTTATGCCTTTACACTTGGCGTAATCTTCGTATCCCTTCATTGAGATACATGTTAATGCTGATGATTATTGCGTCTATTCTTTAGGATATTTGTTTATGTTATCTTACTGTTAACTAAACATCTAATCACCTCATTCTACTAAGATCAATGCATTAGTGCAGGTCAGATGCAATAACAATAATCACACACTCCTTTGATGTTCATAATCGTTGATGATGAATTGTCTTCATGTTCATTCATGATGTCATTGATTTGTATTTCCTGTTAGCAATGAATCGTTAATCGTTTAGTGATCAAGTGTATTTATAATCTCTCAAACATTAATCATCCTACTTCTTTAACTGATATTATGGAAAATGACTATAATTCCATGGCTGACCATATTGGTTTGGATGTTGAAGTATTTATTAATAATATGATAAATGTGATATCTTAATGCGGGCCTCGGAATATTGTTATTATTGATGTCGAATCAATCTTCTTTCTCTAAATTGGTCAATCATAGCAATTTCTGTATTAACAATAATATTGATGTCATTCTTTGTAAGGCAATCTGTATATTGCATTTATACATCTGTAATATGTTCATCGCCCTTCATCGATTTCCTTAATATTGATGCTTGCCTGAGATAACAGAATTTGATCCAAAATCTTGTCACTGTAAATCTCATGATAATTATTTGTTCTTTCAACTAGAATCTTCTTTGAATCATGAATCGATCTATATGAAGACTTTATTCGGATCCAAATTTCACCTTTGCTTCGGTGTTGTTTAGATGCTTGCCTTAGTTGCCATACTTGATGTTCTCGGCATGCCTTCATGTTTGATCTCTGTATTGATTAAGTGATTTTCTCTATAGATATTGACTAATTGATCTATACAATAATGATGTCTATAGTTTAACAACTTTATAGGTTTCCCATAGAGATGTTCTCTATACTTTGTGTTATCAATTTTTTTTTCTTGTCATCCTTCATGAAAGTTGATCATCAACTTGGCTCATCTCTTATTCTTCTTAACACAACATAGAAAACCGTCTTATTCATATTTCACGATTTTCTGATGGCCTTATTATACTACGAAGGCTTATGCACGTCTTCTAACTATTAATTATCTATATTTGAAATGCCTCTCAAGTCCTAAAATAGACAAAATTAAAAATTGTGAACAAATCATACTTTAGATTAGAGAATTTTTTAATTAGTTGAACACAAATTACAATACGTTTGGTCTTCCAATAATTAGTATCTGCGTTGGAAGGTGCCGATACAATGCAATGTGCAACTGGAGTGCTGATTCAATTTGATATTTGTTGAGATGTTTGAGCTGCTAAATGATTCAACATATGTAATTGACCATGTGGTGTGAAGTTGCAATATCCTTTGTAGTAGTGATGCCATCCCGTGATGATATTACCAATTGCAAGATATAAATTGTCAAATTGCAAAGAGGTGCACTGATATCATTACTGTCAGATATAACGTTATTACAATAGTATGATTTGTCTTTAATATTCAGGGCCTTCATGCAAGCTCTCCAACCCACAATCTGCACTGTGATATGAAATTGTATCAACCTCACTCACCTCATGACAAATAACATTATGTGTGCAATTATCTCCACACACATCAACAACTTGTGCAATTATCTCCACACACATCAACAACTGAGGTCTTTTGCTAAACACCTCAACAAATGACTCATATTATTAAGTGGAAGCTGCTGCTACAACCATCCTCTCACACACTCCCACTTCCCTTGCAACCACAAGTTCATGTAAGCCAAAATCCTAGGACTTGTTACCAATAGGTGAATTTTCTGATTCATTTATCTGATTTATGAAATCAGATTTGCTTTGGCCCATTGTTGCATCACATAACTCATTTCTAACACCCGTGTAACAAGTCTCAACATTGGGAAATTCCATGCAACCATCTTTCACATTGGAAGGGCTACTATCTCATGCATAGGCTTGCCACTCATCATTATGACCTCTATCTCAAAAATTAGAAGTTTTGTTGTTATTTGAAGAAGTGTTTACTTGCTTTTTCTTTGCAAACAAAGGATCTAGGGTTTCTAGATTTTGTAGAAGCCTAGATAATTTTTTCTTATAATCTTGAAAGACATGCATGAGCTCTAACATGAGATCTTGTATAGATTCTATTGTACCCATGATTCACAAAAACCGATTGTTTTAAATGTAAGAGGGCCAACTCATAGGATGTTAGGAAACTACTTTGATACCATTGTAATATCCCAGATTAAGAAATTATCTCAATCTGAATTATTGTTTCAATTTTGGATGTTTGGCATTTGTGAAACACTTCGCATGCAAGCCCTAATACCACTCTGAGAACTCTCTCTAGACCAATTCTTGTAAATACAAATTTTCTACCTTGCTTGTGTTTGTTTTGGTGAATGAATGTGATATATTTGCAATATTTGATATGACAATATAATGCAGCAAATTAAGGATATTTAAATAATATTTTTTCAACTCAAAAACTGAAATCATATTGAAAGTACCGAGCTGAAAATTCCAGATTTTTATATAACTTTAAATACTCAATATTTTTACAAAATATTGACCACCCAGTTCATAAATTATACCTTTGTATCCAAACCAACAGTACCTAGAAAAATTAGGAGTTAGAAATAATGAACTCACAAGTAAACATGCCTTGAAACCGTCTAAAGGGATGAATAACAACAAAAAATGTATAGCTTGAAATCTGATCAACAATGGCTTGATAATGAAGCTAGATGTCTACATTAGATGATATTGCAAAAAAAATGCTTCAAACCCTTGTACAGATCTACTCTTTATGCTCAAATTGAACTCCTGGGTGAAACACATACTATGTCAATGACTCAGTCGATCTTGCTTAGGCTCTAGATTGCAGTTATGATGAAAAGTTTTCATTCTTCAAAGCATAAAAATGGTTGAAACCCTTGGTTTCTCTTCCACAGTCACAAATTCCCAAAAACATAGTAAAAAAGATAATCAATGATGAGGTTGATTTGCTTTTTGATGCACTTTTATAACTCCAATCTCCATAATGTAATTTATATCCACTTTTAGGCTTCTAAGAAGACTCTATAATAAGTGTTCTAACCTGGGTGCTCATATTCATGGATTATAAATGTGCTTTAATATCATTTAAAATAATATAATTTGTGTGCGCATTGACTTTATAAAATACGTTAATATTTTGGCCTCCAAAATATAATCCATTAATTGCACTTAAAGTCGCTTAAATGAAGGATCCTCATTGAATATAAAGTGACTTTTTTAACTTTATAAATAATTATTAATTAAGTAATCTCTTTATTAATTATTAAAATAACATAGCAAATAATCATTATTTCTTGATTTCGGTGAAACCTAGGATTTAACCATTATGGCCACTATGCACCCAACTGCTTGACTAAAATTAGCTAGGGTCCTTCTCTATCAACCCCTCACCTGCTATAATTAGTAAATGCTTGAATACTTGGTCAACAAAGATTCCAAGGGTCAATACTACGATTGAGGCTGGTCCAAATGCCCAACCAAATATAGAAATTGCATGAAATTTACTTATTATAAATAGTAAGTCCGTAAATAACTTATCAAGTCTAGGATACCAAATCTCTATACTACAACACAACATGTTGAAGTGCTTCGCTAAAGATAGAAATGCTGACTTTCTTGAAATAGACACTTACTATAAATAGTAAGTTTTCCAAACTAAACCAAACAAAGAGCAATCCTAAACTCTCCTCTGGAATGAGAATCAACCTTCAATTTTGCCAACAAAGACCCCCCAAATGTCTTACTTAGCTTATGAGGGCCACTAATAGGCTAATCCAAACCACCAACCATGGTAAGCTAAACAGGGGACATTACAATAACACATGATATTCATAAAATAGCTATAGCATCATCACAAACACATTAGAGAAGAAAAATGATAGATCTTCCCGATGTCTTGCCACTCCAAGATCAAAAGTGGAACTTTGGCCCTCTTGGCTCCGATGGCATCCAACATGGACATCCACTTGGGGTCCCTACCTAGTGGTGTGCTTGTACATGTTTTCCTTATCCATGCTTCATGTCCTAAGATTCAGTCACCATACTATAGAGTTGGAGAGGTCGTTGTAATGGTAGCTCCTTGATTGATATGTCTAGGCCCAAGAATGGAACTTTGACATTGACCACAATGCTAATCAACATGTACATTCACCTGAGGTTCCTACCCAAAGGGCGATCCTTATGGTTCCTCTTACCCTTACAACTTTGTCCTTCTATAATGATGCAAGTTTATATGCAGATTATTGATATATGGATTAACATCCAATGATAAATAGCTATATATAAAGGTTATTTATTCACAATAATACATAGATCATTATAATTCCACAAAGCCATCATTTAGATTAATAGATTATAACTAATCTTAATTAGATTAGCAAGAGTTTGCTCTTGAAAATGTGTTTGTTGTTTACAAAATTTTGATTTTGATTGATTACTGCTCTTCTATTCGATGTCGCTTGTTACCCTTTGATCTATGCTCCTCCTGCTTCATATATATTCATGTATATCCTTACCCATTACCAAGGGTGCTTATTTTCATAGGACATCACTCTTCATTCTTCAAGAGAGGGATCTAGTAATAATTCTTACCTTCGGCAAAATGTCAGCTCTTGATTTATTTATGAGTAGTTTTTTTATCCTAATCAAACCACTCTTTTAATAACCTCTCAAGAAATCAGACTTAGTTATTATTCATGGATTGCTCAACCATATTGTATTAAGTTGTTGTTGTTTCGTAGTTTATGAATTGATCACTATTCTTGGTTTTATGATATCATCAGTGAATACTATTCTAATCTTAAGTCTTTTCTATATTCATCATACATGTTGTCATTCTCTAATAGTAGAAGTGGTTGCCTTTCTATATTGTAATCTTTGTTTAAGTTGTAGGCATCAATAATTTTGGACTTTGACCATTTTGTACCTCAACACTTCTGTGAATAAACTGTCTTCTCCATAATGATGATCATTGGTATCTTTGATTTATGCCAACCATTGCTCTATTTTATGACATATTTGTTGATCAATTCTCAATGATTGTTGGCTAGAGAGTGGAAATTTGTGATATCTTATAAGACAATTTTCTATTTGATTGAATCGAGTTTTACTTTACATTTTTCCTTTGAAGAATGATTTTAGGAGTTATTAGATGTTGTCATGACAATTGCTGCAATTTGATGAATGGGCTACAAATCTAGAGACTCCATATTTGCTTATGTCCAATATACAAGATTATATATATATATATACATACATATATATATATATACATATATATATATGTATGTATATATATACATATGTATGTATATATGTACATATATGTATGTATATATATATATATGTATGTATATATATATATGTACATATGTATATATATGTATATATATACATATGTACATATGTATATATATGTATATATATACATATGTATATGTATATATATATATATGTACATATATACATATACATATGTATATGTATATATATATATGTACATATGTGTATATATATATATATGTACATATGTGTATATATATATATATGTACATATGTGTATATATATATATATGTACATATGTGTATATATATATATATGTACATATGTGTATATATATATATATGTACATATGTGTATATATATATATATGTACATATGTGTATATATATATATATGTACATATGTGTATATATATATATATGTACATATGTGTATATATATATATATATATATATATATATTGTTTTATGTATATTCCCTTTATTAGTATATGAGGAATTATGCATTAAAACATTATCATGCTGCATATATTAAACATACATAGAAAACATATATTCATGCATGCCACAAGGAACAAGAATGCTACTGACTGTAATATATAACAATTCTCATATGATCTTTGACGGTTTATATTTAACGTGTTGATCTGCTCTTATGAGCACCAATAGTGTAAAGGTGATTTTGGTCCAAGCATTGAAAGACTTATCAATCATCACTGATGAACCCACC